>CM066033.1:426422235-426672028 GCA_033557465.1 Ichthyophis bannanicus
AGTGGCCAGTGTTAGCTACTTCATGGCCCCGTGAGGGCACCTTTGATATTAGTGTAGTTTCCCGTGTTCATCAGATTGTACAAAAAATGTTCCTTCATCCGTTCCCCTACATAGACTCCTGGTTAAATGTTTGAGAAAAAAAAAACCCTCCTGGAATAAGCGTTGCTATGAGGAACAGTGTAGGAGATTGGTAGCAACCACAGGGGAGGGGGGGGGCCCCGGAAGTCTGGAAAGGAAAAAAAAAAAACCAGCCCGTTATTATCTTTATAGGCCAGTCCCCTCGGCTCTGCCACCACCCCGGGCAGAGCCTGGGGCAGGGGGGTACACCTCCCTGCAGATGTACCCCAAGTAGTTCACCAGCCACCTCCGCAGCAGGAGGACGTGCACCCTTTCTTGACCAGAAGCCCCGGCTCAGTTTAAAGTACTCCGAGTGGGCCACAGTCCACTGATGACACTACAAGCAGGGATTCATTTGCCAGTTCAGGGTCACTCACAGCCAGCGCCCAAGAACATGAAGTGGAACCCAGACAGTCCCGATTGCCGTATACCTTCAGAAGTACAAACCAGTAAAAGGGATGGTCACGTTATACCATTGCACCAGGTCCAGGGCCTACCCACCCTTAATACCGAAGGTCAGGTCGTGGTAGGGCCGAACAGCCTTGTTTATGTGCCTTTTTCCACCACTGATTTACTGAATTAAAAGACGCATTATGCCTCCTACACTGAGAAGCCTTAGGATTTGATTGAACTAATGAACAGTATTATGCATACCCATCAGCCTTGATGGCCCCAAGTGGGATCCAAATAGTGCAGGCAGCCCTCACTATATACCCCATGCGATCCAGCAGCCCAGGAGAATTTGCGTATGGTAAACGCAGCTTTTGTCTGTCAGTCCCAGAGAGATATAAAACAAAAATTACAGAAAATGGATGGATTTGCGGGTATGAATACAGCACAGTTAATGGAAGTTGCTCAGAAAGTGTTTGTGAATCGTGAAAATGAACGTGACAGAGAAAGTGAACGTAAGATGAAGAAGAAAGCAGATCTTCTTGCTGCTGCTTTAGTTGAACGACGTGAAGGAGGTTTTCCTAATCGAAGGAGCAGAGGACGTGGAAGGGGCCGTGGAAGTTGCTGGCCCCCACTGGGTGCAAATCAGTGTGCCCATTGTAGAGAAGAAGGACATTGGAAAAGTGAATGCCCGTGTTTTGACTCCACCCCCAGGAGGGGAGGAGGGAGTACTTGGAGAACAGGAGGTTGATTTCAGAGTCGTGGAAAAATAAACCGAGCACAGTTCCAGCAAGAGAGGGAAGAAGCTATTGAGGGAGTGGCAGTTGCGACAGGCTATGACATGGATGAAGACTAGGCCAGACCGGACTCCAAGTTCACCCAGGGTCCCCAGGAGCCTATGGTCAGTTTGAAAATAGGGGACCAATATATGGACTTTATGGTGGATACAGGAGCAGAATACTAAAGCCAGTAGCCCCTTTGTCTTCTCGATGCATCACCATTGTCAGAGCTACTGGGGCTAAGGCCACTAAGCCTTTCCTGCAGAACCGCATGTGTGAACTAGGGGGACAGAAAATAACGCACCAGTTCCGGTATATGCCTGAATGCCCTATTCCACTTTGAGGCAGAGATATGCTTGCAAAGCTCCAGGCGCAGATATCCTTTGCTGAAGGGGGAGACATGCAAATGACTGTGAACCTAAAGACTTCTGGGTTGATGGTGCTGACTGTCCCGCGAGAAGAAGAGTGGTGGTTCTATAGTGAATCTTCAACCAAGTCAGCTAGATCCTGTACACCCACCAACCTTATAGCCCCGCCTGAAGTTTGGGAAGAAGATAATCCACCTGGCCTAGCGAAGAACATAGCCCCCCGTCATTGTGGCCCTCAAGCCAGGAGCGGAACCAGTGCATGTGAAGCAGTATCCTCTTCCCTGACCAGCCATTAAAGGTATCCACTGCCATCTGATGAAACTACTGAAGTATGGACTTCTCAAGGAGTAAAGCCAGTCACCTTGGAATACCCCCTTCTCCCAGTTAAGAAACCTGGGACAAGGGATTACCGCCCAGTACAAGATCTGAGGCGGGTAAATGATGCAGCTGAAACTATACACCCAGTGATACCAAATCCTTATACTCTCTTGGGACTGATCCCTGCTGAAGCTACTTATTTCACCATCCTGGACCTGAAAGATGCCTTCTTCTGCATACGCCTAGCCCCCACCAGTCAACCTTTGTTCGCTTTTGAATGGCAAGACCCCACAACAGGAAGGCGGAGCCAACTCACCTGGACTCGATTACCTCAAGGATTCAAGAATTTACCTACTCTCTACAGTGCTGCTTTGAATCAGGATCTTTCAAGCTACTATGTGAACCCAGGAGAAAGGGTTCTTCTTCAGTATGTGGATAACTTGCTCATAGCCACAAATTCAGAAAGTGAATATCTACAAGCCACCAGTGAACTCTTGCACCTTTTAAATGAGGCTGGATACAAAGTCTCAAGAGCCAAGGCGCAATTATGTCAAACAAGTTAAATATCTAGGATTCCAGTTGTCCAGCAGAATTTGACGCCTGGGACCAGAATGCAAAGAAGCTGTATGCAGTATTCCTACTCCAACCACCAGGAGGCAAGTGAGAGTCTTCTTGGGTGCTGCAGGATACTGTCGTATATGGATCCCCAATTTCACTCTGCTGGCAAAACCCTTGTATCAAGCTACCAAAGGAATGGAAAAGTCTCCATTGGAATGGGGACTTGAACAGGATGCAGCCTTTCGATCTCTAAAAAACCACTCTGATGTTATCACCAGCTCTGGGTCTACCAGATGTCCAGAAACCTTTCCATCTCTATGTCCATGAGTCACAAGGAAATGCTCTAGGGGTACTGCCTCAATCTCTTGGATCTTGGCAATGGCCAGTAGCCCCCTTGTTTGAGAGCTGTTGCAGCTACAGCCCTCCTAGTAAGCGAAGCAGACAAGCTCACCCTGGGACAAAATCTTCAAGGTACTGTGCCACATTCTGTTCTGACCCTCATGGAACACAAAGGAAGTTTCTGGCTAACGAAGTCACGAATGTTGAAGTATCAGAGTATGCTGTGTGAGAATCCTCGATTGCAATTGATGGTCAGTCAAGCTTTGAATCCTGCTACACTGTTACCAGTTGGTCTTGACCCCCCTGATCATGATTGTTTAAAAATTATGGACACTGTATTCTCAAGTCGCCCGGATTTGACTGATGTTCCTTTGGAGAACCCTGAATAGACTTTCTTTATGGATAGAAGCAGTCTTGTCATCAATGGGCATCGTTGTGCCGGGTATGCAGTGGTGACCCTTGATCTGGTAGTTGAGTCCACAGCTCTGGCCCCAGGAACTTCAGCACAGAAAGCTGAACTGACAGCTCTTACTAGAGCACTGACAATAGGAAAAGGGCTCTGTCTAAATGTGTCCACAGATTCCAAGTATGACCTTACAACCTTGCATGCACATGGGGCCCTGTACAAAGAATGAGGGTTTAAGTATGGCCCCGAGATATTGACATTATCAGATGCATACTGCCTACTGACCTCAGGATTTAGGAAAAGTAGAACGCATGAATAGGACCCTGAAATCTCAGTTGTCTACACTTATCTAAACTTTGTCAAGAAGTTCACCTGAAGTGGCCCCAGGTTCTTCCTATAGCCCTTCTTAGGATATACTTAGCCCCTACCAAGTCTTTAGGAGTTTCCCCTTTTGAGATTCTATATGGGCGACTCCTGCCTATTGTATGGGGAATAAAGGGAGATATGGAACAGATTAGATCTGAAATTACTAGACAAGAACTATTGGTTTTAAGTTCTGTTTTGCAGAGTCTTCATACGTGGGTACAAGATCAGCTGCCCATCCATCTAACAGAACCCTTGCATCCTTTCAAGCCTGGAGTCTCGGTGTGGATCAAAGAGTGGAGAAAGACACCGTTGGCACCGCATTGGAAGGGACCTTATGTTGTCATCTTATTAACCCCAACAGCAGTTAAAGTTGCAGAACTCGAACCCTGGATTCATCACAGTCGAGTAAAGCCAGCAGCTGTTGATAGCACTGTAGAACGGAAGGCAGCTACAGAGGTTTTAGCTATGTGGCAGTATTACCCTATACCCCAAAATGATGCTTTTAAGCAAGTATAATGTGTGATTTAATTCTCACCCTTTCTCACTTGCGGGAGAGAGCCAGAAACGACCTTGCAGTAGAAGTGTATCCATACCTAGAAACTGTACCATTGTTAGAATAGCCTGGGAAGGGAGAGCAGGGTGCTAGGCCCAGAGAGGGTCCCTGATTGGACAAGTGCAGGGGGCGTTGAGACCAATAGAAAGTCTGCATGTATCAAACTGAAAAGGAATGTATAAAATGAATATGTTTCTGTAAGAGCTTTGCTCAGTCCTTTTTGAAGCTTGACTCTCTGAGCCTTGTGCACAATAAATTGGCTTGGATCTTTGAACTGACTCCTGGTATTATTTGTTGCATGCTTATCAGCTGCTACAATAGAACTACCTTCTAGCAGTGAAATCCAGAGGAGCTGGAAATTGTGGAAGACATTCCAGTTTTTGTGTCATATAAAGTTTGCATTATTGGGACAACCATTCCCTGACTCGGACTGAGCTAAATTCGCATGAGGTGGAGATAACATGCAGAATTATACCTAACTGAAGAAGCCATTCATTCAGTGGTCAGGCATCTGTTTCAGCTTCAGAGAGGAAGGTATCCTTGTCCACTAAAAGCAGAATCATCTCAAGCACAGTCCTTTGCATCATCTGCTTCACTACCCTTCTGAAAACCTCAATAACTAGAAATAGGAGTTAAACTCCACCACTAGCACTTATATATTGTCGCCAGGCGCCCCTACTTACATAGGAAATAAGGGCGTCCGGTGACATTTAATTTATATTAAGGAGTGGTTGACCTGAAGGACCAGGAGGATTCTGGTCCTTGTAGTGCAGAACTCCTTATAAAGAACAGTCTACGCCAAAGTGTAGGGTAATAAGGCTGTATTTCCCCGGTCAACGCTTAGGTTCAATAAGACACAAAAGAAAATGAAGGAAATTCTTTCCTCTAACAAAAAGGTTCCACCGTGATATAAACAGTTAAGGGTTGTAGGCTTCACAATTAACTGTTTATCTGGGTTAAGGCTTCTTTCAAATCAATAGAAATTAACATCAGGAAACAAATGGTTATCAACTTCACCATATGCAGAGTTCTCTTTTCTCTATACATTTAGCAAGGCAATCAAGCTAGCTCTTGAACAAAAGTTACATTCCATTGGTTCACTCTAAGGAATGGGAACACTGGTTTCACAATCACAGTCCATTGATTCTGGGTCACTACCTTCTTCAATGCTATGACTGGCTTCAGTATCTGTTAACTCCTCACAGGGGTTCTTCTGTTTCTCATACAACTTCCTTATCACACTGTTGGGAAGTACTTTTAAAAGGTTAGCTTTACTTCTTCTAACTTTCTGAGGCTTATCTATTTCCATAAGGTTTTCATCACTTAAACTTTCCTTTATAATGAAAGGCTTTTCATATCTTGGCTTCTGTAGGCTGCCACACCCAGTACTCAGCTTACGACGTAGCTTCTCAGGCTGACAAGCTGTTCTGTGCACTGCTCTACAATCAGAGTTACCAGGAAAACCTGATGTGGATTTCCACTCTCTGTGTTTCTTGGCAAAAGTATCACTGTAGAAGGAATCTCCTTTCCTTGTGCCTTTCTGGTTTAGCATAGGAGACTTACTTGGGCTAGGAGAGTTGCTTTCATCAGGCAAGCTGCTTCTTTGGTTTGCTTGGCTTTGGACTCCGTTCCAATACCTTTGGCCTCTCTGGACTTTATCCCTTTGAGAATACCTCTTTTGGATTCTGTCTCCTTGAGTTGGCTGCACATGGAAGCCTTCCTCTTCCAGGCTTCTCTCACTGCTCCTGCTGCCGGTCCTTCTGACATTGCTCTTGGCACATCCCCAGCACTGGCTCTTGCCTCCACCTGTGCCTGTTCTCCTTCTTCCTCCTCCTCCTGTTTCAGTTCTTGTTCCTGTTCCTCCTCTATTGATCATCTGGTTTCCTTTATAAAGGGATTTCTGGTTTGCCCGTTCTGAGTTTGAGGACAGGTGAAACTGCTTGTTATTAATGTGATCAATGCTAGAGCACGTTGCTTCCGGTACTGTGTAATTGTTCATGCGCCCTCTGGCTGAGCTGCGCTGGAACTGCGCTCTCTGCCTTTTCTGAGTTCCATGAAAATCAGGAGTTTTTTTCAACATTGTTTCTTTTCTAGCTCCAGCCTCATGACAATATCCACCAACAGTGACCTGGTATATATCTATCTATATGCATACAGATCTATAGCTATCTACATTGGATTTATAGACATATGCATGTGTGCTTACCTTCATGCATGGTAGACACTATTCCACTCTTTCTTCAGCAGGGAGTCTTGATGGCAAGGCTCTCTCCTCTTTGATGAATGAGAGCTAGTGTTATCCAGTAAAGCAGATTTTCCTTTAAAGTATGTTTTGATAATTAAAGTTTAAGGGTCCGATATTCTGCAACGGCAGCTAGTGCTTCTACAGTGGCTAGCTGCTGGCGCTGAACCGTAAACCTGGATATTCAATGTTGGGCCATAGAACCCAGAAGCTATCCAGGCAGTGGTGATAGCCAGCTGCTGCCCAGTAAGCCTCCATATTGAAAATAAGGCCAGCCTTTGTTGCGCCTTACTTTTGCCAGGTAGCCATAACCAACTGCTATATCTGGTCAATTTTGACTGAGCAAATCACTACTGAAATGATACAAATTGAATATCTGCTCATCAGTTCACCACTTGGAAACTAAAGAAACAATTTTCATTTAGTGCCACAAAGCTGACCTATGTTCAGTACACAGGTCTCAGTAAAAAACACGCAGTGATATGCGAGGTCTGAAAATTATCACCATCACTTTGCTGCTGTTCACATCAATGACCTTGTTCTTCGTACCGATCTTATTACTTTTTCATCATGTCTGTGTCTGTATTATCATTCTTAAAACAAAATTAAGTCCATATATTTTACTGATTTTTCTAAAACGTCCGTAGTCACCTTCTCACAATGTTGATCAAATGAGACGCTCTTGATCAAATGAGACACTCTTTTTGCATCTAGCAACAATTAAATCATAAACACTTAGCTTCTCATTCTTGCACCACGTCCATCATCCCTCGAAGGTGATTTCAAACTTTTATGCTGGTGGCTGCAATCCCAACACCGTTCCTCTAAGGCGCCCAAGCGTTTCACAACTTGTGTTTCTTCAGGGGAGTACATACAATCCTTATGAACTAATCTGAAAAAAATCAGCCACAGAATGTCATTTCTTGGTTTCAAAGTATCTGTTATTTACCATGCCGCATAGAAACTTGAGTACAATCTTACCAGAAGTTTTCCTCCATTGGCTCATTCAGCACGGAAGGGAGATTTGAACTGCTTTCACTGCTATCCCCTCCGGCAATCGAAAAAACGCCGCGCATGCGGTCAAGGCTCCCTTGCTGGTCCTTTTAAAATCCTCACTTCCGACTCCTCCTCCCATCAAGAGAACTACCTATGATCTCCTCAAACTCAAACCGACCAATCAATGGAAGCATTCAAGCCCTGTGGCTTGACTGTATTTAATGTGAAAATCCAGCGCTGCTCCGCTCTGAGCAAAAGTTTCTCCTTAATTTTATCCCCCCGAGGGGCTACAACCTGATCAATAGCAAAGCACCGAAGCTGATCAAAGCTGTGGTTTTCACTAAGGCAGTGTTGCACCAACGTTGCCTCCATCACTTTGTTGTTCACCCGGCTCCGATGTTCTGCCATTCGCAACTTTAACGGTCTAGTAGTTTTACCAATGTACAACAGAGTGCATGGACAACGCACCACGTAGACTACATAAGTCGAGTAGCATGTTGTGGCTTTCCGTAACTTGTATGTGACATCACGGTGCACAAACTCCACAATCTCCAAGGTAATAGCACAAATGCTACAATGACCACATTTCTTATGTCCCAACGCTGTAATCTGCTCGCACTGAGAAGCTGACGAGCATAGACGAGAAGGACTTAACTGCTCCTTGAAATTGGGGCTTCTACTCCATACACATCGTACGGTCTTATTCCGCAGTCCCGGAACCATCCCCAAGATTTTACTGTGGTTCTTAACAATCTTTTGAATGCTCCTACTCAAAGGGGAAAAACGGGTTATAAAATTCACCTTATCAGTGTCAGGTTGTAACCCCAGCTGTTTACCTTGCCTTTGTGTTGATAACAAGAGCCAACGATCATTATATAGGGCCCTGGTATATGCCCGTTTTACTACCGGCATCGGATACCCTCTCGATAAAAAATTCTTAGTCAACTGTTTTGATTGTTTTCGAAATTCCCAGGTGTCAGAACAGTTTCTCCTGTATCTTAGAAACTGGGAGAACGGTAACCCCTCTTTCAGTTGTCTTGGGTGAGCACTGGTAAAATGCAAAAAAGTATTTCGGTCTGTGGGCTTACAAAAAATTGAAGTGTTCCAGGCTGCTGTCCCTCGCATAATTTTTACATCCAAAAATGTAATAGTTTCCCTATCATGTGTAAGAGTGAATTTAATGTGTGGATCACATGAATTCAGCCAATCATGAAAAGAGAACAAATCTTCTTCACTGCCCCTCCCAAATCAGAAAAACATCATCAATAAAGCGCCTCCAGACTATAATATTTTGCTCATAAACAGAATCCTCCAACCAACACTGTTCAAACACTGCCATATAGAGATTTGCAATAGATGGAGCGCAAGTTGCGCCCATAGCTACCCCGGCTATCTGTTGATAGATGACCTCCTGAAATTGAAAAAAACTTTCAAAGATCACCAATCTTGCTAGTTGTAACAACAGCGTGATATTCTCTAGACTCAAATCTCCCCGCTGGCGTAAAAATTGTTCAACTATGTTATAGGCCGCATCTTGGGGGATGTTGGTATATAGTGAAATCACGTCGAGCGTTACCAAAAATGTGTCACCACTCCCGGCCCAAGTAGAAAATTCCGTCAGAATATTCAAAAAATGTGTAGTGTCCTTTAAAAAGGAAGGAATCGTGGGCAAAAGCGGGCGCAAAAAGGAATCTAAATACGTCGAGACAGGTTCCAATAGTGTTCCTCTCGTCGACACAATTGGTCGTCCCGGTGGAGCTGACAAATTTTTATGGATTTTAGGTACCATGTAAAACTGTGCTATGGTGCTTGAGTTGTTATTCAAATAGCGATATTCCTTCCGGTCTAACAGATGACCTTGTAGAGCCTCCAAGGTGATGGTTTTAATCGCTAATCGTAATGTTGGTGCATGCATGGCGTTTTTTCGATTGCCGGAGGGGATAGCAGTGAAAGCAGTTCAAATCTCCCTTCCGTGCTGAATGAGCCAATAGAGGAAAACTTCTGGTAAGATTGTACTCAAGTTTCTATGCGGCATGGTAAATAACAGATACTTTGAAACCAAGAAATGACATTCTGTGGCTGATTTTTTTCATATTAGTTCATAAGGATCGTATGTACTCCCCTGAAGAAACACAAGTTGTGAAACGCTTGGGCGCCTTAGAGGAACGGCGTTGGGATTGCAGCTGCTAGCATAAAAGTTTGAAATCACCTTCGCGGGATGATGGACGTGGTGCAAGAATGAGAAGCTAAGTGTTTATGATTTAATTTTTGCTAGATGCAAAAAGAGTGTCTCATTTGATCAAGAGCGTCTCATTTGATCAACATTGTGAGAAGGTGACTACGGACGTTTTAGAAAAATCAGTAAAAATATATGGACTTAATTTTGTTTTAAGAATGATAATACAGACACAGACATGATGAAAAAGTAATAAGATCGGTATGAAGAACAAGGTCATTGATGTGAACAGCAGTAAAGTGATGGTGATGATTTTCAGACCTCGCATATCGCTGCGTGTTTTTTACTGAGACCTGTGTACCGAACATAGGTCAGCTTTGTGGCACTAAATGAAAATTGTTTCTTTAGTTTCCAAGTGGTGAATTGATGAGCAGATATTCAATTTGTATCATTTCATTTAGGTAGCCATAACCAGGCAATGTCTCAATTTCGCTGCTGTCCAATTATGGCTGGGTGATGCCCCCAGAATGCCCCGATGCCAGCTACATAGCATAGGGGCGTGCAGCAGCAGCACCCATAGATATTTAGTGGCACTAACCATGTCAGTGCTGCTGAATATCTCACTTAACGGCATTTACACAGTTTCAGGTGTGCAAATCGTGTATAATGCCTTTGAATGTCAGGCCCTAAAGTTTTATCAAGGAAAGCACAGTGGTATACAAATAGCAAAATTACAACTTGCACAGCAGAACAAGATTTTGCAGATCTTGGCCTACAGTTGTATAATTGTTCTTTGCAACAATTATTTTCCCTGTTCAATCCCTGCTTGTTCTGTCCTGACCCGTTGGGGCCTGGGTTCAAAATGGTGCCTCTGACCCCCAGCAGTAGTCTATTAGTGCTACTGCTAGGGGTCAAACTGCCAAATAAGGAGTGTGGGCCCTTACTTTTCAGTTGGACCCCAAGCAGTAGTACTGTGAGACTACCCTAGGAACAGAGAGTTCAGTAATATTCAGGGATCATTCCCGTTCTCCTCTAGCCACCAGGGAAATCCTTGTTAAAAGCCAGAAATGAGTTTTAGGGAATGGGGCGTCTTACTGATAATGTTGGGAGGATTTGGGGCATAGGGGAACTGGATAAGGGGGTTAAGAGGATCATGTGTCACAGTTGATAAATGATGCATGCTGGAGGTGGGGCATTGTCTTGTGCCACCAGGAGAGGATCAAGGATTGAGGAGATTTAGAAACATAGAAACATGATGAAAGAAAAAGACCACATGGCCTATCTAGTATGTCCTTCCTTATCAACCACTACAACAGTCCCCTTTTTTCCTTTAGAGATCCTCTGTGTTTGTCCCATGCTTTTTTGAATTCAGACACTGTCCTCATCTCTACCACCTCCACTGGGAGACTATTCCATGGATCCACCACTGTTTCTGTAAAGAAATAAATCCACATATCACTCCTGAATCTATCCCCTTTCACCCTCATCCCATGTTCCTTTGTAGCAAAGCTTGCTTTCAATTGAAACTTGCAGAGTGGAATAAGTTCCCCTAGTCGCCAGGGATCGGTGGGCCTGGGGCACGGATGGGGTGGGGGGAGGACATTCCCCGCAGACTGATCCTGGTCTTAGGAGGACAGATTGGGGGTTGGGCTGCGGGCAATCTGCTTCAGGAGCCGGCGGCTGGGGATCGCCACTTTTCATTGGAGCCACGGTGTCATGGCAACTGGACACCATGGCGCTGCAGCTCCATTGAAGAGCCCTGGCTGAGTTAGCCAGGGAAGGTCTGTACGTGCAGACCGGATGGAATTGGGGCCCCAGCCTGCACAGGCCTGTTCGCGATTCTGATCCCGCAGGGCTAGATATGCCCCGTGGGATTAGAATCACGACTCCCTCTGTGCGTCCGGTTCCGGCTGGACACACAAAGGGCCCGACATGCAGAATGGAATTGGGCCTTATATGGATAATTTATGCAGTTCATTTATGCCGCTCAATAACACGCCTAAACTGAATGGATAGCAGCAACAGTATTGACCGCATTATGGAGCATGTTAACTAAAGCAAACTACCCAGTATGTGAGGAGTTTATTGTACAGTTTTGGCGTGGTGCTAAAAAGTAGCATGGACCCTGAATATTCAGCAGCACAAGCATGGTTAGTGCTGCTGAATATCCGTGGGTGCCACCACTACCCATCCTGATGCCAAACAGCATCTGGGCATTCTAGGGGCGTTCTGGGGTAGAGCGGAGTGGCACCCTTCGCTAAGCGGGCAAAGGTGATATTGAGCCCCTGCCCAGTTAGCGACACATGGGTAAAGTAAGGTCTTATTTTACCAGCTGAAGCTAACCGGGCAGCGGCTCAATATCACCACTGCCTGGTTATCATCTGAGTTCTGTGGCAACCTGGATACTCTTTTGCAGCGCCAGTGGCTGTATATGGCCCCGGCACTGAATATCAAGGGTTGCAGTTCAGCAGAGATGGCTAGCGACTTTACAAGCACTAGCTGCCACCGCTGAATATCCTCCCTAAAATCCCACACTAACCTGGCAGTATGTATCAGAGCAGGGAACAGGCTGGACAAGGGCAAAATGCAGACCTTACTGGCACATCACAATTGGCACACGTGGCCTATGTTAACCACACTTGCATCACTTAGCACAGATGCATTTAGCATCGATGGCCCTCACTATATGCAGGGGGATTGCCATACATGCTCTCTGTAATTAGCTTAGACCCCCCCCCCCATTCTAGTAACATGGTCCACAAGTGCATTAACAGCATGAGTCTTATAAATATGCCCCTATATGTATCTTCAGCAACGCTGACTATACATAATCAATTAAAAGCCATCCTGGGAGTTTAATTTATTACGGTTGCCAGTGCCACTGAAAATCCATGTGAATAGTTTCTCTTTGAAATTTGCATTAGCTGCACACGATAGGGAGGTGATCTTATAAGGGGTGTCCTACACAGAGCGGTGGGTTCACCCCTAAAACAAAGACATGGGGAGGGGTGGCCCACACGGAGCAGCAGGTGCACTACTCTTCCCATCTTACTGGGAAGCCTAGATGGACCATACTAGTCTTTATCTGCCGTCATTTGCTATGTTACTATGAGCCACGGAAAGCGATGTGGCATTATGTATTTTCAGTGACTTACACACATGGAGGGGCACTTCTGTGCAAAGGCTGGGTGGTCACTGTTCTGTAAGTATGCACCTTGGGACTATCACGCATACTTGCACTGTGGGTGTGCACACAGGCAGAGCTCACGTGGAGCACAACTTTATATGCGTTAATTATAAAATATTAGAATTTATGCATGTTCTTGAAAAATTTAAGTTCACGCCTAGATTTAATGCACATTATTGACCACTTACAGCTCTGTTTTATAAAGTAAAGTCTGTGTGTACTTAATGTCACAAAACAAGTGCCAATAATGCAGATAAAAACGCAGATTAACCAGTGGTGGGATTCAAAAATCTTAGGAATAGGTTCTGACCCAGTATGGCGCCCCCCTGCAACCTATACATCGATGCCCCCTCTAAATTGTATCCTACCTTTGGTGTGTCATTGGCCTCAGCTTCTTCTCCTGCACCATGCTGCTTCTCTTCGGCCCAAGGGATAGGTTGCTCCCGCGCGCCCAAAATATGGCTGATGGTCGCGACTGCTGCCATGTTCACTTCCACGGCCTGCAAGAGAAACCTGTCCCATGGGCACAAAACTGCAGGATGTGATCCCTTTGGCCTCTTGGACAGGCTGCTCCTGCTAGCAGTGATCATAGCCTCCTTCACGTCTGCGGCCTGCAGGAGCAGCTTGTCTCGTGGGCCAATAATTGAACTGCTGGATGTGATCCCTTCAGTCCGTGGGACAGGCTGCTCCTGCACTCGCAACATTGCTGCTAGCTTCTGTCTGTGGGAGCAGCCTGTCCTGCGGACCGAAGGGATCACATCCAGCAGTTCAGCCTTTGGCCCACGGGACAGGCTGCTCCCCCCCCCCCCCATACCTCCTCTTAGGCCGTAAAAACTACAGTAATCTTCTTCGCTTTAACTAAAGCTATGCTCCTTTCCTTAGTCACAACGTCAGGAAGAACTTAATAGGACTTCACTTCCTGTGTCTCCACGCACCAGAACTTAATTATATTAAGTGCCTCCTGCTGCTGCGACCCTGGAAAGGAGCACAGCTTTGCTTAAAAAGAAGGAGAGTGCCGTGGCTTTTATCGCCTCATCGCCTGCTGCCAGACTTTGTTTCTCTGCTTCCCGTTGCCACCGCTGACATGCCCACACCATACCAGCTCTGCGTGACACACTGGATAAGCAATAAAGCATTGAGGATTTTTGGCAGTGTAGCTGCTCTGGCGCTCCTGGACATTGGTGCCCCCTGCCACGCTTACCCTGCCTACAGGGCAGTGTCAGCCCTGTCGGTGACTTAGCTTCACATGGAGTGTACAATGGTCTATAGGGCGAACTCGGGAAATTCTAGCAACACGTTTGTGTGAACCGGTGCAAACTAGCTGAATCCCACCACTAATATTAACTATGTGGGAGCTTGCAAAATTACCCTCTAAATGCGTCTTCATAGACTGCAACTGAAACTTTAATATAGTTATTGGTTTATAGTCATGAACAATTTTCCTTGCTGAATAAAAAAATTTTAAGACTATACAAGCTACTTCTTCAGGCCATGCTCCTAACACAACTCTGATGCTTTAGGAAGCTGGTTTTCCTGAAAGGTGCTTAAGTCATTGTTTGAGATTCTCTTTCCCTCTATGTCTTTAGTCATGTATCCATGCAATTAGTTTATTTATTTACAAAATTTCTAGTTCACTAATCCTAAAGCTTTGTTTTTAGCAGATTATAGCCTTACAAATATAAATGCAGCAGGACATATAATTAAAATAAAACAAAAATAAATAGATTATACACATCTGCTACTAATACCCTCGTCAGGTCACATTCCCAACTTTAGAAATTGGAATCAAAGGCCAAGGAAAAAGAAATAGAAACTAGATTAAGTGTTATCATCCACACAGCTCAAATGCCTCTTTGAAAAAAAAAGAACTTTCATCTTGTTCAAAAAGCACAAAAAGTCTGTTTTTCCCCAAAGTTCAAGTTGAACACTATTCCACCAGTCCAGCTACACAAAAAAAAATCTATTCTGAATCTCCATCAAGCAAGAAATTCTGAGTGAAGGGACACATAGATTGGTTTCCCGACTGTCTCAGTAGGTTGCCTCAAGAACACTGCCTTAAGAGTGAGGCTTAAACGCTGTCAGACTTTATTAGCTGTATGCACAGACTTGAGATCCACAGGAAAATAGCTACTTCTGTTTTTTAAAAGGATGATACTCATGAACCATTTATACAGAAGATCCCTAGTAGCAGGAAGAGGATAATGACAAAGGGGTAATCTGACAGAATGGCAGTGCAGCCCAAAACAGCAGTGGTATGATTGGATTAAACTAGCATGAAGGTCCTGGGGTAACCTACATAGAGTGGTATTTACAATCTAAACAGCAGTGGTATAATTCATCTGGTGTCCAAGAGAGTTGCAGTAGTACAACAGTGTTACAATTCCAGGAGAGTTGGAATGACCGGTGTAACCCCTGCCTGTCTGGGAGTCCCTCGCAGCGACTATTTACAGCTACTTAGCAGACTGGGGGGAACAGATTCAGGGAGATAACAGTGCCCTTGTAGGCTTAACTATCTGGGGAGTTTAGGGGTCCAGGATGGGACCAGTAAAACTGAGGAGCCTTTGGCACTTTAGATGCACTCATTCCTCTTTTCACTAGCACCACAATTGATATTTTTATTAAACGCTGTCTGCAGCAGTTAAAAATTCTGGGTATTCACCACTGATGTCTGGATAGTGTCTGACGCTGAATATCCGAATAGAGCAGTGACCAGCAACATTATCTGGATAACTTAGGGCAGTCTTTTTGAGGACCATCTTGTGGTGGAATTGTTAATAAAAACGGGATAGATTCTGAGCAGAGTTTAGTAGGACCAGAGGTCCAATACAGATGTCCAGACCCGCTAAACGCTGGAGTGCCGATGCAGCCAACAGAGCTCCCCACACGTACAGGCAAGATGTGCGGGGAGCTCTGTTCATGGGCAGGAGGGGGCAGGCCAGAGGTGGAGCGGCGGTGGGCAGTGGGCAGGAACCTGATCATGGACATACAGGGCTGATTCCAAGATCGACCCTGTACCTTCGGGATCGGCCATTTGCACAGGGGACTTATTCTACCTCCGAGGTGGAATAAGTCCCCATGGATGAAGGAAGAAGGAAGACCCGAGACTGTAAAGCAAGGTGAGGGGATGCTTGGGGTATCTTGCAGCCCGACCCTGGCCACAGCAGGCCGAATCGGGGGTTGGGCTGCAGGGAAAGCATTTTTTCAGGGTCTGCCAAGGATCGTGGCTCCTGCCTGAAGCCGTGGTGCCATGGCAACATGATGCCATGGCATCATGGCTCCATGCAGAAGCCTAGCTGGGCTAGCCAGGTAAGTGTCAGGATGTCTGGGGTGCCTAAATTAGGGCACGTCCTGGACACCCCAGCCATATGCCGTGATTCTGCTCCTGTGGGGCCATCTAGCCCCCACGTGAGCAGAATCGGGTGCATCTCCAGCCCATCCGGAATCACTGAACTGGCCTCCACGTTAATAAATAATATGGAAATGGGGAAGTACCTGTGCTACAGCCGCATTTGGTGGAGAAAGTAGGCTGATCCTCGGGTTGCCCCAACATCATCGGGACTTGAAATGGTCTGCAATTGATCATGTCTCAATGGGGTTTCCCTCTCTATGATTGGCAGTTCTCCTTGGAGTGATTGAACAATCCGGCCAATTGGAATGAGTTGGTTCCTTGAAAAATAAGATGCTATAACATTCGGCGTTTGATGGCAGTTGGCAGTAGCATATGAAATCAGCACAGGGAATTGATCCTGAAACGTGCACGTCATGCCTTGTTGATGTGCCTGGCTGCAGGTTGAATTTCGGCTATCTTCAATGATATTAAGTTAAGTGATTGCTTTCAAGTTAACCTAAATGATTAAAATGGAGTTTACCATCTGGAGTGGATAGATGTAAGTTCTTTCCTCCCCGGGTACACTCCGACAAAAATAATATGTGTATAATTTTTTGAGGGATTATTTGGTGATCTTTTTGAATTTGATTGTAAAACAGTGGCTTTAGGCACTCCTCACTTTGAACAAGCTAGGATTGGTTGGTTGGAAATTTGCTTGTAGGAAAATGGTTCTCTATCTTTCCCCATCCCCCACTGGTTTCAAACTGCTCGAGTTGAAAAGCGTATACAGTACATGAACTGGTTCAGATTCCCCACAAATTTTGATGGTGGATAGACTTGAATGGCAAACGGAGCAAAAGAAATATGTCACGCCAACCTTTTTTGGTTGTGCTTTTCATTTCATTTTCAAATGTAGTCACATAATCTTGTGCTTTTAGTCATAGATCCACTAGCTGAGCGAACAGTGGAAGGTACTTGCCAACTCACTAAATGAAGTTGACCTAGGAAAATCTTCATTCTACATGCAAGCTAAATTTAAAATCATGTTAATCTTTTATTCTTTTCCTATCATGAAGAATAATGGAAAACTGATAGAAAAGAGACCTATAAATCTGAAATTGTCAGTGCAAATATAATCCTCTGTTACTGTCTTTAAAAACATTTTTTTTTTTAATTCTTTATTTTCGTTTTATAACAACAAAGGAAAGGAAGACATACAGCTAAAAGACAGATACATAGAGTGTGATACATACACCAAAGTAAACCCCTGCCACCCCCCTCCCCCCTGCTTCTTCTCTAGAAAACTAATCATTCCCGAAGCGGGCGTGTACTTACATTATTGTGTTACAAAACCTAACGGTGATCTGAAACATGATGAGTGCACATTAAACAGACATGTCGGAACAATGAGCAGGTTGTACATAATCATTGAGCATCTGCCATTTAGACAAGCGAGAGTGAGTTTGGGTATGGGGAATAGCTCTCCGAGATATCTGCTCATATTTACTATATAAGCAGACAAGGTTCCACCATTCATTGACAGTAAGTCGAGAGCTATCCTTCCAATTCCTCGTGATTAAACATATGGCTATACCCAGCATGAAGTCAAGGAGAAAGCGACCCTTCTTAGGAAGAGAGGGGACCTCCGCCACTGAGCGGAGTCCCACAATCTTCCAAAAGAGAGGCTCGTGAAGGTGTAAGATAAATTGAATACGACCCCAGACCCGCCCCCAGTAAACCTGTAGTTGAGGACATTCAAATGGAAGTAATCCTGTATGGCTGCTCGAATTTCTAACTGGAACTCTGGCTGAGTTAACAGGGCTCTATCAAAGAACCAGGCCCCCGAATTCCCTTGGGGTGCAGTAGTGTGTAATTGAAAGGAAATAGCAGCATGATCTGAAATATGTTGGGAGTGAATCTTTGCAGTGTCCACCTGAGGAACTAACAGTTTTGATATTAGAAAGAAATCTATGCGAGACTGGGATTTGTGAGGGGAAGAGAAGAAGGTAAAGTCAAGCCCATTGGGGTATAGTAACCTCCATAGATCAACTAAAGCAAGATCTTTGATCAAAGAGGTAAGCGTGATATGACTCTTGGGGGGACCACTTGTCCTAGGCGGCTGTTTGTCAATCAGGGGATCAAGAACTAAATTGAAATCCCCCCCTATTATCAATGAAGTATTAGCAGAGGCCTGCGCAACCTGAGCAATGGTAGCAAAAAAGGCAGGGTCATCCACATTAGGAGCATAAAGGCATATACATGTAACTTCAAGGCTACCTATCTTGAGGTGAACTCTGGACCATCTACCTGCTGTATCTGAGCTAGTCGCAATAATAGTAGCATGCAAAGATTTCCTAACCAGTATGGCAACCCCACATTTCTTAGAAACGGCTGGGGAATAGGCGGCCACCATGTAAGGCTTAATATTAATTTTAAGAGTTTCCTTCGAATTTAAATGCGTTTCTTGGAGGAAAATCAGGTCCGCAGCTTCATGACTTAGATAGCTTAGGATTTTCTTCCGTTTTATCGGATTATTGATTCCTTTTACGTCTAATGAGAAAATCTTACATGGTGCCATCAATCGGTAATAGACATTTTAGGTAAGGGCGCTTGAAAACATACAACATAATCAGAATCTGTGCAACAATGACATAATCACCGAGTATGCTGGCTAATACACCCCATATTGAAAAGTATGTACCAAAGTATCTTAGAGAAGAAGCAAAACCCCCAATGAATATGGCGACCATATGTCTGCGGGAGGAGGCCCTAGAGAGGAAGATAGAGACATGAAAAAAGAAAAGAAACACCAGAGTCCATAATTAACACTGTCTCTGATACTCATCAAGGCTACTGTGGGTAGATGGAGTCGGGTCACAGATATCATCAAAATAAGGCAACAAACCGCCCTCGCCAGACTCTTTGCTGAGCCGCGGCAAATCCAATATGGCAGGTACAGCGGATATGAGAATACTTGCAGGAATATTCTGGAAGTCAGCACATCAAGTCGGCTTCTTTAGAATCCAAAAACTCCGCTAGTAGATCAGGGTCCTCAAATGTTCTTGTCTGATTGTGAAGCGTGACTCGGAGCTTGGCCGGATACATCAGGCCATAGCGTGCTTGTAGTTGTTGAAGCCTCGGCCGGAATTCCAGAAAGCGCTTTCGGCGGTCGACCGTGGGTTTAGCCAAGTCAGGATAGAAGGAGATCTTGTGGCTCTCAAACTCCATATGGCCCTTTGCCCGAGAGGCACTGAGAATTTGCTCCACATGTTGATATCTCAAAAGTCGAAAGATGATAGGCCGCGGGGTCTTCCTGTTGAGCGTTATGTTTGTGGGTACACGATGAGCGCGATCGATCTCCAAGTCTTTGGTAAAGGTGATTTGGAGTAGGGAAGGGAGGATTTTACATAAAAACTCTTTCATGTCTCCCGATTCCGCCCCCTCCGGTATGCCCACGAGTCGTAGGTTGTTGCGGCGCGCTCTATTATTGCCATCTTCCACTTCTTTCTGCAAGGCCCGTACCTGACGTTCAACTTTGTCGAGTTTGGACAACCGGGCCGCATGGGAGTCTAATATGCTCTCCATTTTGTCCTGACGCGAAGAGAGCCCCTCTAGCTTGCCCTGCAGTACACCAAGATCTTCCCGCAGCGCTCGGAATGCTTCACCGTTTGACTGCACGAGGTCCTTAACCCCTCTAATCTCTGCGAGGATTTCCTGCTGCATTTCGGGGCCCTCGCGCAAAGCCAGCCCCTTCTGCGGGGACGGGGGTTCAGTTTTGGAGCGTTTGCCGTGAGAAGCCGCTGGAGATCCAAATTCCAGGCGCGTGGGTTTGGTCCCCGCCATCTCACCAATGTGCCCCGGCAAGATCAGAGCAGAAGTTCAAGTATGTACGGTGTTAATTCAGGATTCTGAGTAGGCCTCTCGGGAGCCTCAGCGTTATGCGACCATCCCGCTGGACATCGGGCTCCGCCCCCCCTGTCTTTAAAAACATTTAAAGTAGAGAGTATATTTTACATTTATGCAGCTCGTGCTTGGACTATAAATGACTGAGCAGTATGCTGAATGAAAAGGAATTTCTTTCAGAAAAAGTTGTTTTAAATCTATTAGGTTAAATTTATGGGATGTCCCCTAGTCCAAATGTTATTTGAAAAGGTAAATAACTGTTCTATATTAATTTCTTCCATATCACTGATGTTTTTATAAACATCTATCACATCCTCTCTCAAGTACCTCTTTTACAAATTAAAGAGCCCTACGCTTTTCTCTATGAGGGAGCTGCTTTGTAGCTTTTATCATTTTGTTACCATCCTCTGAACATTTTCTACTTCTGCAATATCTTTTTTGTGATAAGATGGTCGGGGCTGCATGCAGTGCAAGGAGTTATAAAGAAGTATGATGATATTCTCAGTTTTCTTCTCTATTCCTATCTGAATAACTCCTAATATTTGATTTTCTTTCTGAATGCTCCTGCACTCTGTGCTAAGGATTTCAATATATTGTTCAATATGATTCCAAGATCCTTTTCCTGTAGGGTATCTCCTAATTATTTTGATTATTTTTTTCTGATGTACATCAGTTTGTACGTCCCTGTTTATATCTCTGGTGCTCCATTGATGCTTGTGTTGGGGCTATTAATAGTCCCTTCTGGGTGATCTGGATCTGCTCCAGGGGTCAGATAGAGAGAACTGCCTTGAGGTGTCCAACAATTTATGAGCAGGCTGCTGTCAGCATAAAGCCAGTAAAATAATTCTGGTTCCCTTAGAAGGTGATTTCAAAACTCCTATGGAGTTTAATGATGAAGACCATCTTTGGGTGAAATTATTAATAATAATGCCTAAATAACTGAGTACCATGAAGTTTTTCCAATAAGTATGTAAGAGTGGCTATTTGAACTCTAGGTTCCAAAGAGGAGAATAAAGCGATAATTAGAAGGCAATTATCAAAAAGAATTTGTAAGGATAAAGCAGTGCATTTGGTATAGAAAAAAGCTGTTATAAAATTGCTTACATGATAGTGTAACCCTCCTGCCTGAGTATAGTCCCTACGGTGGTCACACCAATCCATGAGTTTTTAGTCTTTCATTCTCTTATTCTCTACTCTTGAAGTTTAATTACAGGCCTCATTGAATGGGACCAGCATACACTGGGAGGCTTTGGCATTTAAAGTCCACTCACACCTCTTCCTTTCTCATAATAATTGAGTACAGTCCAGATTCTATGTTCTGAACCAAGGATTTACTTAAAACTTTAGTGTCGCTGATACATTAATAGCAACATCAAAGCAGAGACATAAAAAAATAGAACTGTGTACAACAGACTACTCCTTTTCCTTCTTGTCATATTTGTTACAATGAATCAATTACTTCTCTAATACCTATGGAGGCTTCCCATTAGTGATCACTTTCCTCTCCTGCTCTAATGCATTGTCACAGAGTACCTGGAGCTCGTAGCAGTACAGGCACAGCACAGGTCCTGATAATGTCCTGGTTCACTCTTGGCCCTAGTGTCACTGGCTGCAGATGGCCTCTTGTAGTTCAAGTTCTACTCTGAGCTGGTGGCTCCTGAAGTGCTGGTCCCTGAATCTGCCCTGCAGGTGCTTCTGTCTCTGGTGTACCTGGGTGGTATAGATAGGTGATTTGCAACCTTCTCTTCCATTAGTAAGAAGCTTCCCTAGTCTCCTCACAGGCAGAGCTGCTCTCCTTCTTAAGCCAGAGAGGATACTGGCTGAGTAGACACAGTCACTCTGGTGTTCAAGGTATAGACTGGAGCTTGAGGCACTCTCTTTCTGCTCTGCTCTTACCTGTGCTGTTCTTAGGCCTGTGCTGTGGTATAAGGAGCTAAGGTTGGTGACCCACATCTGTTCCCTAAAGGCAAACTGCTCATGCCCTCCTCATGCTCATGCTTCGGTACGCATGACCTGTTGCTTCTGACCTCCCTTTGATATAACTTTGGGGGTTCAGAAGCAGCAGGCCATGTATGCTGAAACACATGGCCTGCTGCTGAGCCTAGCCATCCTCCCTGCCACCAGTATCAGCAGCAGCAGGGGGCAACTGCACGGTGCAGCTCAGCTCAGCACGGGGAGAATGGTGTGGCTCGGAACGCGGGGGGGGGGCGGCAAGGAGGGCATGAGCAGTTTATGTCAAAGGGCGGTCAGAAGCGACAGGTCATGTGTACTGAAGCACATGGCCTTCCAGCAAGCTGAGCTGCGCCCCCTCCAATCCCGCCACCAGAATCGGCAGTAGCGTGGCTCAGCACGTGAGGGGGTACAGCACAGCTCAGGGGGGGACATAGACTAGGGTGGCAGAAACCACTGGACCGGGCTTGATCACCAACATGTTACTGATAGTTACTGCACAGACGCGTAGTCTAATGCATGATACAATTAATGTGGGAGCACCTAACATCACCATAGATGTATTGTTATGTGCAACCGCACTAATTGCCACATTGACAGTGCGTGATATATACCTCTGCATTAACCACAATATGCTTCCATGCTTACACTCTGCTCATACCAAACCCAGTCCTCACCCCTTTATGCAATGGGCAATTAACACATGTTTTAGGGGCCAGTACTCGACTTGCCTGTGCATTAACTGACACCACGGGCTGTTACTGCCTGCTTACACGTGCAGAATCACTTAGTGCGCTTTAGCAAAAAGGCCCCATTGTCCCTATAAGACAATTCTAGCTTCTATCTTTAGGAAAGGTCCACTGTCTGACAGGGTTTTCAATCATGCTACTCTGCTTTCAGCGAGCGCTATGAGAGTTTCTTTCTCTTTTCTGTGTGCAAAGATGTTTGTGTGCCCAGCAGAAGACACTAAGGAGGTAATTTTATAACAAGGTGCATATGTGAAAAGTCTAAAAAGGCATCCATGTTATGCCTATTTTCTAAGTGCAACGTAGATGCCCATGCACTTTTTTCTATCACCAATAGTGCAAAAATTCTCACACGTAAATTTATACCTGATCCAAGATAGGTGTAAATTTGTGTGGGGGCTCTGTAAAAGTAATTTTATAACAGACCACCTATGTGTAAATACCAAGTAGGTGCAGGCCAGTCGTAAGCCTGTGCAGACATGTTACCTATATATGAACCCATTCCAAGACAAGCCCCGTGCCTGGCCAACTTAAGAGGTGAGCTAGTGAGGCACTGACATGGGGGGGCACAAAGTTAAGAGCACCTGAAGCTTGCCTCACTGGCTCACAACTTCACAGCTGTGGGAACATTTTCCCTCAATCCCACTGCTATGCTAAGTTGCAGCTGCCGGCATTGCCATCCTTTAAAAGTGAAAGGGGCACTTCCCGACTTGCTCAAGAGACAGGAAGTAGCTGTGATTCACTTTTAGAAACTCGATGGTCCCAGTGGCTGCAGCTTAACACAACTGCAGGAGCAAAGGAAAATGCTACTGTGGCTGTATAATGAATACTGCTGAGGCAGGACTGCAGGGAAAAGTGAGGGAGGGGATAACTGGCTGGGTGTGATGCTGGGGGTGGGCTGGCACTGGAAGAGAGTGATGTGGTGGGAAGGGACTGGGGCTAGAAGAGGATTGATGCTGTAGGGCTAGGACTGGGAATGGGCTGATGCTGGGGGATGGGGAGACTGGTCCTAGAGAAAGACTGATGCTGGGAGGGACTGAGATTGGAAGGGGAGATGATGCTAGGAGGGATTGGGGCTGGAGGAGGGGCTCTGATGCTGGGAGAGACTGGGACTGGAAGAGAGCTGATGCTGGGGGGGCTGGGACTGGAATAGGGTTGCCAACTTTTTGACATAGAAAAACTTGCCAACTGTGGCTAACCATGCTCTGCCCATGCCTGCTCCCTGCTCTGACACTGCTCCACCTGTCCTGCCCATACAAATAATGGAGAGAGGGCAACGGTGCAGGCTTTAGTGTCTGCAGGCTATATCAAGGGGGGAGGGGAGGTACAAGAGGTTGGACTCTGCAGCACCCATTCAGCCACAGTCTCCTTTTTAGGCCCCTCCAATATACATATGCTTTCCCATATGGTATTAAAACCAAACATATGTTCTGCATTTACCGAACCTGCCCCCCTCTCCCCCCCCCCCCCGCCCCGGTCTCTTCCTCAACAATCTGTGCAGAGCAGAGCTAGAACCTTCCCCATAAAATTTACCATACGAGAGAAAAAATCCCTCTCAGTACCAGGCATATTGTCAATTAATCATGGCCAGCCCCAGAGTTGATTCAAAGTGTTGCACACTAAGCAAATCTTAACCCATAGGTCCCTTCTGGATGTCAGAATTTATTGCTTAGTTTTGAAAGACCTACTCTCTGCCAACCCCCAGAAGTGATCCCTTAGGTTGCCTGATGGTTCGGCCAGCCCTGGAATTAATACAAAAAAATAATTCGGGACTAAGAGCAAATCTACCATGCCAGTACTAACTTCCAAAACTCACACAAGGACCCTCCCTAGAAAAAAGGCAGCACCTTAAACATTACAGCGACCCCTAAAACATCAATAAACCTATTAGGAAAACTGAAACAGACACTCCATGCTAACAGAATCCCCAGTCTTGGTCACACACACACAAATTACAGATAGGCCTTCACCAATAAGTGACCACAAAGTGAAAATAGAAATATGTAGACAAAAATTAAACTAAAACCTCAGAAAGCCAGTCACTGCGTGCAGTGCAACACCAGAGAAACAGAAGGAATCACATTTCCCCCAATGTTTTACAAAACAATAGACAGCAGATGTCAGGATTAGCATTAAGAAGGAAGCAACCAGGGCAATTGCCCTGGGCCCTCAAACCAGAAAGGGCCTTAGATCTGTCTGAAAAAGGCACAGCTTGCTAGCGGGCTTTAGAGTCCCTTCTCAGATTTTTGCTTTGGGCTAGGCCCTAGCCATGTCCAACACCAATCCTGACTCCTGGCAGATGTACTTTTCAAATACATTCATTTTCCAGTTACAAAATAGATAATACACATTTTTTTCTACCCTTGTTATAGGATTATATTATTTTTCTAATGGTGTTGGTCCCAATCTCTGTTTTTTATTTTCTTCTGTCTTCTCTTAGCTCTCTTTTCATGGTCTCCTTTTCAATTGCCATTTCTTTTCTCTCCTCCTGTCTTCTCTTCCTCCCTTATATCAGTTTTTAACACTGATCTCTATTTTTCTGTTTTCTTCCATTTATTTTTCTGTTTCTCTATCCAGATTTCACTCCTTCTTACCAACCACTCCTCAATTTCTCCCTTTTTACTGTACCTAGTTATTGCTTTCCATCTCTTTCCTCACCCTGACCTTCCCATTATCCATCTCTCTCCTTCTCCACCCTCTTATTTACTAGTCTTTCACTAACTCTCCCCCTCTCTCCTCATGTCCAGTATCAACCCTTCTCCCCGTCCTGCTTCCCTTCCTCCGTGTCCACCATCTTCTCTCTGTCCCCATCTCCTCTTTGTCCCTTCTTTCTCCCCTATGTCCAGCATTCTCTCTCTGTAGCTAACCCCCATATCCAGCATCTCCTCATGTGTATCCCTACCCCATTTCCAGCATATCTCCTCTGTATCTCTACCCCCATGATCTGCATACCCCTATGTCCCTATTCCCCCATGTCCACATCTTACCCCATCTCCTCATGTCCAGCTGGCTCTCCCACTCTTCCTACCCTTGCCCTGCTGCCCATTTTCCTGTTCCCTTGGCAGCAGCGGCGGTGGCAGCATACCTCCAAAAAAACCCACTGTAGTTGTTTTTGCTTTATTTCGGGTTTTCTTATTTGTTTATTTGTTTGTATTGGGGGGCGATGCCATCAATTTGTTTCAACCTATACCTGCAACCAATAACCAACATTTTCAGAAAATTTGATATTGGATATTACATCTATGCTGATGACATTATGTTGTCCCTCCCTGTAGACATAAACAAGCCTACCTATCACAAGCTATCAGACTGCATTAATAAAATGGAATCATGGTTAAAAGACAACAACCTTAATGTTAACTACAAAAAAACAGAAGCCCTATATATTTTGAGAAATCAAAACCATACACCCCTTCAATCCATCACGATTAATAATGTTGTACTTCCTGTCAAACAAGAGGTGAAATATCTTGGCATTATACTGGATCAGTCTCTCAGCATGCTCCCCCAAATAAAACAAACAGCAAGAACTATCTTTTTTAAGCTAAAAACTATTCAACATTTAAGACATCTGCTAGACATCAATGATTTCAAATCTGTAGTTCAGGCCCTCAACACACCGCATATTGACTACTGTAATAGTCTATTACAGGTTCTACCAATCAAAAGCACAAACATACTTCAGAGAGCTCAAAATATCACCGCCAGAATAGTTTCCAAGGCCCACCTCACTGATCATATAACACCCATCCTATATAACTTACATTGGCTCCCAGTCCTAAGCTGAATAAAATATAAGCTACTAATTGTAACATTTAAATTAATCAATAACATTTCCCCATCTTTTCTAGCAATCCTCCTCCACACCCAACCAGATACTAGTGTCCGCAGACAAATGCTAGGAATTCCCTTGTAATCCCCCTATCTATCCACAAGACAAAACAAACTACAAGCTCCAGAGCCTTCACATATACTGCCCCCAACCTCTGGAACTCACTACCTTTCACACTTCGCTCAATCAAAGACCTCCAGACACGTAGGAGAGACCTCAAAACATACCTTTTTTCTACTCATTACAGAAACTCAGATTTGAACCCAAAATACAGACATGTCCTCACAAACACTCACACACACACCCCTGAACTACACCCACCTCCAACAATCACAAACGCAATGTAATTCGTCTAACCTGAAATTTTGTACATAGTTTATTATCGTCCTGTAATAGGCTAAGTTTGTAGCCTAATGTATATTCAACTGTTTTGTTACTCCCAAAAAGTTACTATGTAAAAAGTTAAACCATTGTTCTATGTAAACTGTTCTGTTATCTGTAAACCACCCCTGATCTTTGGAAGGGGTGGTATAGAAAAATCAAATAAATAAAAATAAATAAATAAATAAAAATTGTTTAAAACATTTGTTTCCCCACAATATGTAAAATGCTAAGTGCACACTATCATGTATTTTATTATTTACATTCTCTTATATACCATGCTATTCTGCATCAGTGTGGTTTACATTGAACAAACTGAAATTACATTGAACAGGGCATTATAACTTGGAGATAACTATTTTACAGGGAACATGGGCTATGGAGGGTTAAGTGGCTTGCCCAAGACCACAAGGAGCACCTTGTGGGACTAGAAACCCCAGTCCTTCTGGTGCAAGGTTGCTGTCCTCTAGTGGGATTTGAACCCCTGACCTTCTGGCCTGAAGTACCTTGCCCCAACCACTAGGCCACTCCTCCACCCCATGTACATGATACTTCAACAGTGTGCCTATTCATAAATAGCGTGCACTATGGATGGGTACAGGAAATAAAGCAAAACATTTTTTTTTTTGGGGGGGGGTCTTCCCGTCATAGGAAGTCTGGATGCAAGGGAACATGTCTCTCCAATGCTCTTAGGATTTTTCACGCTAGCTTTTCGAGTTATATTTAATTTCCTGAAGTTAGTCTTTAAGAGCTGTTCTGAACTAGCCCCTAATTATCGGTGTGAGGATGCTCCAATATCTATCCAGCTGTAATCTACAATCAGCATCACAAAATCTGTAAAAGATCCCATCTACCAAACAATTGCATTTGCATTTTCTGCCTGGAGGAACAGTCGACTCGTAATTCGTCTTCAATCTAATGATTGACGTTTTTGTAAACTGGGTGAAATCCTGGTTGCAACAGATAGCTTTTGGAGGGGTAGAGTATTTGTTTTGTTTTATTTTAGGTTGATCAAAGGGTTTATTAGCTGTATGGAGATTTCTCACAGTTCTTTTTAGATTGTTGTATTATAGATTGTCTTAAATCACCTCAAGATGTCTATTTGAAATAACAGGAAATATCATTTCATGTTGTTTTTGACCTGAAATTGTATTTATTTATTTATAATAGGATTTTTGAACTGTTATGCAGGTTGTAGTACTGTTTTGGACTACTGCAATGCACTATATATGGATTTATTTTGTAAATGATAGTGTGGTCTGCAGATAGTCCAAAATACTGCAGTTCAAATTCTTAAAGGTACTGGCAAAAGATAATGAACAAGCCCTGTCTTGGCAGAATTGCAAGGACTGCTAGTACAGGATACAATTAGCTTTGAATAGATGGTACTTACAAGTATTAAACTTCCAACAGCTAACATTATTGCAAGAGTGTTTACAGTGGTACACCCCTTATAGGCAGTTTAGATCAGCTCAAAGTTCTTTGTTAGTGATTCTTCCTCTGTGAATGAAGCAGATGGTGAAATAGAGGAATACAATCTTTTCCGTAGCAGCAACAGAGAGCTGGACCAAGATACCAGGTAGCGTGTGCAGAAAAGAACCTTTTGTCGTTCTAGAAACATTTTAAAACTATGCTTTATCCTTAATGGGGGAATGGAGGGCAGCAGTTGGGAGGAATCCATCTGGACAGTGTAGAAATGTTTTTAGTATGGCCAAGCTATGTTTAATTGCATGTTTGCTGAGTGTAAGGGCTGTGGGTATTATTATTTGTTAGTGGATGAGTTTTTAATTTGTATATTTTTGTAAACCACTTTGAATGAGCTTTAGCCAAATTAGTTGTATATGTTTTAATAAATGAAATGAAATTAGGCCTTTAGGTGCAATAAACAGTTTATACAACAGGGATGCTATGGACTTCCATAGTTCAATGGGGAAATGATGTCTCTACATGTCTAGCTGCTATTGTGGGCTGCCTTTTCCCAAAATTGGTGCTTGGGATATTTATACCAGTGCTCCTGCTGCTTTGATCCCCCTACCCCTTCTCCCCTCCAACCATGCCTTCTGCTTCTCTAACTCCACTGCTATGGTACTTACTGACTATTAGACTCATTGGTATTTAACCTTCGATATATATATATATATATATACTCCGTTTTATACTGCATTCCCACACAATCCAACTGAGACTCCCTGACCCATGGGCCAGTGGCATACCAAGAGCGGGGCAGTGGGTACAGTCCACCTCAGGTGTTGGCCAGAAGGAGATGCAAAACTTCTGTGCCCACATGGCAGAGGTGCGTGTGGCAAATGTACTTTAACCTCTTTGCTGGCTGGCTGTGCTGCATCTGCTCCAAGCCTAATGGTCATATCCTCCCAGCCAAAGTCTTGCGAAAACAGCCACACCATGAGACTTAAGTTCAGGAAGGAATAGCTACCGAGGATGTTTGCCGAGTGTGCCTCCATTGTGTAGGCCTGGCGGAGGGGTGGCATCCGCTCCGGGTGCCAAATAGACTTGGAACTACACTGCCATGGGCCATTACCAGCCTAACATCATCAAATGTATGGTACCTCAGTAACAGTGAAGATATGTTGTTCTGCAGTATCACATTTCCTGCACTCATCAGATGGGAAGAAACAGGTGTTGGGCTTGCTTGCTTCCTTAACATCTTAAAACAAAAAATTTTGAAGTAGCAATACCTTTTTTAAAGACCAAACATTGTTTCAGAGCATCTCACTGTTTCTGATGCCCTGCCCTGCCCATGGTGCCTTGGGCTGTTCATATCCATTTGTGCCACTTTGTCCTTCTGTCAGTGTCTTGGGGCTTTTATGCCACAGTTAGTGCTGTTTCTCCTTCTCACGGTGCATTGGATTTCAATTTGAATTTGGATTTTAGATTTAGAACACTCACTTTTCCAAACCCAAGGCAGGCAGGCATTAATCAAAAAATAGCCATGTTGGGTTTTTAACTTTATCAACTTTTATGTTAGATATTATTGGAATTAAAATTTATTTTTATTCCTCTATCTCTCTTGTGTTCTTTTTTTTTTTTGTATCTATTTCCCCATCTCCAAATCCAGGTTCAAGAGAAAATCTAATTCAGAGACTGGAGTTATTTCCTTGCACAAGATGACTTCCGGCAATGGTACTGTTGGTAGCTCTTTATCTCCTGGCGCCTTGGACTCTTCATGCTATGGTTGATGCTACTTTCCTCTCTTATAGTGTCTATGGTTTTGGTGAGACCTTTGGTGCCTTGAGATCTTCCTGACATTAGAGATATTGGTTTGCTCCTTGGGATCTCCCTGCCATTGGTGGTTTGGTTTGCTCCTTGCACTATTCTGTGGGGTGTTTTCCTATTATCTGGCAACTTTGCCTTTCTCATTCTGCCATGAGGTGCTCATGTCACTGATACTTTGCCCCATTTGTGGCATGTTTATGTGGAGGCCGATTCTGAGCCAAGCATGTCCAGGCTGTCCAGATATCCAAAAAATATATGTGCCCCAATTGTACCCAATTCTGCAATCTCGGGAGCTATACGTTCCCACAGTTGCAGAATCAGGGCACTTTGACGAACCGGTGTGTCCCCTATGCTGCTGTGGGAGACATATAGATCGCTGCCCAGCCAGCCCTCCCAATGCTCCTGCTAGTGTGGCAGTGCAGTGGCATCCTGTTGCCATGGCACCAGCACTTCCAGCAGGAGCACACAATGCCCGACCCCACAAAAATACCTTTACCCCTCCACCCGACCCTCGGCGGGGGCAACCAGTGTTGGGATTGGGTGGCAGGACACTTACCGCTGTGGCGCGATGTTATCTGGGAGGCTGTAGGCTCCCAATCACCTCTACGCCCAGCACTTATTCCACCTTTTGAATAAGTTGGGCATCTAAATTTGGGCTGCTGGACATACAGAGGCCTGACCTGAATGGCCTGTGTACATCCAGGTGCTTTGGTCTCCCCCCGCTCCGCCTCCATGCTGCTCACTCCTGCCCCATACAGCGCTCCCTGCACAAAGGCCCTGTACATGCAGGGAGCAGGAGGGGCAGAATATGGTCCCGGCCTTGTTCGGGGGTTGTATGTCCAAGTCAGACGTACAACCCACTTTTGGCTGAGCAGAATCTACCCCCAAATGTTTTAACGTAATAATAAAATAAACAAGTCTTAAGTGCCTACAGTGGCTGCCCCTTGATATCTTGGGTGCAGTTGCCGTTACTGCTGAATGGTGGTCTGCAAATTTCATAAAACTTGGATGTAAAATACCAATGTTAGGGTCAAAATTAGAAAGAATTGCTTCCCCCATTGACTTTAATAGAAAGAAAATAAATAGAATGAAATAGATAAAATAACTAGGAAAATCAAATTAATGTAATTACAGAAAAGAACAAATGGAACAAAATGATGAAGCAAATATTTTCCATTCACATCCCTAGACTATGATGGTAGCTGCTGACCTGTACAAACAAATGGTGCTTTATTTGCTGAATAGAACACCAATGGGGCAGGAGTGGCCACAGGTAATTCTAGAGGAGCAATTTCTCCAAATGGGTTATTTTGTGCATACCATGACAGTCATGCACCTCATTTCTGTACCAGAGTATGTGGAGTGTGATCTCAGTCTTACAAATTTACTGCTAATGCTCAGCATCGTACTTACATCATGCCAAAGAAGTCTCATTCCGGAGTTTGTAAGATGTAATGTGTATGGGTAAATTTATCAAGGTGTACTTGGAAATTCTTCTTAAACTTGTGGCATCCATCACAATGTTTATTTATTTACATTCTCTTATATACCACACTATTCTGCATCAGTGTGGTTTACATTGAACAAACTGAAATTACATTGAACAGGACATTATAACTTGGAGATAACTATTTTACAGGGAACATGGGCTATGGAGGGTTAAGTGGCTTGCCCAAGACCACAAGGAGCACCTGTGGGACTAGAAACCCCAGTCCTTCCGGCCCAAGGTTGCTGTCCTCTAGTGGGATTTGAACCCCCAACCTTCAGGCCTGAAGTACCTTGCCCCAACCACTAGGCCACTCCTCCACTCCAATCATGGAAAATAACTTGGTATCTTTCTGCCACATTTTCTTGGTTTCTGCCTGTGTTTCTTGATACTTGAAGATCTTCTCTCTCTCAATGCAATTCACAGAATAGTCACTTGGGACTGACAACTCTATCAATGCTGTTCTGGTGTTTTTCTCCTTTACCACTATATCCGGCTTTCTCGCATTTTAGTCAGAATGGGAGTATCCTGGGTGATCATAACCTCTTCATTCTCTGTAATTCTCTTAGGGTCATGATCCCAGTGCTTTTCAGGCGTGATGTTATAGTGTTTACAAGTTTACAATGAATGAAGCATGCTAATTTGTTTTGCTTTGCTGTATAGAACTTTTCCACCATCAGAACTTCACCGCCAGCTATGAGATGAGTCACTGTTTCTAGCTCTTTCTTAGAGAATTGACATATGTCTGTTCTAGCAGTTATTTCAATGCCTGCTGTAAACCATCTTATCTTGTACTGGGCTGCAAGTATCAATCTCTCACCCTTTGGTTTTCAGTTCACCTCTCCTTAACCATTCATGCTTCCATTCTTGATCGACAAAGGGTTCCTGGAGTAACACTTTGTATTTCCCACTGTATTTGTGTATTTGTGTATTTGTCACTTGTTTTTCCTTGTTTGCTGATCTAATTCTTGGAAGAGGTTTTTTGCTTGTTTTGCAAATTTTGTTACTTCTTTCCTTGTGTGCATGTGGATTCTTACCCTAGGAAGACACTTATGATTGTAGGTGCACTAGAGATTGGAAATATGGTTGAGTAGAGAAGATGGGGAAACGTCCTGGTGGGGATTTGTTTTACTTTTGAGAGGTTTGAGTGGTCTGGCATAGGAGGGGACTCTGGTGGGCTGGCCGCTGGTCTTTTAAACATAAATCAAATTGAAAATATTTAGAAACAGAACAAAATGGAGTAAACCCTCCTGCCTCAATACAGCAAAAACAAAATGAGTTTAATTTTAAAAATCCTTGCACATCCCTATTATCCTCTTCCTTGAAATGCCTTTCCGCATTAAAATATATGAGCTAGAATCATAGAACAATTTGCAAAAGAATTTGCCTGGGTAGCGAAATAGTTACTGTATATAGATAAATTCCCCACAGATAAGTGTCCTTCCTTCCCCTTCCATGGCCAAATGTAGGCATATTGCATCACTACATGAGTACTTGATAATGGGCCTGTGGGTGAGGCTAGGGTTAGGAAGATAAAGAGTACACAGGATTTAATTTTCAAATCTCTAGTACAAAGCAGGGGCAAAGCTGATGGTACTTTTGTTCCCCCATCCCTACCTGACCCCTACCCACAGACCTGCAGGCTAATTTTCCTTTTGAAAATTAGCCTGCAGGTTATCTGGAAGATTTACCAGTCACGGCACTTTACATGCTCATTTTTTGCTTATTCAATTATTTTCTTCCTAGTCTGAAAGCTTGAAACTGATGGAGAGATAGTCACAGGCATTTACATTGACAGACCTGCAAACCATGTAAATACTGCTCAGCCGGATATGCAGCGGCACCATCACGGTTAGAACCACTGAATATCCCCCAGTGCCACCGCTGCACGCCCCACTGCTAACTGATAATGAGCTGCTGCCCGCTTACTGACACACAGCGAAAGTCATGCGCAGTAAAGGCTGGCCTAACTTTCCCCGCCGTAGCTGAACATCGCGCCACTGCCTGGTTAATTTCTTGCCAATCCAACCGATCTGGATATTCAATGCTGGGGCCCAAATATGGCCCTAGCATTTAGAATTCAACTGCAGCGGCTCGCCGCGTTAGATCGGCTAGCCACCGTTGCTGAATATTGGGCCGGATCTCTTTGGCAAAAGACGCTCAGTTTCAGGTTGAAACAAACTAGCTTTAGTATATTTGCAGGTTTCCATGTAGGTCTATTCATATCAATTGCAAAAGAGGGCATGAAAATTAAAAAAGGCAGGTTTCATCATTTTACAGGAGCAGTATTTGAAACAGATTTAACCTTGACTCAGAAATCTAATCAATCTTGATTTTTTGCATGCTTGCACTCTGGAAAAGGAAGAGCGTAATGTGATTAGCAGCATCACTGCCACATCTTTGCCTTTATCGCTTGCCATGTCTCTTGCTTTCTTCCCTCCCCTTTATGCATGTAAGTCATAAGCTGTGAAAAATCAAATAAATTACCATTTGTTTCCAACTGGATGAAAATCCGGACTTCTTCAATCATGATAAATAGGATCCCAGCTGCACGACCTTCACTTGCATGTAACTCAAACGTGCTGAACGGATTTCTCTATAGGAAACAGGTGGGCTGTCTATCATTCTCCTGGTGTTCATAATTTCTAATTTACTGCATCTTCCCATGTACAGGTGAAGCTCGATTTTTTATTACAATATTTAGGGGGTTATTTTAGAAGCCTTATATGCGCTTTGGATGTCTGAAAATGGGCATACAGACATTTAAAGCACAGAGACTTCTCCAGAGGCATTTTAGAAGCTGGGTCTGTGGACGTCCAAGTCTGAATAGGAGTGTGCTGGAAGCAGAGCCGGGGCATTTCCAAGAACCTGGATGTCTCCGCCTGGTCTCAGAAATGTCCAGAGTTTTGTTTAAGGTTATACCTGCTCCTGGCACGAATAGGCATAGGGCAAGTGCTTCTCTAGGCCATAAAAAACATAGGGTGTAGAGAAGATGACACGCCTCCATTCTCAGTACTCTAACCAATAGGCTATTCCTAGACATCTGCAGTCTGGAATCCTCTTCCGGGGATGTCTATGTAGAGGTCCCTTAGACATCCATATTAGGCACATCCACATTTGTGAAATTGAGTTTGCACCTGGACATGCTTGCTTCTGTTCAGACATTCTTTCTTAGACGTCCCAGATTGCATTTGGACATCATTTGTAAAATGCCACTTTTATTATATACTGTTAAACTATGCCTGGTTCATAAACTTTACTTAGATATAAGTACACTCCAAATATCTCAAATTTCAAAAAGGTAGATCTCAATTATTGTTCCTCATCCACAGGTTATATATAACAATGCACTCTCAGTATATCTCATGAGGTCTCAGACTGGAGGGAAAACTGTGAGGCCAAATTTAGACCTTTATCACATCCCAATTTGCATCAACGACCTCTTTCCAGATAACTTAAATTGTGCTACTATAATTCCTTCTTAATTGCTCCCGTGAACATACAAGTATCAATATAAAAAAAGTTTTTCTAAAGCTTTCTAGAATACATATGTACATTAGTTGACAATCTTTCATGAAAAAATCTTATGAACGATCATTTGGCAAAGTTTATTGTAAAACACTTCTCTGATGTAATTTGTCTTCTTTAACCAGCTCTTCTCCGTTCTAAAATCTCTCACAATCTCCCAACGCCGTCCATTGCCATCCATCCAACCATGCATCCATTGGACGGCGTTGGGAGATTGTGAGAGATTTTAGAACGGAGAAGAGCTGGTTAAAGAAGACAAATTACATCAGAGAAGTGTTTTACAATAGACTTTGCCAAATGATCGTTCATAAGATTTTTTCATGAAAGATTGTCAACTAATGTACATATGTATTCTAGAAAGCTTTAGAAAAACTTTTTTTATATTGATACTTGTATGTTCACGGGAGCAATTAAGAAGGAATTATAGTAGCACAATTTAAGTTATCTGGAAAGAGGTCGTTGATGCAAATTGGGATGTGATAAAGGTCTAAATTTGGCCTCACAGTTTTCCCTCCAGTATGAGACCTCATGAGATATACTGAGAGTGCATTGTTATATATAACCTGTGGATGAGGAACAATAATTGAGATCTACCTTTTTGAAATTTGAGATATTTGGAGTGTACTTATATCTAAGTGCAGTTTTTACACTCTACAATAAGTACTTTTTATGGTTCATAAACTTTGGCACCTCTTACTTCTGCAAGAAGCAAAGCATGCAATGCCCTTTATTTGGGAGTGCCATTTTCTGTTTTACACCACCTTATAATTGGTGCAAAATATGTTGGAGCAATTGACCACAGCCAGTTACATATTCCTTCATTTCTTTATGCGTTGCATTGGTTACCGATAGCTCAGAGGACAAGGTCCAAGTTCAAGGTTTGTGTTTTGATCTTTGAAGGTTTTCATGGTATTGGCCCTGGTTACCTCAGAGGTTGTCTGGTGCCTTCGGTCCCTAACTGGACACTAGGATCACAGAATGCTAGCTTGTTCAGCGTCCCTCCCTTGAAAGAGGTTTGATTGGCCTCATTGAGTGTCTGCTTTTCCAGTCACTGGCCCAGAGTTGTGGAATTCAATGCCTGCAGTGCTGAGGAAGGAGCAGGGGTTAGTAGCTTTTTGGAAACATCTTGAGCAGGTGTTTAGCATTGGTTAATTTTATATCATTGTTTCTGGGCTTAGTGTATTATGCTTGTAGGAGGTAATTTTATAAAGGAGGTTTTACGCATCTATATAGTATACATGAGTAAAAAGCCTCTTTAAAAGTATGTATGGTGCAATTAGGTGTGGGCTTGGACATGGCGTTAGAGTAGGTATGTTCAGGGGGAGGAATTTGGGCAGATTGTGGTTGGAATCATGATTTATGAGCAGGCATAAATGTCCATGGCACAACAGGAAAAAAGGAGGGGGAGAGGGACAACCTCTACCAAAAAGTCCACAACCCCCCTCCCCCAAAAAAGCAGGGGTCTGCAGAATAACCACAGAAGAAGTTTATTAAGCCCTACACAGATGTTTTTCGGCAACGTCTGCCTGCATCAGGGGCAAATCAGTGCAAATTAAATATAGCCAAACAATAGTGCTGACTGAACACCTAGTTGTGCAGTCTAGCAGTTAGCAGGGGTTACAGCATAGACTAGCCCTGCACTGTGACCCATAGAGGTGGCGGTTAAGTGTACCCACGCTATTTTTCATGCTGCATTAGGGCAGGGTGCACTGTGTTAACTACCAGGAGCATGTTTTCCATACCTCCAACAGTTAACGTGATGGTGTTGTACCTAACGCAGTATGCTTTTGAGCATTATGAGTGCGCTAGGTGCAACACCATAGCGCCCTTTAGCAAAAGGGTCGCATAGGTGGCTATGTTTTTTTATAAAACAGGCTAAAAATACACACCTATGTGGCCTTCACATATAGGCAACCTATTATGAAGTTTCTCCTTACTTGTTTTGTGTTTTTTGTTTATGAGTATCTGTTATTTGCATTGCTTCTATCAAATAGGGGCCCTTTGAATAGGGGCACCGAATGCGCCAACAGTGCTGAAACTATAGCGTGCTAGGTGCAAAACCACTGTGTTAACTGTCAGGGGCGTGGAATGCATTTCCCTAGTAATTAACGTGGAGCCCTATCCCTTAGCACACGGCACATTAGCTTGGGTGCAATTAACACCACCTATTGAGCTGGCAGTAAGTGATCTCATGCAAATGCAGCTAGCACACAGTGTGAACCCTGTGCTGACTGCACAGATCACTCCACGCCCACTCTCCGCCCCTACCCCGCCCACTCTCCGCCCCTACCCCGCCCACTCGCTACCCTAACACAAGTTTCACAGTGCGGGAACTGTCCTACACTACCTATCATGGCCCTGCGCTATCTGGCAATGCGTATCCCAACTCGCATTCCACGTGCATCAGAATATGCGTCGTCAGCTAACGCCCTTTAGTAAAGGATCACCTTAGTCTTTTATCCATTTTAGGAATAAATGAATGATTTTATGCTGTGCCCTGGACGGTTTGCTAACTAAAGCTGGCAGAATATAAATTATTTAAATACAATTTTACTGGTAGCTATACAGCCAAATTCTGTCGGTATTAAAAGAAACGGATACTTTGGTGGTCCAGGGATGGTGATGGCACTTATCCTTTCAGCAGTGAAATTTGGGCACTGAACAGATATGTTATCTGTGTAAGCAGCACTGCAGAAAGCGCAGACCTAACTTTGTATAAGTGGTTATGCACACAAAGATGTGCTTGCGTTTACAGTAGTGCTGCTTGCACGGATAGTGCCACGGACAATCCACGTAAAGTTAAGTAGCTCAAGTTGCTGCTTAACGTTTGACAGCAGTGACCTTCCTGAATATCAGTCCCACTATTTCACATAAGCATTTCCCAGTCCTGCAATTATACAACTGTTCTGGTAGCATGAATTAAAGCAGGAATGGCAGTATAACGCTCACTGCCAAGGACAATCTTTAATAAAGTACAGGGTTCATAACGAGATAAAGATATGCATTTGTTAGCATCTCTTCCATTCATTAACGTGCCTTAAACATTTTAGTGCATGGAAATTTCCCTATGAATTAATAGGCATACAATCAATGTCCACATATTATGAAATTCTAATGCGCGTGAACATTTTTATTAACATGAACAAAATGAACTGAAAATGAAGGAAGATTAACACAAATGAAGGAAGAGAATCAATTTTCCAAAAATGAACTAAAAACATTTTGCCTCTGCGCATATCTGTAACAAAAAATAAAGGGGCCTGTTTACAAGCCCATGCTGGTAATAGGTATGTGGGCTGCGTTACCACTGCGAGATTGCGGGCTAACTGCAGGGTACATTCATCCCTCTGCAGTTACTGCACTTCAGTGTAGCAAACCGGTGCACCATGGCAGGAATGCCCCTGTCCCGCCCAATCACTGCCCTGACATGCGCCAGAAGGGTAGTATGGGATTTTTGGCACAGGGTTCCATGCTTCTTTTCAGCGTCGTGCCAAACCGCACATACTGTATACTTATGCTACCCTTAAGTAAACATGCTCCAAAACGACTTACTGCAAATAAAATCTGTTGGGGTTTTTTTGCTTCACTCTATTGCATTGCTTTCATGCAAGAACAGTGTGATATATCTTGTAATAGCAGTTTGTAAAATTTACCAGAGTACACTGCCTATAAATCATATAACTTATTCCTTTGCTGTTTTTATTATACTAAATCCAACCATGCATAAAGCGTATGCCAGCCTGCTTAAAATATATCTTTCTTTCCGATTCCATAGATTCCTACCGAGCCGAAGCCTTTTAATGTTTTGTTCTTTTCTAAAGATAATGGTCCATAACTTTATTTCCTATTCAGACATTTTTTAAGGACTGCATTACTTCTCTTGTAAATGCAACTGTTATTTTCATCTGTCTGCAAATCATTTGTTCTGTCAGAAAATGTGGGTTTTTTTTCACTCCTATTGCATATATTTATTGGTGCTCTAAATCTCTCTGGAGGATGCAGCTTTGTGAATTTTAAGCTGCTTTCCGTTAACTTGCTTCATTATGGTTGCATGAACTACAAAGAAAATCCTTTGGCTGAGCAATGCTGCACATCAGTACTCAGAAGTACTTATCTTTTCTGTACTTCGAACATCCATGTTCATTTATAAAGAAGGGCATGCATTAAACAACAAACACAAGTTGTACTTAAGAGCTACAAATCATTTTATATAGCATTCAGGAGACTTAATGCAATCTTGGCTATCCCATTTCCTTTCTCTCACTTAGGATTCCATAAGCCTGCTATTTGGTACTTTAAAGACCTAAGTTTTATTGAATTGCTATAAAAATTCCTCTCAGACTACCCTGTAAACAGACACTGTACACAAATAAATTCATTCTGACTTCTTGGCTAATTAGCTGGCTTTGTTTATTTCAATATCTATTGTATGTTTGGGAGTCCTTAGTCACACAGATAAGTAGCAATTTTTGACGCATAAAACCTCACTTATAAACCTATATGCCTCTACAAATCCAAATGGTTTTTTTGGGTCGTAATATGTGTTGTTAGTATAGAGCAGTGGTTTTCAACTAGTGTGTCTCCAAGAACTGGGAGGTGTGTCATCAAAATGTAGATGTAGACAGCAAGGCCATGCTTCCCTTAACAAACACATGTGCCTGCAGAATAGAGAGAGCACAGAGCAGGGAGTCAGGCGCTCGAGATCCCCATCTTTTTGTATTCCCCTCACCGACAGCAATCACTGCTGCTACTACTCTGAGCTGAGAATATCCGGGAGGGTGCTCATGTGAACAGCAGTGATCATCACACGGTGTGGTTTGTGATAAAAGCCAAGGTGGAGTCCAATCACAGCAACCTCAAAGTTCTAGACTTCAAAAACACTGACTTCAGGAAATGGCCAAATACCTGAAGGAGGAGTTGGCAAGGTGGGAGGGGATAAGGAAAGTGGAATTGCAATGGGCTAAACTAAAGGAGGCAATAAATGGGGCAACAGATACATATGTAAGAAAAGTAAATAAAAACAAGAGAAAGAGGAACTTTCACAAAATTCAGAAGTTCACAGAGAGGAACACAGAAAAGAATACAGAATAAAGCTAAAAGAGACAAAACGAGAAATAAGGATAGCAAAATCAAAGGCAGAAGAAAAGATGGCTAAGATGTGAAGTGGTGACAAAACTTTTTCAGGCATATTCGGGAGAGGAGGAAAATCAGAGATGGAATTGCAGGACTCAAAAGTGCTGGGAACGGACTTGTGGAAAATGACACTGAAAAAGCAAAAATACTAAGCAAATACTTCTGCTCTGTTTTTACTAAAGAAAATCCTGGAGAAGGACCACCTGTGATTGACAAATATGCAAATGGGAATGGTTTAGATACTACACCATTCACAGAAGGTGATGTGTTGGAACAGATTGCAAAACTAAAAATGGACAAGGCCATGGAACCGAATGGGATATATCCCAGGATACTGAAAGAGCTCTTGCAGGGCCATTAAAGGATGTTTTTAATAGATCCTAGGAGACAGGAGAGGTTCCACAGGACTGGAGAAGGGCTGATGTGGTACCTCTTCACAATAGTGGTAATAGGGAACTACAGGCCAGTAAGCCTTACCTCAGTGGCGAGAAAAGTAATGCAGGTGCTCCTGAAAGAGCAAAAGTGGACTTTCTCGAAACCAACAGGTTGCATAATCTGAGGCATTATGGTTTTACCAAAGGACGATCATGCCAAACAAATCTGATTGAGTTCTTTGACTGGGTGACCAGAGAACTAGATCAAGGGCATGCGATGGATGTGATCTACCTAGATTTCAGCAAAGCCTTTGATAGAAGGCTTATCAATAAACTCAGCAGGTTGGGGATGGGTCCCAAGGTGGTGAAATGGATCAGAAATTGGTTGACTGACAGATGACAGAAAGTGATGGTAAATGGAACTCACTTGGATGAATGGAAGATGATTAACGGTGTGCACTAGGGTTCGGTCCTGGGACTGGTACTGGTACTGTATGGAAAAGTCTGTCTTTTTGCAGATGACATGACAATTTGCAACAGAGTGGACTCCCCTGAGGGAGTGGATAACATGAGGAAAGATCTACAAAAGCTGGAAGATGGTCTAATACTTGGCACTTAAGATTTAATGTGAAGAAATACAGTGTCATACACTTGGGAAGCAGAAATCCAAGGGAACAGTATGCGTTAAGGAGCAAGAGGTGGGTGTGCATGGACAAGGAGAAGAACCTTGGAGTGATTGTTTCTGAGGATGGCAAAATAGTGTGACCCAAGGTGGTGGCAAAAGCTAGAAGGATGCTGGGTTGCATACAAAGAGGAATTACCTGCAGAATGGAAGAGGTACTAATGCCACTGTACAAGTCACTGGTGAGGCCTCACTTGGAATACTGTGTTCAGTTTTGGAGACCGTATCTCGCAAAGGATGTAAAAAGGCTGGAAGCGGTTCTGAGGAAGGCGACCAAAATGATTTGGTGCCTGCGTCAGAAGACTCATGAAAAGAGACTTGAAGACCTAAATATGTGCACTCTGGAGGAGAGGAGGGACAGGGGAGATATGATTCAGACCTTTAAATACTTAAAGAGAATTAATGAACAAACAAATCTCTTCCAAAGATGGGGAAGCTGTAAAACTATAGGGCATAACATGAAGCTGCAAGGGGGTAAATTGAAAGGCAATGTCAGGAAATACTTTTTCACTGTAAGAGTGGTTGATGCTTGGAATGCCCTCCCGATGGAAGTGGTGGGGGCAAATACAGTGACAGAATTCAAAATGGCATGGGACAGACACAGTGGATCCCTTTATAGCAACAGGATAAAATCAAAATAATCATAACAATCTCTTATATCTCAATAAACTGTCCTGTCATCCCCCCTCCTGTTGAATGTAGATCCCCATGTTATGTTTCTAACCACTTTGATCGAAGGATAAGGTGGTATACAAAACAGGTTAAATAAATAAATAGGGATGACCCTACACAGAGCGGTGGGTACACCCCTAAACAAAGGCATGAGGAGGGGTGACCTGCATGGAGAATCAGGTGCACCTACTCTTGCCACCTTCATGGGCAGACTAGATGGACCATACTGGTCTTTATTTGCCATCATATACTATGTTACTATGAATGTTGCAAGTCTGCTATCTCCCCTTGGAAATCCCCATTTTGCACTGCCATCTTCATCACTACTGCTGCCAGCCCAGGCTAGAAATGCTGCATCGTGCCCCTCTCTCTGAGGCCGCCATCACCATTGCATGCCCCAGAAATGTGGGGCCCTGCTCCCATGCCTTAAGGCTGTGGTCACTAATATTGATGGTAGCACAGGAGGAGGAAATGGCATAAGATCCCCCCCATCCCATTCTCTTTAAGAACATAAGAAAAGTCATGCTGAGTCAGACGAAAATCCTGCATCCTATCTCCAACAGTGACCATGCGAGTCACAAGCACCCAGAAGATCCCAAACAGTAGATCTATTCCCCATAGTTCATTTCCATGAATGAGCAATGGCTCTCCCCAGTTTGTATGGTTAAACAGTGTTATGGACTTTTTCTTCAGCATCTAGTCCAATCCTCTCTGAATCCCACTATGTCTGTTGCCTTGACTATAAGACTATAAGGGAGCATATTCAAAGGCATTAAGGCAGTTTGTGGACCTGCAAATCACCTAAATTCAATGTGTAAATAGTTACCTTTTGTTATCCAAGTTTTGTTACCCCGTTAATTGTAAACTCAGACTTATTTACCCTGTCTGATCTTTTGTTCCATGTAAACCGCGCTGATGCCGAATAGTGCGGTATAGAAAAACTGTAAAATAAAATAAATAAATGCTGCTCAGTGGGCCCATTTGCCCAGTTTGAGCCACAAAATATCCCAACACTAGAAACACAGAAACTTGACGGCAGAAAAAGACCACATGGCCTATCTAGTCTGCCCTTCCATATCAACTACAACAGTCCTCTTTTTTTCTTTAAGAGATTTTCTGTTTGTCTATGATTTTTTGAATTCAGATACTTTCCTCCACTGGGAGACTATTCCATGCATCTACCACTTTTTCCATAAAGAAATATTTCCGCATATCACTCCTGAGTCTACCCCCTTTCATGCACATCCTATATCCCCTCATAGCAGAGCTTGCTTTCAATTAAAAAAGGCTCTCCTCCTGTGCATTTATGCCTTAGAGGTATTTAAATGCCTCTATCATATCTCCTCTAGCCTGCCTTTCCTCTAATCTATACATATTAAGATCTTTAAGTCTGTCATATGCTTTATAATGAAGACCACTAATCATTTTAGTAGCCACTCTTTGCAACAACTTCATCCTGTTTATATCCTTTTGAAGGTGCGGCTTCCAGAATTGCACACAATACTCTAAATCAGGTCGCACCAGAGACTTATACAGAGGCAATATCACCTCCTTTTTTCTGCTGAACATTCCTCTCCCTATGCACCCAAGCATCATTCTAGCTTTCGCTTTTGCCTTTTCTAGCTGTTTAGCTGTTTTAAGATCATCAGAAACAATCGTGCCCAGGTCCCACCCCTCTTTTGTGAACAGAAGTACTTTGCTCCCTACACTGTACCGCTCCCTTAGAATATTGCAGCCCGAGTGCATGACCCTGCATTTTTAGCATTAAATCTCAGCTACCAAATTCTTGACCATTCTTCAAACTTAGCTAGATCCCTCTTCATGTTATCTACTCCTTCTTGAGTGTCTATTCTATTGCAGATTTTGGTATCATCCATAAAGAAGCAAACCTCACCCAACAGCCCTTCTGCAATATCATGAACAAAGATATTAAAATGAATCAGACCAAGGACAGATCCCTGCAGCATACTACTGCTAACTTCCTTCTCCTCAGAGTGAGCTTCATTTACCTGTACCCTTTGTCACCTCCCAATTAAACAATTTCTAACCCAGTCAGTCATTTTAGGGTCCATTCCTAGGGTGCTCAATTTGTTTATAAGTCGCCTGTGCGGAACGGTGTCAAAGGCGTTACTGAAATCTAAGTACACCACATCTAGTACACCACATCTAGGGCTCTCCCTCGATCCAACTCCCTGGTCACCCAGTCAAAGAAATTAATCAGGCTTGTCTGACAAGCCCTTCCTATGGTGAATCCATGCTGCCTCGCATCCTGCAAACCACTGGACTTCAGAAACATCACTATTCTCTCTTTTAGCATGGTTTCCAATAATTTACTCACCACAGAGGTTAGACTATCCAGCTTGTAGTTTTCAACCACTTCCTTACTTCCACTTTTGTGTAAAGGGATCACATGTGTCTTTCTCCAGTCCTCTGATACCACTCCCGACTCCAAAGAAGCATTGAAAAGGTCAGACAGTGGAGTCACTAGAATGTTCCAAAGTTCCTTCAGTATTCTTGGATGTATATCATCCAGTCCCATCATTTTGTCTGCTTTTAGTTTAGCCAGTTCCTCACCAACACAATTTTCTGAAAATCATTCAAGATCCCTTTCACTTCTGTTCCTTTCTGTGGGTGCTTTTGAGGTCCTGCTCCTGGCCCTTCATCTGTGAACACAGAATAGAAATATTTGTTAAGCAATTCCGCTTTAACCTTATCAGCTTCTACATATTCCTGCCCTTCACCCTTGAGTCTGACAATACCACTTTTGCCCTTCCTCCTTTCACTAACATATCTGAAAAATGTATTTTTATTTATTTATTTAACCGGTTTTATAAACCGCTTTATTATTTCAATCAAAGCGGTTTACATAGAAACTTAAATTTGGTAACGTACATTAAACAGGGACATTGATAACTTGGATTTTTGTGAGGCAATGGAGGGTTAAGTGTCTTATCCCCCCCCCCTCCATTTTATTGCATTGGCTATTTCCTCCTCCTGACTACTTTGCAAGCTTCTCTAAGTTTTTACAAATATAGATGCCTGTCTTCCTCTCTCTGTAATCTCTTGTATTTCATGAAGACCTTCCTTTTATTCTTCACCTTTTCAGCTACTTCTTTTGAGAACCATAGCAGCCTCCTTTTCCTTTTACATTTATTTACCTTTCTAAGAAAAAGGTTTGTTGCCCTTGAAATATCCCCTTTAGGTTTTGCCCACTGTTTTTCTACATCCCCCAGCTGTTCCCATCCCACTAACGACTCCTTGAGGTACTGGCCCATCTTGGCAAAGTTAGTTTTCCTAAAGTCTAAAACCCTCGCTTTTGCATGGATTTTATCAGCCCTAGTCCTAATACTGAACCACACCATCTGGTAATCACCGTATGTGAGATGATCTCCCACCATGACATCAGAAACACCTTCCCCATTGGTATGCACCAAATCCAGTATGACTCCTTCATGTGTGGGTTCTGTTACCAGTTGCTAGAATAGTTCTGCCTGTAGAGAATCTAGGATCTCCTCACTTCTAGACAGGACCGTACCTAGTCCTGTGTGAGTGGTGCGGCCGCCCAGGGTGCAAAGGCTTAAGGTGCACATTTCAGCTGTCTGCCATTGCCTGCCGCTACCACTTTTTCTTCTCTCAGCAGCGGCAGGCAATGGCAGACAGCTGAAATGTGCCTCTTAAGCCTTCTCGTGGCATGCTAAGCAGGTCTGGTCTCTCCCTCCTCTGATGCGGCATCAGAGCAGGGAGGGACAGATCTGCTTAGTTTGCCGGCGACTTGCACATCGGGCGTGCCTCTTCTCTCCCACCACCGTCCAGAAAGTGGCTAGATGGAGGTGCGGGTGGGGGCACGCCCCCAATGTGCTAGTCGCACAGGGTGCAATTCAAGCTCAGTATGGCCCTGTTTCTAGATGACACCGCAGCAGGGATGTGCCAGTCAACATCCCAGCATAATGAAATCACTTTTCTGTAGCACTTCTCCTTTCATGACAATACTGCATATGACTTCTATTAAATCTTTGTCCACTTCTCCCTGTGAGAGGATCTGTATATCACTCCAAAGGAAATGGATTTCCCTTTCCCTCTTTCTAGTATAACACACAGTGCCTCTTTGCTCCCTTTTAAGCCGTGTCATTCTGTAGCTTTAATATTATTTTGTACATATAGTGCCACTCCTCCTCCTCTTCTTCCTATCCTGTCTTTCATGAATAGAGTATAGCTCGGTATAATTACATCCCAGTCATGGTTGTCTGTGAACCATGTCTCCTTAACCACCACTAAATCCAAATGAGCCTCTTCCATTAAAGCCTCAACATCTGGGACCTTATTTTCCATGCTACAGGCATTTATACACACCACTTTCCAGATGCCCCTTTTATCCTTTTGTACAGAGGTATTTAATCTTTCACTTACTTGGGGGCTTTCTTCATCCATCCCCAATGAATCAAGTTTAAAGCCCTCTTCAGTAGGCACCATCTCTGCTCTGCAGCCTTGGAACATCATCCCATGGTCCAGGAAACCAAAACACATTCGATAACCCCATTCACGCAGCCATGAATTCATCTCCAGGATGTGAGCTTCTCTGCCTCAACAGGGAGGATTGAAGAGAACACCGCCTGTGCACCCATATGCTTCATCCTCTGTCCCAGAGCCATGAAGTCACTTTTGATATGCTCAGAGGGATACCTAGCAGTATCATTTGTGACGATATGGATGAGCAACATCGGATAATAGTCAGTAGGCTTGATGAGTCTCGACAAACTCTCTGTAACATCTCAGATTTTGGCACCTGGAAGACAGCACATCTCTCTGGACATCAAGTCTGGTCAGCAGATGGATGCCTCAGTACCCCTCAGAAGAGAGTCAACAACCACCACTACCCTTTGCTTCCTTGTGGTCACTGATTCTGCAACTTTGGGGTGCCTGAGCTCTGTTTCTTCCCTTGCCTGGGATGCTTTCACATCCTCCACTTCCAGGACTACATACTGCTTATTTAATTCAAGGACTGGAGGAGTTGGATTATTGATTCTGTATGCTCTGGTGACTTGTGTCCAACTCTCTTCATTCTGTAGCCATCCATCTTCACCTCCATTGGAGAGCTAGGATGTTTCAAGAAGCATTTCATCAATGTACTTCTCACTGTCTTGAATGCTTCTCAGCCTCACTACCTCCTCTGAGCTCCTCCACTTATTTCATGAGAGCTTTAGCTTGCAGGTATCCTTGCACATGGAACCAGTAATTGGCATTGGGTTGTCTGTCTGGACTGAGGCAGAAACTGCAATGGTGGTATCTTAAAAAGGATATAGCGATTTTAGAAAAGGTTCAGAGAAGAGCCACCAAAATGGTAAAGGGGATGGAAGGATACTCCTATGAAGAAAGGCTAAAAAAGTTGGGGCTCTTTAACCTGTAAAAGAGACAGCTGAGAGGAGATATGATAGAAGTCTATAAATTAATGAACGGAGTGGAACGGGTAAACGTAGATCGATTGTTTACCTTATCAGAATATAGAAAGACTAGGGGACATGCAATGAAGCTACAGGGTAAACTATTTAAGACTAATAAAAGAAAATATTTTTTCACTCAACGTGTAATCAAACTCTGGAATTTGTTACCGGAGGATGTAGTAAAGGCTGTTAGTGTAGCTAGGTTTAAAAAAGGTTTGGACAAGTTCCTGGAGGAAAGGTCCATAAACCATTATTAAGAAGGGACCCAGGATATCAAATGCTTGAACCAATACAAGCATTGTGGAACCTGTGTCCCTTGGGGAAACTGCTAGGTACATATGACCTAGATTGGCCACTGTTGGAAACAGAATACTGGGCTTGATGGACCTTGGTCTGACCCAGTATGGCATATCTTATGTTCTTTTGTTCTTATGGTATGAGGTAATCTCTAATCACCCATCTCCTAGGGCAGGGCTTCATTCAGCACACCTGGACTGTGCTAGGGTGGAGTGTCCATCTAGGCACTTTAAAAGTAAAAGATATTCTACACACAGACAGAAAGAGCGAAGAAGGCAGAAAGGTGAGAAGCTGGAGAAGCAGGAGAAAGGACAGCCACGGCAACAGCAGAGAGAACACAGAAGAAGGAACAGCAAGACGTCCAAGAGGTCTAAGGAAGGAGCCCAAAGCAGTATGTGTGTTGGGAGTGATTCCAGAGGCAAGCATTCTCCATTGGACTGGAAGAAACCAGAGGCTTGGAGATATAGAGTCAGGAACCCCCAGAGAGCACCGGTAAAGGAGACAACTGCATCTAGAGAAAGAAGGAGCTCTGATACCTGTTCAAGGAGGTATGGGAAAAGAGACCTAAAGTCCAGAAATACTGACTGGAGAGCTGGGCACAGAAGCTGGACTACCTACTGGCTAGGATACCCAGAGAAGAAACCTAATAGCAGCGTGATCTCAGGTATGAACTCTGATCTGTTCCCTAGCTTTTCACAAGGAAGACAGCAGGGAAACAAATGCTATCCTGAGAGTGATCAGTTTGGGAATTCCTCTGAGCCAATGCATGATAATGATTCCATGATATTTCAGGAGCAAGGGGAAATATCAAATGAGCAAGTAGAATGCATGGATTGCTCTCTGTCTAAGCTGCTGTTTTAAAGTAATCCTCAGTAAAGCAACAATCACCAAAAGGAACTGTAATGTGTTTTTTTAACTACCCAGAAAAGTTTCTTTAAATGAAAGCTTTAGGGTAAGTTAGAGCCACGTAGAGAGAGTGGACCAGCAAGGGTTTGCAGCTGGTTAATTACTTGTGATTAAGCCAGGCACAAGTGCACGTGAGCTCTGGAAGGAAAACTTCTTCATTGTGTGAATGGAAGAAAGTTGTTTGGATAAAGAACATTGTTCCTTTTGGGTTTGTTTTTCATTTTAAGCACTGCTAAGAAGGTTATTAGCAGGGGCTAGCAGAAAAACCTTTTCTGTGCCATCAAGGTCTTTATTGAGTTATTGCCTAAGTATTTCAGTTGCTTTATACAGTTTTGTTTTTCCTGATTACAATTCCTGAAGAAAGTATCCTATTGATGTTACCATGCATATCTGTGCGAGGGAATATTCCCCATAAATAAAATCTGTTTTCTGCTTACACTCAAGAAACTACAATTCATTATTTTGTTGAACGGCTGATTTTGGTGTGAATGAACTACAACACCCACAATCCTTTGCAAGTCATATAAAATTCTGCCTTTGCCAAGATTGTGGACTTTCACAACCAGCACCCCCGTTTACATCTTTAATAATGCTTTATGGACTTTGCCTCCAGAAACTTGACAAAACCTCTTTACTACATCCTCCGGTAATGAGACAGACCTTACGTTTACCATGTGAGGGTGATATTGGTGAAGGGCCAGGATGTGGCCAGAGCTGCCAGGGTAGAAAAAGCCTTTGTTTGAAAATCTGGAAAGCGTGATGTTTAAAGTCCACGTTTGTTTGGAGATGAGCCCTTGTAAAAAGTTGGGAAGCTGTGTGAACTGTGGAGTGTTCTATCCACAGTCCTGGAACAAGGCAGCTCAGGTTTACAAATGGTATATTCGCAGTTAAATTGTTGAACTGCTAAGTATAGTGCTAGAAGCTGACATTTGCAAGATTGTATTGAACTTTGGAAGATGGAACCAGGTGTACTTATTTACCTTATTTGTTAAAGAGGATTGAATAAGAGACATGAGCCAGGTTTGAAATCCCTACTCGCTAGCATGGAACATTGAGTGACAAAGCTTAGCTTTAAAGGCACAAGGGCTCATTCCATCCTGGACGTAGATCCCTTCTGTACATCTGTTCTGAGCCAGACGTACAGAGGGGATCGTGATTCTGATCCCATGGGGCACATCTAGCCCCGCGGGATGAGAATTACAAACAGTCCTGTATGTGCAGGCCGAGACTGCGATTCAGCCCAGCCAGCACGTACAGGACCTTCCCGGCTAACTCAGTCAAGGCTCTTCAACGGAGCCGCAGTGCCATGGCATCATGTTGGCATGGCACTGCGGTTCCATTGAAAAGCCCACGACGCCGGCCACCAACGCTGCATTCCCTGCAGCCCAAACCCTAATCTGGCCTCCTATGGCCAGGGCTGGGCTGCCGAGAATGCCTTCGGGTCCCCCCTGCCCCATCCGCGCCCCGGGCCACCAATCCTGGATTAACGGGTGCATTATTCCACCTCAGAGGAGGAATAACTTCCCTGTATAAGTCCCTGGCCCTGGACATACAGGGCTGACATTAGAAATGGCCCTGTACGTCTAGGGTCGGTGCCTGCCCACCGCCCGCCCCCAAGCCGCTCCTTCCCTGCCCCCGTCAAACTTCCCCCCACAACTGATGGGGAGGTTAAAGGCGATGAGGGTAGGCATGAATAGCTGCTATCCGTGGCACATAATAACCCCACAGTGTCCTTTCTATTTTACCTTCAGCTGCCCTGAATAAACCTGATCTCGGTTGCTCTCTGAAGCTAAGGAGGGTAGGGCCAGCATATCTATTATGATTAGTATGCAAGGGTTGATCCTGCATTAAATAACCAGCCTTATTGTTGGTTCTCTATATGTTTTCTTCTATAGATTGAAAAGTAAATTCTAACTGCAGAACTTTATGCTGTGTGCAATTTATGCTTGTTCCCTGACCAAGAGTGACTGCCTGCAGTTGGAATAAGGTATGTAACAAAAGAGAGGGCTATCCAACAGTTCTCAGCGCCCCCTACCTGCGACACTATGTACTATTGCACAATCCAACAACAATGGCTAGTCAGGGCAGACCTTTTGTTAGAATGTCTACCTGGAATGTTGTTTTTATTTTCTTACGCAGAAGTATTATAGATGGGTGGCATCTAAATTTTCAAATCAATTCATAAATAATGCATAAATAAAAATGCAATGTCATTTTTGCCGTTTTTGTGCAGCTCTGGTCAGGGTAGCGCTGAAAAGCGTCTTAGCTTCTTCTCATCAGTAAATAAATAAACTGTAGCTCTTAAACGGTCGCTGGCAGCTTAGACACATGCAATGGAAGCAGGTGCTTTTCCTAGGGAAAATAACACAGCGCTGCCTTACTAGACTGCTTTCTCGGCCCTACTTGCTGCTGAAAAGTGGAATAACTGGAATACAGCAGACACTGTGCAGGAATCAGGCATCTTCTGACATTTAAGAAGAAATATGTCAAGATGAAGCTTTTCTTCTATGAAATCCCTATGAAGATGATATTTTTTACCTGGTAGTTACCATAGCTGGTGCTCAGAGAGTACTGCTATGGGCGCATTGATTTCTGCTGCAGCTTGCCAAGGTAATAAAATAATCAAGAAATGATTTAGACAGGCAATATGATGGTGAGCGCAGCACGAACATCAGGCTTTTTAGGTTATGGCCCTACACGGTTCAGCTGAAAATCATGGATCACGTGCACACATAAGACAACAGGACAGAAATAAATAATGAATTTTTTATTTCAGAAAAGCATATAAAGCCAAAGCCCCAAATAAAGGGGCCGCTAGGGATATAGACCCTGGATTTGCTATTGGAACTATATTTCTTTTTATTCTCTACAATTGTAGATATCCATTTTTCAGGTTTTTGGGCAAAACTAAATTGAAATTGGGATTGGATTTCTGCAGTTTTTGCAGTTTCTTATGTTTGGTCTGTAGTGTAAAAGCATGCTATACACGTTGTATCAAAACCACAGATGCATCTTCTGTTATTGTAATACCATATTAATGTATATTCATAGAAAGTGGTAACTGACCTCAGAAAAAACTAAATAGCAAAAAAAAAAAAAAGCGGGGCTCACAATTCAAATGCATTTCAAAACACATTTTAGAAACCAACACAAAAAATTGAACACCTTGTGACATAGATTTTTTGCTTCCTGTTAAACAATTATTGAAATGTTCAATTCAGATATGCAGTCCTTTCTACTGGGGGAGGTGCGCCGTCCAAAAAACAATTCAGTTCATGTCCATTAATTTTTTTCCAATTATTCTGCATTTTTTCATGTTTGTTTGACCTATTTGGATTTTTTTAAGCATGTCCCATACACACACAAGAACTTAAAAAATAAACAAAACATAGCTTGCTCGCCTTACATGATTTGGTGCTATCTCTTCGGGGTATGTTTACTAAACAGCAGTAGTGGCTTCTGTGTGATATTGGAGTTGCAATCACGGCTCCGATATCACACAGAAGCTGCTACTGCTGTTTAGTAAACACCCCCCTTTGTCTTCCATTCCTTTTGCCTTTTGAATGACGATTTGCAATATGTGGAGGATAACTTTAGAAGCAGTTGCGTAAGTGGATGTGGCCAGTATTCGTGTAAATAGCAGCAGCTTAAAAAAGGAACATACATGGATATTTTTCCCTTCGAAAACTGACACTTATACGTGTTTTTAGCAGTGGCAGGCACAAGAAGTAGGTGTGTAGGTCATACTTCTATGTGACTTTAAAGTAGGCTGTTCAGGGACGGAGCTTGAATGAAACAGAGGGAGGAGTGGCCTAGTGGTTGGGGCAAGTTACCAGAGGTCAGGGGTTCAAATCCCACTAGAGGACAGCAACCTTAGGCTGGAAGGACTGGGGTTTCTAGTCCCACAGGTGCTCCTTGTGGTCTTGGGCAAGCCACTTAACCCTCCATTGCCCATGCTCTCTGTAAGTATTAGTGTATGTGTCTCATATCCCCTCATGTTAAATGTATCCCCCAATTGTGTTGTGACCACTTTGATTGAAGGATAAGGTGGTATACAAAACTGTCTAAATAAATAAACATTAGTAGAGTAACAATTTACAAGTGTACATGCTGACATTATTCCTCTCTTGGGCATAGTGTCATTAGAGCAGGGTGGTACCGACTTCGAAAAAGGTGTGTGACATGCACTACCAATTAGAGAAGCCGTCCATGCTGTAAATTCTATCTCTAGTGCAGCTGTTGACCAGCTCAGCACCTTGCTCCTGACTTCCTGTCAGTGCAGCTTTGTGGTTCACTAATCATTCATTTTTCAACTGTGTAGTTATGATGGCATATAGCTCTCAAAACCCATGATTCATGAGCCATAAGATCCTACTACTAGAAAGAGTAAGGACTGGAGTAGAGAGACGTGCCAGGTCATTACATGATAAAGAGAATAAGCGCATGTCACTGAGGTAGCAAGTGCCCCTCTTTCATGTATCAGGTGGGCCCGGGCAAGCAAAATCCACTCCCAGTCCTCCTCCTTATGACACATCTCTATCCCTGGCTGGCAGCAGGAGATGTGGTTAATCCTGCTACATGTGGTCAATCTTGAAATAATAGCCACAAGATCGGTTCGCAGCAGCATGCAGGGCAAGCATGCGAGGATGTGAAGAGTCCAAGGTGAACTCAGCCTTTGCATACATATCCCGATACCTATTGCTGCTGCCCCTCTCTGGTACCTACAGTACAGCAGTGGCAATGGCCTAAAACAGCCTTGAGGTGCTTATCTCAAAACTTTGGTGCCATGAGGCTCTTTGCTTATACCCCCACTGATATCCAATGCCGACTTTGTTTGTATGGGAGTGGAAACTGTTTCTTCCTTTACGCAAGCAGGAAGCCAGCATCAACGGGAGATGACCAACTAGTTTGCCGAATGGTAGCACTGGTCCTGGCGCAGGAGATGATGTGTTATTAAGCGCATCTTCTGTTGTCAGTCCAGAGAGAAATGTGAGCGGTAAGAAGGAACTTTGGGATAACCATGAGACCACACCCAGCCTCGCTGTCAAGAGTGAAGAGAGTGGAAAGGAGAGGATGAAATGGAAGAAAAGGGTAAAAGCTTGGAGAGAGAGTCTGGGAAGGACAAGCTGGGAGGGGGCAGAATGGTATCTTGAAAGTAAGGGTGAGAAGGGGGGGCAGTGTCTGGACGGAGGGGTAAAAAGGGGGGGAAGTCTCTAGAGGGAGGGAAGGATTGAGAAGAGGAGAGGAGGGGAAGAAAGAAAGAGATAAAAACATGGGAAAGAAGCCTGAAGGAGACAAGCTGGGCAGGCTGGAGCAGGGTGGAAATGGCAGGAGAAAGGGGGCATAGCTGAAATTGGAGTGAGAAGGAGGAGAGCCTCTAGCGGGAAGGACCGGGTAGGAAGAAAGGGGCAAGAACATGGGGTAAGATCCTGGGAGAGACAAACTATTGAAGGGGGGGGGGTGAACATCCTTTTTTTAATGTAGCTGCAGCAGGTGTGGGCCAACCATCAGACAGACTAGGCGGTTGCCAAGGGTGGAAGCTTCTGGAGGAGGGGGTGGCAAACAATAGATTCTACTGTAAGAGCCAAGGGAGGGAGGTGGAAGGTTTACGGTTTGCCCAGGATGCTAACACCTTGAACCAACTCTAAGGCCAGACAATCTACCAGGCACTAATCATGCCCCATTTCGATTATGCCAATATCATCCTACAAGGACTTCCAAAAAACACGCTGATCCCACTACAACTAGCCATGAACGCTGCAGCCAGAATTCTACATGGTGCATCCAGGAGGAACCACATAACACCAATCCTGAAGCAACTTCATTGGCTACCAGTTTATTGTAGAGTCACCTTCAAGACCCTGCTGATGACATTCAAAGCCATCCATAAAATCACCTCTGCCTCTATCTCAGATCTCATCACACCCACTCCCTCAAATAGAGCCAGAAAATCATTCACAGTAAACACCCTGAATATCCCCAACAAGATCACAAAATGGTCACAGTCCACAAAAAAAAGAGCTTTCGAGTACTATGCTCCCTCGTGCTGGAATGCACTCCCACCTAACATCCGGTCCATAACAGACCTCACCACTTTCAGAAAGGCCCTGAAACATTACCTCTTCTTTCAGCACTATGGCACCACACAACGTCCAGTCATCTCCAATCAACTAAACAACCACCCTGCGCCATCCACTATACATGACCCTAGCACAACATGTTAGCTCTACAAGAACCTGAGCCGGACCGTGTACATAGTATCCAAAATGTTTATAATGCTTATAATTATATCCTAGAATGTAAATAGCTAGCCTAAAACCTGTGTATAGTTTACCCAGTTCAACCCAAGTTTACCAACCCTGTTCTCTGTAAGTCCAGTACGGTCCTCCAAGACTGGACAAAGTTATTGTTACCTGTAAACCGAGCTGAAATTGAAATGTGCAGTATAGAAAAACTTTAAATAAATAAATAAATAAATAAATAAGCTGCAGTTGTGGTGAATAAAAATTCACCCTAGCATGCAGAAATTGAGAAATTAGATTGATAAATCAAAAATAAATGAACCACTGTTTAAACAAGTTTATTGAACCACATACAAACTGTTCTGAAATTTTCAATAATCCACTGATCTACCTTTAGGGTGAAAAAGGAAAAATTTATTATAACAATTAAGAACAGTTTTTCTGTAAGTGACTGAAGCAAGAAAAAATGCAAACAATCGCATCCGCTCACAAATGAGCCCAGACTGACTCAAGCTGTGGACTGTGGAGGAAGTATCGTATGGTAGCCTTATGTCAATGAGTCAGTCGAGAGTGGAATAGAATGAATGAGTGAGTGAGTGACCACCCTGCGAAGAAAAGGGTTTGTTACATATTTTTGTTAGAGCCAAAATATATCAAACTTAAATTCTACACACTATCATGGCAAATTAGCCACTGGTGATTGGCGCCAAGGTTGCCCACCCTGTATCTAAAGGGGAAGGATGAGAAGGGAACATTGTGTATGCACGGAGGGATGAGGGGGAAGGTTCTAGAGAGAGGGAGGAAGGAAGTGAAAAGGAATAGTGTATCCAGACGCTCCTGAGGGATTAGGTTTAATGGGGAACAGAGGGTGACAGAAGGGGAAAGAATGGAGGAAAGGGTGAAGAGATGATGTGAAGAATCTGGAGGGGCTAGGAAGGAGCTGAGGGGCAGTGTAAAGAGAAAGGAGGTCTATGGAAAGGGCGTTTGTGGGAAAGTTGAAATGGGACTGAAGAGAAGGTGAAAAAAGGGAATGGGAAGATGGGTAAGCGGTAACAAAAAAAAAGAAAAGGGCTAGGTGCCATGAAAGGTTAGTTACAGAGGAGCTGGGGTTGGTGAGGAAATAAGAATCAGAGGAAATTTGATGAAGCCTAAGGAGTGGGTGAAAAGGAGAATATGAGACTTGGATAGGAGAAAGAGAGACAGAAGGGGTAATGGGAGGGCTGAAGAGGGATGAGAGTAGGAGATAAGTGAGAGGTGAAAAAAGGGAAACTGAGGACTGGAGGATGAGAGAATGGGAGAATAAGGGGTAAAATCAAGGTTTGCAGAGAAAGACAGAGAAGAAAGCAATGGAGAAAAAAGATGGAAAAAGCACAGACAGATGTAGAGAAGAATGAGACGAAGACAGGAGGAGAAAAAAGAAATGGCAAGGAGATTCAGGAAAAGGAGTTTTGAGAAAACAGACATGTGAAAAGTATGAAAAGAGACTGGTCAACATGATCGGAAAAAATATCCAGATAACAATGGCAGGAAAAAGAAACATTTTATTTTGAATTTAGCAATCAGTATATTTTGACTTTGGGAAAATAATCTTATTTCTTTGTGCTTTGCTCAGTACAAGAGAAAATTAATTCCTATTTCTTCTTCTCCAGCATTGCACTGTGTGCGACAGGGGCAGCAGAATGCCTATTTGTTTGGGGGGGGGCCCAAGTTACATCCCCAAGCTTTACCCCAACCCTCACCTCCACCCTAATCTGCCTTAACTCCTCCCCTAGCTTTGGCCCTCTCTCTTTCAGCTCCACTTCTCCCTCCCCCCCCCCCCCCACAGCACTCTCACCTCTTTGCCCCCATCCTCCTTCCTTTTTTTTAAGCTACTGGACCTTTACGTTTTTGCTGCTTCATCCCCCCCATCTAACCTTTTGTTTCTTTGTTTGTTTTTTTGCAGTTCCTGATCCAGCTGTCCTGTCTTCTCTTCTTTCTACCCCCCGGTTATCCGATCTCCCACTGGCAGACAGAGGGATCTTTGCCACAATGGTGACTGCAGGAGATGGAATCCCCATGGGCAGACAGCTTGCTTTTAGGCTGCGATCCCGATATAGGACAGACAGAGTGGCAGGGCAATTTTGGCAGGGCAAAGACCCATGTGGCCCATTCTGTTCAGACCCCTATGGTGTGCAGAGTCTGATAGCTTCAGGTTTCCAGTTTAAATTTTGTCTACATATTTCTGCTTCTAGTTTGTCGTCTGGTGAGGGTCTGTCTGTGGTCTGCATGTATGACCGAGGCATTCTGCAAAAATGTAGGTTATATGCAGGGATCTCTTTTATAAGGCTAAAGTATTTTGTGATGTGCTGAGGTGCCAGGAGAAGCATGATTGTAGCTTGGAGAAGGGGACTTAGCCAGATAGCATCTGATTTATAATATTGAAAGTGTTTAATTTAACACTAGCTGTAAGGTAAGAACTGTGTAAAAGAGATAAAAGTGATGTTTAACTTAGCATTTTATAGCCTGGAGGACATAAAATAGTTGTCCATTGAGATTTTAAGATAAAGAGAGGGTCAGATATAAGTCTTGTGAAACATTTCAAAATGGGTATCTTTGAGGCTACAGATTTTCTGATTCGACACAACTTAAGCAGTTATGCTGTGCTCCTGACATCTTCTACCGAGCAAGGATAATTGTCCACAGCTTCAATCTATTTCTGCCAGATTTGTACTAATATTTCATAAAGATACATAGATGCCTATGTATCTGTATAAAATAAATTAAAAATAGGAACCTTCATGGCCGTCAACCTATTATAAAATTATCCTCCACTTATTTAGTACGTATCAGTAAATAAACTCAAGAAGACCTGCCTTAAATCTAATCTGTTAATTACTGGCCAGCTATATTTAGCTGAATATTCAGCTAAATATCTAACCAGACCTTAGTTCCCTTAATTCCCGCCTTGATGCAGTGGCCCATTCACTTGCCAGCAGGTCACTGTGCCACTCCCTATTAAGTTAATGACCATGAGATACACAAAAGTATCTTACCATAGCACTTAGCCCCATAAGACTGCATAACTTTTTAAACACAAGCAAATAATTTTAAGCAATCCAAAAAGAACAAGTTTTTCAATTTCATACTTTTCAGCTCGACCACCAAAAAACTTGAAGACCATGGGTCTTCCAAACACTGCTTTAAAATAGTAGGCTGGTTATGTTAAATTGAACTAAGCTGTTTTAATGGCAATGCACTCTACTATATCCCCTGTGATCCTTGTTAATGAGCTTCAGAAATGTGGATAGATAGGACTGGCTGCAGGGACCCAGAGTGGGAAGGAGAAGGACAACTAAAGCATGGCATCTCAGTCCTCCAAATCCACTCCTTCCCTTCACTCCATGAGCTAAGAATCTTGGCATCCTCATCCTACTGCAAACCTCTGGACACTCAGCCCCACCGCTTCCACCGTATCCCAGCCAGTGCCATTTCAGCCTATATTTATAGTCCTCTGTAGCACCTATCCCTACTACAATAGAGGAGGGGAGGCGGTGAATGGTGACTTCATTGCCTCAGATTTTGAATACAGATGTAAGCCGTCATTTGACATCAGAATGGCAAAGTGGCATGATGGAGGTAGGTTACTTTCCTCTTTCTGTTGCATCAATGATGGGACAGGCTCTTCAGCCTCAACATGGTATCCGAAGCCTTGTGAGAGATAGGGGAGGTGCTGTCTGGAACCTTAAATCATAGGGATGGGGGTTCGGAGCCTTGACTTGGGAGACATTGTGGGTTTGTAGATTTGAACAATGGGTGTTGGTTGTTTTTAAGATATATGAGATATTTGCCAAGGAGAGATCAGGAAGCAACCTATTATGAGCAATTTTATTCCATTCCTTTTATTTATTTGGTATATCACTCATTGCATGGTAATAGAGCATTGCAAAAAGTACAAAAACATATTCAAAATAAGTATGACAATTTAAAATATGCAAAAATCATAAAACCATTATAACAAGTATACAAAATAAAATAATGATAAATCTATCAGGCTAAAACCAATATAATGAGAAATAGTAAGGCGATTACACCTCTAAAGATGTAGTTAAAATCACTTTAAACAAAACAGTGTACCAAAAACACAGAGGCTATCTCACAAAAATAAACAGTTGAATCAAATCCATTAAAAAATGCCAATAAAAAAATTATTAATGACGCACTTTGTCTTGGAAAGCACTTTTTAAGTGTAGGACCAATACCCATACACTAATCAAATGCCACGGACGCTCTTAATGATAGATTAAGATAATCCTGTTTAAATGCGAGATAAGCTTTGCATCTTTTTTGGTGAAACATAAATAAAATATTTAGCTGTAACCAACAAATGTCGCTCTCATGGTCTTCAGTTACAAAGCGCTAACCATACTTTACCGCTCTCATGATATTCAATTGCACAATGTTATCCATACTCTTCCCTACTTCCATACTTGTCCTTAGCCTCAGTCATACATACTCAACATAGATAGACTCTCATCAAGTACAGAACCAGTTTCTGCAAATTGACAATAGAAATATGTAGACAAAAATGGAACTGAAACCCCAGGAAGCCAGATTGTACATGCAATGCAACACCAGAAAAATAAAAATGGTGATACATTCTCCTTCTTACTGTGCCAAACATTAAGACTGCAGATAAAAATGCCAACAGTTGACATATTCCAATCACTAAATGAACAATAAAATATCATTGTTCTACCTTTACTGTCTGGCTTTTTCATTTTTCTAACCATGTTGGTCCTAGTCTCTTGTTTCTGCTTTCTTCTATCTTCTCTTAACTCTCTCTCTTCCTGTATTCTGCCCTTCCCCTGCTACATCCATCTCTTACATCGATCTTTTCCTATCAGCTTTCTGTCTCTCTGTCCACTCACATTTCCCTCCTTCTTACTATCCAGTCTTCAATCTCCCTCTTTTTACTACATTTTTTTCCTCACCTTGGCCTTCCAATTCACCATCTTCTTATTCTCCAGTTTTCCCTCCAATCCAGCATCTCCTCTCTTTCTCTCTCTCTCTCTCTTCCCCCACCTCCTTCCAGCATTTTGTCTCACTGTCTCTCCCCTTTGTTCACTATGTCCTCTCTCTATTCCTCCTCTCCATCTACCATCTCCCATCTGTCATCCTACTTCTCCTCATGTCCAGCATTACTCTTCTGTCCTCCTACTCCCCCTACCATGTTCAGCATCTCTCTGTATCCCTATTCCCCTATATCAAGCATCCCCTCTCTTTGTCCCTATCCTCTCTTTTATGCCTAGAATGCCCCCTCTGTCTTCCTACTCCACCTGTGTCCAGCATCTCCCCTCACCCTATTCCTACATGTTCAGCATTTCCTTTCTTTGTCTCTATCTACCTCCAATGTCCAGCATCTCCCTTTATGTCCCTAGCTCTCCACTCCATCCATGCTCACCATCTCCCTGTCACCTTATTTCATCATATCCAACATTTCCCATCACTCTGCTTAACTTCTGTTCAACATTCTTCCTCATGTCCAAGATCATCTCCTTTGTATCTCTATTCTTCCTTCATACCCCAAACCCAAGTCATAATATCCCTGTGTGTACCATCCCCTTTCCCCAATCTAGCATTTCTTTTCCCCATGCCCCTGTTCAGCATCTCTTTCTCCTCTGTCTGTTCCCATGTCCACCACGTCCACTTGCCTGGGCCTGTGTCGGTGGTAACAGAACACAAAAAATGTGTGGAGCTTGCAAACTGGTGCATAGTGATGGTGGTTCTGCCAGTCCTCCAAAACAGGAAGTCTGCTTTGGAGAGGGTGGGATTAGTAGAGCCATCCATGGTGTGCACTGACCTGCAGGCTCCACTCTTTTTTGTGTTCTATTGCCATTGCTGCAGGTCTGGGCAAGCAGCACTGGTGGGGGAGGTCCTGAACCAGAGAAACCTGAGTTGGAAGACTGGAGTGGTGAGCCTGATGGCTGCACTGAGCAACCTTGCTTTAGTTGCATGGGGATCATTATGCAGCGCTAGCAGAATGCACGAGAGAAGGGGACAAAAGCATGAGAGTGGGGTGGGAGGCTGTGTCACAAGCCTGTGTGTGACTTGACATGTCTAGGTTCAGGCCCAGTGGCCCAGGAGGTATTTGAGGCCCTTCCTGGAGAGGACCTCTTCAACAGTGCTTTAAAAGCCTGCTGCTACCACACAAAATTCTGACCTGGCCATTGAAAAAAATACCTAACCCTCAGAGAAGTGCAATTTTGTTTTGTTTTGTTTGCAAAACCAAGGTGGGTAGCCTTTTTCATACTTTGCGTTAATTTTCATTGTAGGAGTTCATTAATATGAAATGTACATACTTGCAACTTTCATGCAAGGTAGACTTTGTGCTGAAGTTCACCACTACAGAGGGCACTCTGGTGAAATCTTCAAAGGTATACTTCATTGCTTATTTTGCAGCATTTGAGCTCTTCTGATTTCACACTTTAGTACATGATCCCTATAGATATGCTGAATAACACTGCAAGTAGTAGACTCAGCAGATAATGTGCACCACTTGCTACTTGGATACTGAAGGCATTGGAAGATTGGTGTATAATGAATGTATTATTCCCTACTCAGGGCCAAAGGTAATGTGCTTTCCCATTCTGAGGACAGTTTTCAAAGGGATTTAAATAGTTGCTTGGCTACAATCCCTTGGGTGAAAAAGGATTCGTTTTTTATTTCTTTCATTGTTTCTGTGCTAGCACATGCTATTTGCAAATAGTGTGCACAGTGCACTAAGCTCTGCAGAACTGGTTTGAATTAATTCATTTTACTCAGCTTCCCATGTTCACTGCTTGATGCCACTAGAATTATGTTTTTTTTGTAATTTATTGTGTTGCACAGGTTAGGTCGAGTACATTTGTGAGGTTTGTCCTTCTGCTTATTCAGCAACTTTAGTGCCACCTCATGGCCCACTGTATAAAACATGTCAGCATGGTTCTTTGCTGCAGAGGCTTTAAGGAGCATATTTACTAAGCTGTGTGAGCTGTTTAACACAGAAATTACAGTATGCATGAGACGACGCTAACAGAGTAGCCCGTTAACTGTTAGGACACACTAATTTTGGTACTAAACAGTTAATACAGAAAATGACATTTTAGGGGCAGATTGTGGTCGGGGAATGGATGTGGACTATGTCTTACAGTTAACATGGAGGTTATCACTGCATGTTAATTGTTAATATGGTGGATCATGCAGAATAGTAGCTAAATGCACCATGCATTATCTGCTGTGAACACGTGGCAATGACCTTTCTCTGCATTATCTGAATAGCAGTCCTCACAAAAATGCTGGAAACACCCCCCAGTATTAACATGGAGGTTTGTAGTTGGTGCACATTCGATTTGGTAATAACCGGGCACTAAGTGCAAAACCTAACCACACTGCAGCAAATAAGGGCCTAAAGGCAAAGAGGGTATGCTGACATGGAAAATGCTGAAAAAAAGGATTCATTTTTTTGTGATATTTTTCATTTCTTATCATCATAAAAGGAACACTCCATTTCATTCCATTTTTCATGTCATTTCAAAACAAATGCACATCCCTCTTTTATTCCATTTTATGAAATAGTAGATCCAAAATAAGCTGAAAATCACCCAAGGAAATGTTTGCACTTAACTTTATACCTGCTCTTCAGCACCCACCCCAGGATAATCTTAGGGGTATGTTTACTAAACCGCGCACACGTGCGCGGCGCACAAGAGCAGCTGCTAATGATGCATTTAAGAGCTCTTAAGCGCCGCGCACACGTGTGCGTCACATTAACGAGCCGCCGCACGTGTGCGGGGCGCTCATGTGCGATAGAGACGGGGAAACACGGAGGGCGGAGGAAGGCGCCAGAGGGGCGGGGGGACGGGGTCAATGGGTGGAGAGTGGGAGGGGAAAGGCTCCCCGCACAGGAGCGCAGCTCAACTTTGGCATGTAAAATACCGCGAGTGAAACCCTCGCGTTAGAGCTGATTTAAAGGGAAGAGAAACCATTTCTGTCAGCAATGTAAAGCAAAACCGGGGAAACCTGCAAAACGTGAGCAGTGTGATACATGTGCACAGAACAAAATAGCAAATATACATTGAAAATCACCACAAGAAATCCCAAATAAATAATAATTCAGCTGCGCAACAGTGATATTAATGGGCAACCATAAAAAATACTCACTGGAAACCTCCAAAACAGAAGAAATGTTTTTTTAAGGGTCTACACTCCGTAGATTACTTCAAAATTCACTGCAGTGTAATGGAGTTGTCTTGGGAGTGTATGTCATGTTGCCCATTGATATCACTGTTCCCCAGTGAGGTTTTGGGTGTGTCCCCTTTTAGTGGAGGTCATTTTTGAGGTGTAATTGCACCCCTGTCCCCATACAAGGTAAACGAGCCCACAGTAGAATTGTGCTGAGCAGGGTTTCTGACTTGTGCAGCCAGGTTTCCTGTCTCCAGAGACTGCATTGTCTCTGTGGCCACAGTGTGGTGCAGCAGACACAGCCAGTGCCTGTAGGACCATAGAGTTACAGGTTCAAATCCCATTTGGGATGCCTTCAAAACCAGTGCCCATAGTTTTAGCCACCATTAAATTGTGAGAGTACACACACTCCGTCTTTGCAGAGAACATAAGCATGGTCCCAACACCTATATTTGACCACACACTGCACTCAAACCATAACAATGGCCATTTCCTACAGCTGAGTCCTCCAAAGTGAGTCCTGGAGTGCCACAACTCACTCATGTCATATGTTTTTCCCAGATAGGGACATGTATGCATGTTGTTGGAAGGTTACAGGTGGTGGAGGGGGCAGTGGCTGCAAACCACAGCAGACAGTGGCCTAGGCCTGTGCAGGCTGGCACCGTCTACCGCAACAGACAGGCCCTGTTGGATGTGCAGTCATGGACTCCCCAAGGAACACAGCATATCTGTGGCAACAAGGTGGTGCAGTGCACACACACAGTGGGTGCAGGAACAGAAGGGCACAGGTTCAAAGCCCAGCTGGGGCTACTACCAATCCAGTCCACATATCTTTCTTACAACAAAACCATGACAGTAAGGACAAACCTGTATTGCGGAAAACATAAGCATGGTTAATATGCCTATATCCTATCATTCCAAACACAGACACCATAAAAAGCTGCATTACCCAGAGCATAGTCTCCCAAATGCAGTCCTGTAGGGACCCACAACATTCAGGATCCATGCTGCCTCAATAAAGATGTCTGTGCTGCATATCTATGCACCAACCCCCATGGTATGTTGATGTAGCTCATGAGGGACAGCATGAAAAGCCGAACATTGTTTGGAACACCAGGACTGGAGTTGGGACACTGTGCTGTAAAGCAGCAGCCAACAGGGCCAGACACACACACACCCCACCCCACAGGCCCCATTGACCAATGCCTCATGGAGAGGCAGGACATTGGGCCCTGTTTGTATCTCCCAATACTAGCAGTTTCAGACCTTAGCACTGCCACCCTACACCTCGGTATATGGTACGCAGCTATCAAACGTTGCCCATGATAACTGGCAGATATAAATTCCTACTTTAAGCACATTTTGCTTATTGATCTCCAATGACAATACAGTGGCACAGTGCACACATACAGTGTGTTCAAGAACAGAAGGTCACAGGTTCAAATCCCTGTTGTGTCAGTCTCCAACACAATCCCCTTATTTTATACATGAAGGAAACATGGTAGTAAAGACTGCCAGGTATTCCTGGGAACAGAAACATGCCTCAAATTTATATATTGAACACCAATGAACACAAACTCCGTAAAAGTGTGGTACTTAGAGCAGAGTCTCCCAAAGGCAGCCCTGGAGGGCCAAACACCAGTCAGGTTACATGCTGCCCCTAATGAAGATGCCAGTGCAATGTAAACAGCAATGGTGCAGAATAGCATGTTGCCAGAGGGTTACCGGTGGTGGAGGGGGCAGTGTGTGCTGCTCACAGCAGGTGGTGGCCCATCCCCCTCACGTGGGTTCAGTGCACCCCAAAAGACAGTCCCTGTCTGAGAAACAGCCATGGACACCCCAGGGAATGCACTGTTTCTGTGCTAAGATGGTGGTGCAGCGGATGCAGGCATTGCCTTATCAACCAGAAGGTCACCGGCTTAAAGCCCAGCTAGGGCACCTGCCATACCAGTACCCACATTTTACACTTTGAAGAAAACATGATAGTAAAGACTGAACCCTTAATGTGGAGGACATAAGTGTGGGTGAAACACTCATATCTTTGCTTAAATGACACACACCACATAAACATATGCATTCCCTACAGCAGAGTCCCCCAAATGCAGTCCTGGAGTTTAAAAAATCCGTCAGGTTGGATGCAGTCTCCCAGAAAAATGCGTGTCCTGCAATTGCAGGTCCTGGCCCCATGGTATGCAGAGGTATCATAGGCATATTCATCAGGGATATCCTGAAAACCTGAACACTGTTTGGCCCACCAGGACTGTAGTTGTGATCCTCTGGCCTAAAGCAGCGGCCAACAGGGGTGGAAACACCTGCACCTGCAGGCTCCATCATCCAAAGTCAAATGCAGAGGCCGGATTTTGGGCCCTGTGTGTATCTCCCAATACTAGCATGTGCATACATTAGCAATGCCACATTAATCACGGGTATACGGTACACAGATATCAAAAGGCTGCTATGATTCCTGGCACATAGAAATGGCAAAGTTAAGCACAATTAGCTCAATGAGTTGTATCACACCAACCTCTCTGAGGTCTGTGGAATGTGCGAAAGGTCATGTGTCTGACAGAGTGCAGCACCCTGAAGCATGACACCAACGTTTCCGCATAACATAGCCATGCCTGCACTGTGCCCAGTAATGGCGCGTTTGCCAGGGCTGCCAAATACCTCTTCAGCTGCTCATTGCTGCCATAGGTGTGGGGCGTGTGTGTTTGTCTATCCAGTGTATGGTGCTTGACAAAACCCTCCGCAGACCAAGCTGATAGCACTGTGCCATTATTGGCCTGCCAATGTGCATAATGAGGAGCAAGGCACTGTGGGTATAGGTCAGACAGGGTGGCATGAGCAGGATGCAACTACACTGGGCACAGGGCAATGTCTGGGACATTGTACTGCCTGGCCACCACCTGCACAGACATGGTGTCTACAGCATGTCCTGCTGGGAGGTCACTCTCTCCCTGACTCAGCAGTGACCACGGCATGGCTAGGTTCCGCCATTGTGGCATATAGTTGGTCTCTCATGTGATGTATATGGCTTCTGTAGTTCTGGGGCCCAATCACTGAGTTAACTGTCTGGTGGGTGTGCTCCCATCCTAGTCATGGGTGCACACATGTCCTGCTGTAGCATGCACAGCGGACTGTCTGCAGTTAGTGTGTGTATGTCTGGGACACCTTGCAGGGTTCTGCAGCTGGGGGACCCACTGTGCTCGCTGCAGGAAAATGTCAGATGGTGGTGTGGGGTGTTTCAAGGCCGAGCATGTGTCTGCGTTTGAAGTGTGGATGTGTACAGAACTGTAGAAGGTGCTCTGTTGCTTCCTCCAACAGCAGCTGGACTGAGGTTGATGGCCCTGTCTCCCGCTGCCACCATTGCAGGGATAGAGAATGTGCATTGGTTTTCTGGGGGATCCTGGGTTCCAGAGGGCAGGTTCGGTGGGCTGTCACACTCTGCCTAGGTGTCCATACAGCTCCTTCCCTTGCACATACATCATGTGGCCATGGCGCACGCACACACACAGGATATACACTATTCCATGTGGATCAAAGTCCACAAGGCCCAGATGCAGCTGGTTTATATAGATGGACAGAAGTGTACCATAGGTGTGTCTGATGGAACAACCTATCAAACATTGGCACACATGGAACATGAGGTATAGGCCTTTCAGCAAGGAGAGGTGATGTGCACGCCACCTCACCCTCAGGGTGAGCACAGGCCACCCACACTGAGACGGTCTGTAGCCACTCTGTAGCAGCAACACAGAAGGTATGTACACAGCACTAGGCCTAGGTGTTGTGGGGGTGCACACCCCATCCTTGGAAAATGTGTAGACTGCTGCTTTGCATGTGCAGTGCATCATGGGTGTGAGTGGAGTACCCCTACCCTGTTAAGCGCAACACACATTATGCATACCTCATATTGTAACCAGCCAGACCTATTTTCACACATATAGAGCTGTAGCCCAGTGGTGAATGCAATGCCTGTGAAACAAAAGATTGTTGGTTCAAATCCCAGGTGTGGTTAGGCAGCAAACATTTTTAGTTAGGCACATTGCTGCATATACTGTGCTAGTCAGCATCAGTGCTGTTTACTTTTCACAAACTGGCCAGACATAGATCAGGTCATTTTAACATGCAGATAACTATTCTACAGGGTACATGGGGGCTGCCTGGGGCAGTATGTGTGTAATGTCATGTAGTACTTCCAACAGCCAAACCATCACAGTGCTTTAACCATAGGCTTCCCTATAAGGTGGCTTATGGGGCATCTGAGGCTTATAGCACTGTGAGGAGCGTAGAGCTGGCACTACTAATTTCCATTAAACCACCTGTCATTGGCTGCACCCACAAATTAACGCACTGTGGACGGGAACACACATCCTCTGGCTTCACAGGCAGAGAGGTGAACTGTGGGACACAGCTCTATAGCTGAGAACAGATGCCTGGCTGGCTAAGGAGGAAATCCTGCAGACTGTCTGCTGTGGTTATCAGGGGTGCATTGATACATTAGGAACAATGCTTCACTCCACATGACGTGTATAGCACTGTAAGGGTGTTGCTCCTGGCAGTACATATGTCATGTATAAAGGAAACTGCTGCAAGTAACACTGTTGCAACGTAAGAAGATATATGCTGCACGCAGTAACAATGTACATTGAAAGCACTATGTATAAATTGCCATTGCTGAAGAATAATGTGTGCTGCCTGAGACACGTAATCCACAGTCCCTCTGGATAATTGAACACATGACCCCAGGTTTAACAGTCCATCTAACAACCATTAACCATTGTGCTACACCTCTGCCACCAGCACTGTATGGCAGCACACATAGTAAAGGATAACGTGCAACAAGGTGTCATGCCGACCTACATCACCTCATAATGGTCTGCACGCAACCTATTGTGCATGTGCAATGTTCAAATATGGTGCCTCCCCCACCCCACCATGGCAAACCCCACATCCTTGTAGGGAAAACATCGAGATACATGACTGAACATACTCCAGAGGCACACACAACCCCAAATTTCCAGGGGGTCTGTTTGCCAACGCTGATGGTTTGTCAGCACCCCTTGTTATAAGTGTCCTGCCAGTACTGGCTATGTGAAACACATAACACACCTCATCAGACAATGCACTAGCAATCTGTGAATATGTGTCCATAGGTTCAAGACCACACTGTGTAAACAAGAAAAATCCATAATAATCTAAGGGGGATGTTTACTAAAGTGCGGTAAACGTGACTAACGCGCGTTATACGACGTTAACGATTGTAAGTGCCGTATAACGCGCGTACTGATGCGCTAACGACCGTTAACGTCATACTACGCGCGTTAACCGTAGTTAACGATTGTAAAGCTCCGCGGCGCATTAAAACAGCGCAGAAGGTGGAGAGTGGGCGGAGAGAAGGGGTCAATGGGCGGAGAGTGGGTGGGGAGAGGCTCCCCTCATACTAACGCGCTGAATTTCAGAGCTCAATTCCAACGCAAATGAAAACCTGTCGTTAAAGGCATTTAAAGGGAAGAGAAACCATTTCCGTCAGCAATGTACAGAAAAACCGGGGAAACCCACAAAACGTGAGCAGTGTGATACATGTGCACAGAACAAAATTTCACATAAAACGTTAAAAATGACCACAAGAAACATTTTAAAAAGCATAATTCAGCTGGGCAACAGTGATATCAATGGGCAACAAGGAACAACACTCCCTGGAAAGCACCAAAATAAAAAGAAGTGATGTGTGGAAGGGTCTACGCTCCGCAGACCCTTTCAAAGAGCATTACATTGTAATGGAGCTGTCCTGGGCGTGTGGTGTAATGTTTCCCAATGATATCATTGTTGTCCAGCTTGGTTATGGGTGTGTGCCCCTTTTGTGAGGTCTTTTCTGAGGTTTATGTGCACCTTTGTCTGCATACAAGGTAAATGAGGCAACAGTAAACCTGTTGCAGAGCAGGGTTTCTGACTTGTCAGGCCGGTTTAACTAACTCCAGGGACTACACTGTCTCTGTGGCCACAATGTGGTGCAACAGACACAGCCAGTGCCTGTAAGACCAGAGGGTCAAAAGTTCAAATCCCAGCTGGGGCTCCTGCCAACCCAGTCCCCATAGTATTACCCACCACTAAACAGTGATAGTAAAGACACTCCTTTATTGCAGAGAACATACACATGGCCTATATTTTACCACAGCAGAAACAGGCACATTACCTAAAGCAGAGTCCCGCAAATGCAGTCCTGGAGGGCCCCACACCATTCCGGTTTCATGCTGCCTCTAATAAAGATGCCTGTGCTGCATAGCTATGCACCACCCCCATGGTATGCAGATGTAGCTCATGCATATTTATGAGGGACAGCATGAAAACCCGAACAGTGTTTGGAACACCAGGACTGGAGTTGGGGAACTCTGCCATAAAGCAGCAGCCAACAGGGACACACACCCACCCACAGGCCCCATTGGCCAATGCCACCTGGAGAGGCAAGACATTGGGCCCTGCCTGTATCTCCCAACACTAGCAGTTGCATACCTTAGCAATGCCACCCTACACCTGGGTATATGGTACACAGCTATCAAACGTTTCCTATGATAACTGTCAGATATCAATTCCTATGTTAAGCACATTTTGCTCATTGAGCTCCACCATAACATTCATTCTGATGTCTGCGGTGTGTGCTGCAGGTCTGGTCTCTGACAGTGTTCACCACCCTGGGGAGTGACACCCCAACCGTCTTGTGTACCATATCCATGCCTGTACTATGCCCAGGACTGGTGTGGTGGGTATGGCTGCTGACTACCTCTATAGTAGCACAATGCTGGCATAGGTGTGGGGGTGGCTGTCTGTCTATCCAGTGTGTGGTGGCTGCAAACACCTTCCACAGCCCACACTGCCAGCAATGTTGCCAGTATTGGGCTGCCAATGTGCATAATGAGGAGCAAGGTACCATGGGTATAGGCCGGACAGGGTGGCCTGGCCAGGGTGCATCTGCACAGGGCATAGGGCAGTGACAGGCACATTGCAGTGCCAGGCCACCAACTACACAGACAAGGTGACCTCAGTATATCCTGCTGAGAGATCACTCTCACCCTGACTGTGCAGTGACCGCAGCATGGCTAGGCACTCCCATAGTGCTATCTAGCATTTCTCTCATGTGATAAATATGGGTTTTCTTTTGGGGCCCAGTCACTGATGTATCTGCTTGCTGTGTATGCTGACATCCCAGTTCTGGGTGCAGGCATCTCCACTGGGCACTAGCAGACTGTTTGCAGCTGGTAGGTGTTGTGATGGAGTGGCTGATGGCTTGCACCAGTGGAATATCAGATAGTGGTGGGGTGCAGCCTAATGTCTGTCTGCTATTGTGTTATGGCTGTGTACAGAGCTGCATTGACTGCCCTGTGGGGTGTCTGTTCCTCAGCAGGACTAGGGTTAATGTTCCCCTCTACTGCCACCTTTGCAGTGAGGTAGACTGTGGATCTTTTGATGGGAGACCCTGCTTGCCACCCTCAGCCCTGGGGGAGGGGGGTGGTGGTGGGGGTGCATGGGGGCTACACCTGACGGAAACAGACAGAGATGTCCAAGGTGGTCCTGCAGAACCTACCTATCTCACACATTAACACTGCTTTGGACCTGGTGCTGGGTGCCTCACTGCACCCTCAGGGTGAGCACAGTACCCGCACAATGTGACGGTGTGTAGCTACTCTGTGCCAGTACAACACACGGTCAGTACCCCCTACCAGGCCGAGGTGCTGTGGGGGTGGACATGGTCAGTCCCCCCTACCAGGCCGAGGTGCTATGGGGATGCATTCCCCATGGTGTGTATCTGTGGACAGCTGATTTGCATGTGCAGTGCATCATGGGTGTGACTGGCACAATCCAACCCTGTGAAACCCCAGCACCTGCTCACAGGCTCTGATAAACCATAGGCCATTACACGTACATCTGCTAGCATAATGCATAGGTGCAAGACACCCTACAGAGTCTGTAAAATAAGATGCCCACACTGGTAAAAACACACGTTCCCACGCACGATTGTACGCGCACAGCTACGCACGAGGCTATGCACGTACCAATGCACGCAACCTCGCACGTGGCTAGGCACACTCCGAGGGTGTTTTTCTGACACCAATACTCAGCGTAACGAAAAACATGCCTCCTCTTTCCCTCTGTAATGTACAGGGTGATGCCTGGGACAGCCTTCTGCGTTAGGCACACTGGGGACTCGAGCCCATGCTGCCTGTAACAGCGGTCAGTACCGTAACCATTGTGCTACAGCTCTGTTTCAGTGCTTTGTGTCTGTACGTCTTCTTACGATTAACGCGCAGTAATGCGGCACGGCGCCCGGTAACGCTCGTTAATTTTTCTAACGCGCAGTAGTGGTGACGATGTACCGCCCATGTCCTTATTTGGGGTTTCTTTCACTACCGCGGCTCCTAACGCGAATTGCACTAACACAGTTTAGTAAACATACCACTAAGTGTTCTTTTTAACATGAGAGATACATCGGTGCTATGTGTGGCTGCAGAGGTCAGTAGACATACTGTTGTCCACAGACTACCCAGTGTGTCAGAAAGATGCGTGCATTCTCAATGTGCATATTCCTGGCACGCAGCCATGCGGAACGCTGGTGTGCGCCTATCTCGGTCGCGTAGCCATGCGCCGCGCATGTGCGCGAAACGATGTGCGCAAATGCGGAAGTTGAGGTGTTGCGTCACCGCGGCTACACGTGCAGACAAGAAAATGGCGTCCCGCACTAGGAAGCCTGCATTTAGTCGGAGAGAGCTGCGCACCCTGGCAATATTGATAGGGCCTAAGCTAAAGAAGCTCTTCCCAGGGGCCTCCAGGTGAAGGGACACCGGAAAGGTGCGTAGGGCCTGGGAACGCATCACAAGGCGCATCATGTGTGGCGGAAAACAAACGGGAGGTAAGTGTATGGCAGCATGTCAAAATAGCCATATACAAAGACTGGGGTGATTGCAGCTGTCCATGCTGCTGTGTGTAGGTGGTCTACAACAGTACATTGCAGCAGATAAAACCACATGTACACATCTTTATGTATCACATCTGAGTAGTTTTCCATGTACCCAGGTGTTGACGTACTTGTCACATAGGGCATGATGCCATCCTGTAGTCATGGAATCTGCTTCTGTTGATGTGCTACAACATACTGTAACACAGCTAAGCCATAGATCTGGCTAAGGAGGCTCTGGAAACATCATGTGCTGATGCCGGGGTCTGCATCTGCAGGGTAACATATGGCCAATCGTTAGGGCTTGTGAAATCTGCATCACATGGTCTGTCAGACACCATGGAGCTATGGGGTTCTTTGCCAATGTTGGTAAAGGCAACTCCCCTATCCCCAGGAGCCCTGAGAGGCCATCAGAGTGGGCCCTCAATCACCCTGGAGATATGGGGTTGTTAGATCATGTTGTGTGACACATCCCCCCTAACCCCAGGAGTGCAGAGAGTCCATCAAAGTGGGCCCACAGTGACCCATCAGATATGGGGATGTTTGCTAATGTGGTTTGACACATCCCCCCTATCTGCAGGAGTACAGAGAACCCATCAAAGTGGGCCCTCAGTCACCCTGCAGATATGGGGATGTTTGATAATGTTGTTTAACACATCCCCCCTATCCCCAGGAGTACAGAGAGGCCATCAGAGTGGGCCCTCAATCACCCTGGAGATATGGGGTTGTCAGACCATGTTGTTTGACACATCCCCCCTATCCCCAGGAGTACAGAGAGCCCATCAAAGTACACTCACACTGACCCTGCAAATATGGAACTGTTTGCTAATGTTGTTTAACACATCCCCCCTATCCCCCGGAGTACAGAGAGCCCTTCAAAGTTGGCCCTCAGTCACCCTGCAGATATGGGGATGTTTACTAATGTTGTTTGATACATCCCCTCTATCCCCAGGAGTACAGAGAGCCCATCAAAGTACACTCACACTGACCCTGCAAATATGGGACTGTTTGCAAATGTTGTTTAACACATCCCCCCTATCCCCAGGAGTACAGAGAGCCCATCAAAGTGGGCCCTCAGTCACCCTGCAGATATGGGGATGTTTACTAATGTTGTTTGATACATCCCCCCTATCCCCAGGAGTACAGAGAGCCCATCAAAGTACATTCACACTGACCCTGCAAATATGGGACTGTTTGGAAATGTTGTTTAACACATCCCCCCTATCCCCAGGAGTACAGAGAGCCCATCAAAGTGGGCCCTCAGTCACCCTGCAGATATGGGGATGTTTACTAATGTAGTTTGATACATCCCCCCTATCCCCAGGAGTACAGAGAGCCCATCAAAGTGGGCCCTCAGTCACCCTGCAGATATGGGGATGTTTATTAATGTTGTTTGATACATCCCCCCTATCCCCAGGAGTACAGAGAGCCCATCAAAGTACACTCACACTCACCCTGCAAATATGGGACTGTTTGAAAATGTTGTTTAACACATCCCCCCTATCCCCAGGAGTACAGAGAGCCCATCAAAGTGGACCCTCAGTCACCCTGCAGATATGGGGATGTTTACTAATGCTGTTTGATACATCCCCCCTATCCCCAGGAGTACAGAGAGCCCATCAAAGTGGGCCCTCAGTCACCCTGCAGATATGGGGATGTTTACTAATGTTGTTTGATACATCCCCCCTATCCCCAGGAGTACAGAGAGCCCATCAGAGTGGACCCTCAATCACCCTGGTGCTATGGGTTTGTTTGCTAATGTTGTTTGATACACCCCCCTATCCCCAGGAGTACAGAGAGCCCATCAAAGTGGGCCCTCAGTCAACCTGCAGATATAGGGATGTCTGCTAATGCTGTTTAACACATCCCCCCTATCCCCAGGAGTACGGAGAGCACATCAAAGTACACTCACACTGACCCTGCAAATATGGGACTGTTTGCTAATGTTGTTTAACACATCCCCCCTATCCCCAGGAGTACAGAGAGCCCATCAAAGTGGGCCCTCAGTCACCCTGCAGATATGGGGATGTTTACTAATGTAGTTTGATACATCCCCCCTATCCCCAGGAGTACAGAGAGCCCATCAAAGTGGGCCCTCAGTCACCCTGCAGATATGGGGATGTTCACTAATGTAGTTTGATACATCCCCCCTATCCCCAGGAGTACAGAGAGCCCATCAAAGTGGGTCCTCAATCACCCTGGTGCTATGGGTTTGTTTGCTAATGTTGTTTGATACATCCCCCCTATCCCCAGGAGTACAGAGAGCCCATCAAAGTGGGCCCTCAGTCACCCTGCAGATATGGGGATGTTTACTAATGTTGTTTGATACATCCCCCCTATCCCCAGGAGTACAGAGAGCCCATCAAAGTGGGCCCTCAGTCACCCTGCAGATATGGGGATGTTTACTAATGTTGTTTGATACATCCCCCCTATCCCCAGGAGTATAGAGAGCCCATCAAAGTACACTCACACTCACCCTGCAAATATGGGACTGTTTGCTAATGTTGTTTAACACATCCCCCCTATCCCCAGGAGTACAGAGAGCCCATCAAAGTGGGCCCTCAGTCACCCTGCAGATATGGGGATGTTTACTAATGTTGTTTGATACATCCCCCCTATCCCCAGGAGTACAGAGAGCCCATCAAAGTGGGCCCTCAGTCACCCTGCAGATATGGGGATGTTTACTAATGTTGTTTGATACATCCCCCCTATCCCCAGGAGTACAGAGAGCCCATCAATGTGGGCCCTCAGTCACCCTGCAGATATGGGGATGTTTACTAATGTAGTTTGATACATCCCCCCTATCCCCAGGAGTACAGAGAGCCCATCAAAGTGGGCTCTCAGTCACCCTGCAGATATGGGGATGTTTACTAATGTTGTTTGATACATCCCCCCTATCCCCAGGAGTACAGAGAGCCCATCAAAGTACACTCACACTCACCCTGCAAATATGGGACTGTTTGCAAATGTTGTTTAACACATCCCCCCTATCCCCAGGAGTACAGAGAGCCTATCAAAGTGGGCCCTCAGTCACCCTGCAGATATGGGGATGTTTACTAATGTTGTTTGATACATCCCCCCTATCCCAGGAGTACAGAGAGCCCATCAAAGTGGGCCCTCAGTCACCCTGCAGATATGGGGATGTTTACTAATGTTGTTTGATACATCCCGCCTATCCCCAGGAGTACAGAGAGCCCATCAAAGTACACTCACACTCACCTTGCAAATATGGGACTGTTTGCTAATGTTGTTTAACACATCCCCCCTATCCCCAGGAGTACAGAGAGCCCATCAAAGTGGTCCCTCAGTCACCCTGCAGATATGGGGATGTTTACTAATGTAGTTTGATACATCCCCCCTATCCCCAGGAGTACAGAGAGCCCATCAAAGTGGGCCCTCAGTCACCCTGCAGATATGGGGATGTTTACTAGTGTTGTTTGATACATCCCCCCTATCCCCAGGAGTACAGAGAGCCCATCAGCGTTGACCCTCAATCACCCTGGTGCTATGGGTTTGTTTGCTAATGTTGTTTGATACATCCCCCCTATCCCCAGGAGTACAGAGAGCCCATCAGAGTGGACCCTCAATCACCCTGATGCTATGGGTTTGTTTGCTAATGTTGTTTGATACATCCCCCCTATCCCCAGGAGTACAGAGAGCCCATCAGAGTGGACCCTCAATCACCCTTGTGCTATGGGTTTGTTTGCTAATGTTGTTTGATACATCCCCCCTATCCCCAGGAGTTCAGAGAGCCCATCAGAGTGGACCCTCAATCACCCTGGTGCTATGGGTTTGTTTGCTAATGTTGTTTGATACATCCCCCCTATCCCCAGGAGTACAGGGAGGCCATCTGAGTGGGCTCTCACCCACCCTGGTGATATGGTGCAGTGTGCCTATGCTGTTGAATCCATTCTCCCCATCTGCAGGAGTCCTGATACCTGCGTATGGTTTTCCTCGAAACACCCTGCTTATATGATGCATTTTGATGCTAAGGTGCTGTAGGACACACAACACCCATGGGGATGGAGAGCTGACTGTAGCGGAGGGTATGTCAGTCACATATGTTCCTAAGCTATGTTGGGTAGTGTGATGCAGCAGACCCTCTTGCAGATAGAAGAAAAGTTTTAAATACAGAAAAAAACAGGTATAAGCTGCAATATCCTGAAGATCCACATAGAGGGAGCAGGAGAGTCAGTACAGAGTCTGAAGAACCACGCCTCTATGGGCAGGACTTGGGCCCAGTCAGTTTGGATTTAAGCAGAGGCAGGTCTGAATCAAGTAGAGAGATCCAAGGAGAGATCCAGAGAGGTATCCGGAGATATATCCAGGAGGAAGGAGAGAAAGATATCCAGGGAGATATCCAGAGAAGTATCCGGAGAGATATCCTGAGAGAGAAGGACAGAGACTCAAGAGCCAAAGAAAGGGCAGTCTTGAATGAGAGAGAGAAAGCAGGCCTGAGGAGCAACGAGAGTGCTGGCCTGGAAAGCCTCAGGAGTGAAGGCAAGGGCAGATGGCAACAGCTGCAGCCTTGGCACAGAGAGGTTCGTCCCTATACTAAGGCAAGAGGGATATCATTGGAGAACTTGGGCCATTCTGAGCTGGAGGACAACCGGACTAGGCCTCAAGCCTTCCCTGAGAAAGAAAGAAGAAAGCCTAAAGGTAAAGCTTCTATTTCTTGCAATTGTTTGCTCAAGCCTAACATAAGAGAAAGACAGGGGAAGGAAGTTTCTCCTTGTAGCAATGACATTTATAAGCAAAAGCTAACAGACAATTTCTCTAAGAGGAGAACTGTAAATACTAAGCATTGTGCTGAGAGAGCTTTTAAAACTATAGCTGAAGAGGAGCCCTTGTTTTACCCAGTGGCCAGAAGCCGACGCCCTAACCTAACTACCAAACACTGGGAAACTGTACGGCACACTTTTAAAAAGCCAGAGTTCAGTTGTGCAGAAGCCTCAGACTCAGAGCTATCAGATATAGAATATATGCAAGTGGAATCTGCAGGCGAAGAGTCTGACCAGCAGATGAATTGTACATATTGTACAGCAGAAAAGCTGTAGTTCATTCCTACCTCTATGAATGCATAAGTGAATGCAGTATTTCGTGTTACCTTAAATTACTGTGAAGTCAACAGCCCTTACTTTGACCTTTTCATTTGTGCTTTAAACCTGATGCAAGGATTTGTTCAGTTCTGTTACTTTCCAAAGCCGTTTATCCTGTTTTTGAACCATTTTTGTGCAAAGGGGAAATAAAGCCTTTTTCAATTTTCCCTCCATATTCGTGTGAACTTGTTCTTTTTGGGAAGTTGGTAACGAGGTCGGCACAAGGGACTGCTACCCTTGACCCTCGCACCTGTCCAACCCCAATCACCATAATCTTGTGCGCTCCCCAGCCCTTCCGTGGAAAACTACGCCGCCACCAGGGGGGGCTGCGGGGGACAGTAGGTTGCACATCTCTTACAGTCCATGGGGTCCTGAGCTCCACACACACACACTGTAGATGTACCCAGATGATCAGATAGCTGCAGATGTGGATGTGCCTAAACAACAACGCAACCCCCTTAAATACAACATCTAATTCTGAAGGTCTGTAACGGAGCCATGTCCCCAGCAATGCCTGGTGAGTCACGTCTAACATCTGGCCAGCCCCCAGACTGCTCACACCTGTGAGCAGATGAATATCACAGATGTTTTTGAAAGGATACATGCACCTGTCCACGTTGTACACCACAGACTGAATCCAACACATTAGCAGAGGTGGCAATAGGTCATTGCCGATGTAAAGGCACATGCCCCGTAGTGTTTGCAGTCACAACACCCATAATGAACGATGCTCCACGTATGATGAACATAACAACATCCGATGGGCCAAATGTGAAAGATGCATGTCCACCATGAGCAGTATACTGCGTGCAACAGCAGCCAACTAGGTCAGACGTACCGACCATTATTCTCATGACACACAGTCACACAGCGCCTGTACTATGTCAACCATTGCTATCCATGGACCGTTTCCAAGCCACAAGTCATGGACGTGGCCCCTGATAAGGTCCAGAGGGCCACCCACCGAACGTCACATGTATGGGCACATCACCCATGTGTGCTGGGATAGCATATTGCCACTGGGTGTGTGTTGGATAACATGTCTTGATAATGTCACCCCAAATGTTGAAAGCATCACACATACAGGGTTAGTGGGGGAGAAGGATGGTCATCATGTCTGACAACCATAACGTGGCAGGGCTTTGCAAAGTCAGTCAAGGGGGCCACAGGGGAATGGGCTTGTGCGTTCAGGGTGGCACGGCCAAAGCACATAGGTGTCACTGCACACAGGGCCAGACCCACAGCGATGCATGCAGCTGGCACTGGGGCCAGCTAATCAACAGGGACAAGCAGGGATTAGTTGTCACAAGTCGGTATTGTCTGCCCTGTTGCAGCCTGTGTGTGTCTGTTCTACAGCGACCATTGTGCAAGCATATGGTAGCATCACACAGCGTCTGTGTGCTGTCCTTATGCCTCTCCCAAATGCCGCTCCCCAGTTCATCATGAAATGGCAAACCAGCAGGTCATTTTTCCTGTGTGTGCAAAACACCTCAATGGTCTTGCCACTCCTGTGTATGTGCCTGCCGACATTTCCCTTCCGGAAACAAAGGTGTATGTGACCTCCCATCCCTAGGAGCTGATTTTACCACACCAAAACAACATAACAGGAGTAGTGTGAGAATGTCCTTTGCACGTCTCCCCTCCAATTGTACATAGGCCGTCAAACCACTGTCATCATGACATATCACTCCATGTGTCTGAACACCTGTGCAAAATGTGTCGACATCTCATCTGTCAATGTCAACAATGTTTGCTGTCAAGAATGCCTAGGGCCCACTCACTCAATGTCTGATTGTATGATATGTGGCATGGCATACCAGAGTGGTTGGCCAACCTGAATAGCCAAGCTCAAAACCCACGACCACACTGACGTGGCTGTGGTGGCAGCCATGTCAACAGGAAAGTGACCTCCCCCATGTGCAGCCCAGGGAGCCTAACCAAAAGCTGGCAGGATCTGAGAGGGTCCTACCCCCTCCAAACATCGGGATGGTCCGCCGTTGCCCCTGAGGAACGTAGTATGGGCAAAAAGACCTTGAGGGATCCCAGTTTTCCCCAGGGCCTTTTGTGACCACAGCAAGGTCTGCAGGCCTTAACCTAGGCAGAACCCCCTTGGCCCATGCTTCTGGGTACTGGTTGGGGCCGCCAACACAAAACAGGCATAGTCAGTGTCACAGGACCAGAGGAAGCTGGTCAACAAACGCTGTCCTGTGGGTATCCTGGGCCATCAAGGTCCTCCTTGCCAAGCCATACCACACACATTGTGTCACCGAAACGCACACAAATTTTGGTTACAGCATGGGCTAAGGGCCCCTCAGTGCTGATGGGTGCAGTCTGTAACACACTGGTAGCAGGTCATCCATGTACCCATGCTTCTCACTACCAGAAAGGCACTAAGCCTGAGGACACAGTGACAAGATATGTTCAATTCCTTGAGGGGCCTGGTGACTGTGTCATCTCCGAGGGTACTCATGTAAGTCACCAGGAGGGGCCTGCATGACCCATGAGTCTATTGCCTTTGTCTGAGGATATGTCCCACCAGGATCTGTGCAGACAAGTAGTCTGAGTCAACACCGGTCCAGTGGCAACTTTATCGAAACACAGGTCACAGAATCTTGACAATCACCAAGATCAACGTACGCCAAGAGTTCTGTCAACCCTGCCAGGACATCATAACATAATGGATACTCTACAGGAAAGGATGGGATGCACCTTTTCAAACCTCCACACATGGATACTATTAGGATAAGAACTACCCTGAGATCTGAATCCACAGCCTCCCAAACAACATAGGCCCTTCAGCACTATATTGTGGGGTGTTAGACTATGATGAGAATATACTGTCACGGACGACATGCTGTTATTTGTTCTGGCAGGGGCCCTGGAACGTATATGCCTTGGTTTGGCGTGGCTGCCATACCTCCCTGCTGGTAACCTTGATTTGCTTCAAAAGCATGTACATGGGTCCGTATGTGATGGAGTTTCCACGACATCTATAACTTATATGTCTGCCCCTCCCGTATGACAGAGGAAGGGTATATGTTGTACCTGTCAGGCTTGTCCAGACAAAGTCACCTTTTCCCAACAGGGTACCATTGGACTGGTGTGAGGGCACAGGCTGCGTCTTCCCCATTCCCATTGTGTTATGGTCACGTGACTGGCTGTCAGTCGCTGAAGTGGAACAATGTATACAGGTTAACGTTTGTAACCCCCCCCCTGTGCTCATCACAAGCTGTCAGTGACATGGTGGCAGCAAACATCCAAAGAGGTGGATGCTCACAGGCCAACCCTGAACAGCCTGTCCAAAATGTGCAATCCTGCAAAGGGGAAAGGCAACAATGACAATTCCATGTCCAGACCAAAAAGATGCTGCAAGGCATATGCCCACCATGGACCACCCTCAGCACAATCTGATGAAAATGGGCCCCAATCCACGGAGCCACCACATTTGCAAGCCACACAGCTGTATCAGACACACCATCGTCAACCTCCACAGCGCCTGTGGATCCTTGATAAGGGACATCTTCCCCCCTGGCCATCAACGTACAACATATGTAAACAATCCCATAAAGTCAATGCCTCCGCATAAACGGATGGTGGGACAGACAAGCAGAACCCTATACTCTGACCATCATAGGAGGTGGTACAGCCCACCTTCCCACAGCCTCCCCTCCCCACAACATAACGGAAGGTCAGTTCCCACAAACGCACCCAAAATGGTTCCAGACATACAGCGTTACCTAGTTCATGAGGGGTACAAGTAGGACCACCTCCACAACAGCCCTCTGAGTCTTAATGCCCCTATCTCAACATAACGCAGACAACAGGGGGTCACAGACACATCTGAGATCCCACAGATCTGCCCAGATTATGCTTCATAGAGATATACACATGCCGTTAAATAATCGACGTATCACCATATCCCCACAGTCCTGACTGACCCCCATTCACAGTTCACAAGGATGCCAACACCCTTGTGCTAAGTCACAAAATATCCCTGAGGTTTACAGGGTTTCCCCTTTCAGAGAGGGCACCATCAATGCAAAGCCCACCCCCTGAGGCCGCCAGCAGCACCCAGACTATGCACAAGGTGCATGGCTGGGTGAGCTGCCCTTCCCCGTACAAGGGAGATATGTGTATAACCATACCTGCACGATTGCGCAATCTGGACAGAGTAAAAGAGTCTGGACCGGTTCACTCTCCCTCTCACACACCACGTGTATGGCAAGATGTATGCCGCCTCAGAGATCGCAGGGCATCCCGCCAGACTCACTGGAGGTCAGATGAGCACAGGAGGGTAGAAGACTGCCAACCACCCATCTGCTGCAGGCTCGCCAACCTTGCATTGTGCAACTGTGATCCTGGCCACTACAAGCCACGCGACTCTTGGACAGAGAGCTGCTCCTGCAGCTGTTGCACATGGCAGCCAAGCAACATGTGTCCCACTATGTACGTCTGCTTTGGGAGCAGCCCAATGCTTCTGCACCTCCCAAAGGACGCATCCAGCAGGCTGTCACTCTGATTGGAGAGTGAGTGCAGACACCTCCACTCAGCCCCTGTACTGGGGGCGTTAAGCAGCATAACTTTGGAAGGTGTCACCTGTTTTGCTGACACCACCTCTGCCCACCATCACAACAGATGCAGTCAAGGTGGGGTGGGGTGTTCATCTCCTGAACACCTCACCCACAGCCACATGGAGGTCCAGGGGAGTCATGCCACTACAGACATTTGGGGGCTCAGAGCAATGAGCCTGTCAACCCAGACATTCAACGCGGCCCGATAGGGAAACACACGAGTACTTCCCACAGACAATCAGGTAGCCATGTCCCAGGTGGCGAAAGGAAGTGTCACAGCCTCTCTGTCATATAGGAACAAGCCCCATAAACTGTGTCCGATTGACACAGAGCAACATACCCATCTCCTGCTGGTGTATCTCCATGGCAATATCAAATATCTTTCATACAGAATCAGTAGTGAGGTGCACCGGCACACATGGACCCTACACAGGTAGCACCTCATCAGAGCAGTGAGACACCATGGAAAAACAGATATAGACCGCTCTGCAGGTGTGTCACATGCCACAGCTACAAAATTAGGTTCCCTCATTCCGGCTCATGGATGACAAGCAAAGAGTTCCCTCTCCGCAGCTGGGGGCATGACACGCTATATGTCCCCTCTCACATTCGGTGGATTGCAACGACACTATGCAAGCCCCAGGCGTAATGAGACAACATGATCCACATAGGCCCATGATGAACACACAAGGTGTGGAACCTTCGACACCCATGTCTGTCACATGGCCATCTGAACGGACATATTCTCTGTCACAGACCCATAGTCGCAGGGTGTGGGGATAGTATGCCATCCACACACACAGTCCGTAATTCCCTGAACCTAGTTAGGGACAGCTGAATGCTTTGCTTTATGCCAACCCCTTCACCATGGATGTGTGACATGGCCGTTTTGCACCCATTAAACCGCACACAAGGCGTGGCCATGCATTCAGGTGTGATGGAGTATCCAGCTGGTGTCCACAAATGTGCGTAAATGTTTGTGCCGTTCCACACAACGCAGTGTGTGGTCAACATCTCCTACCTCACACTGGTATTCAAATTAGGTCAGTCAGTGATAACTGCAATGCCATTGCTGCACCATCACCACCCATTGATGGTCAAGCAGGTGCCTCCCATACTCTTTGAGCATGCGTGGTAGAGTGTCTGCCCCCACTGACCCCTCCCCTGGAACCACCTCTAGTGGCATACGTTTTCAATCTTGTTGTGTCCAAAGCTATGAGGGCCCTGTCTGAGGCCCTGGAGAATACGTCCATACTGTTTATGTCCTTGATGGTGCTACACATTTGTGCCAAAACACCATTAGGGCATCTCAGTGGGGTGGAAGCTAAAGTGGCAGGTTCACCCTACACAGGAATCCAACATGATATGGTTCCCCTGTGGACACATACACATGTTATGCCTATGGTGGATGTTGACATTCATTTGGTCAAGCTGCATCATCTACCTTTCTCCTTCCCATAGCCCCATGGCCCAGATGGAGGGAAGGAACATTGCACTGTAACTTATCTGAGAGGGCTGGCACACTATTTGCAGGGGACCCAGCTACACATAGGGTCCCCTCAGTTATTCCCTCACTCTGATCCATTCCATTCCAAGAAATAAGGGCATTAAATGATGCAAAGGAACTCCGCAAGAAATTAAAAACTTATCTATTCACCTCCCATTTTGGCACACTTGAAAATACCTTACCTCTGACAGGTAATGGTTAATAGCAACCTAGGGTACACCAACTCTAATTCTCCTAGCTAACTACAATTACAATTAAAATCGACTAAATAACTACTTGTAAATCTTGTAAATAGATATATGTAATAGATCAAAATATGTAAATAAGTTCGTCTGTTATTTAACAAGTTGTCTGTTATTTAACAAGTTTTACCATATTTAGTCATTCATGATTAATGTATTTAGCAAAATTGTACCAAGTTAACAAATGTTCCATGTAAAACAGCTAAATTGTACCTAGTTAACAAATGTTCCATGTAAAACAGACTTGTAAATCTGTTCATTCCTTGTTCATTGTAAACCGCACCTGATCTGTGGAAGGTAGCGGTATATAAGCAACTGTTAAATAAATAAATAAATAAATAAATAAAAATGTGAGAACAGCAGTGTCACAGAGACATGTCTCCTATATTTTTGTAAAGTGTCTCACATACCTCTTTCATGGCACACCATCCGCTGTGCATGTCCATCTCAACACTCACAATGTGAGAGGCATGGGAGCCTCCAGGGCTCAATGTCATCCTGCCTGTGTGCAGGACAGCTGATGGGCAGTTACATGGTGAGCATCTCACACCTTCACGGGCCATTACGGCTCTGGTGGAGGCCCATACATGGATTGTATGTTGAAGCAGGGCGCAGAATAACAGCAATCCCATATATACCCAACTCTGAAGCGCACCCCATAGGGGATGGTGGAGATCCATTGGAGGAAGTGGAACCCCTCCACAGGGCACTGCCACTCTGGGGACACTTCCCTGGCATCTATGACTAGCAGCCCCCACCAATGTGAAGTATGTGCCTCACTGATATGGGAAACGCATACCTACACACCTGTACAAGATGATGTCACAGAAACTAAGGTGTTGATCCGCACAAACACAACATTGCCTCTAGGGGATGTGTCACTCTCTCTCACCCTCCCTGTCTCTCCCACTCTCACACACTCCCCCTCTCTCTCCTCCCCTCTGTCTGTCTCTATCTATCCCACCATTCCACCAATGTGTTGTATGGAGGTGGTGATATGGGGGGGGGGGGGGGGGGTTTGCATGTAGGCGCTGTGCAATGTTGCTAGCTGGGGTCCTGTATGACGTTCCATGACAAATCCAGATACGCCCCATTGTTTCCACTTCATCACACATGTGCAGCCCTAATCATATATTTCCCATGGAGCAACTGTTACAGGTGTGTAACTATGCTGTATGTGCACAACACACAGCAGGGGATAGGCAGCTGACAGATGGTGGTCACACTGATGTTTGTCTATGTTGTGCAAACACCTGTGTTCACTGGAATGTGATTACCCCAACCTATGTTTGCATATCCACAGGTGGAGGACCTGAGGAAGAAGGGTCGGGAACTACGGCAGTTCCATCCGGAATACCTTGAGCGGTTCAGCAGGGGGCCAGAACAACAGCAAGATGGTGAGTATTTCCAGGGATGACTCCCATTTCCAAATGTCACATTGACCTACCAGCCTGTGTGTTGCCTGCATATGTACAGGTGTTATGTGACACACATGGACGTGACGTAATGTATGTAATCTTTCACAGAGAGAGACGACAGCAGTGCCGGACAGGGTGACTCACCACACACCCTTCGACAGCCCACCACCCGCCGTGGACGGGAGAGGGAGGTGGTGGAGGTGACGGAGGAGGAGGAGGAGGGGGAAGAGCAGGTGGTGGAGCTGAAGACAGAGGACGTGGAGGAGTCCGAGGATGCGGATGAGGAGGAGGACGATGAGGACGCGGTGGTGGTGCTGCAGGACTCTGAGGTGGAGGAGGAAGACGGCGAGGAGGAGGATGTGGGCCACCATTTGCTCACCGAGGGGGATGATTCGCAATGGGGGGAGGATGCGGGGGAGGGGGGGGTCGGGGGCATGTTGGACATGTTCGTGTGGAGGTAATAGCATGGGCGGAGAGGGTGGTGGGAGGGAGTTTGGGGAGGGAAGCAGGTAGGGTGGAGGGTTTGGGGGAACACAGCACAGCACAGGTCTCTGTGGGCCCCCGTCAGACACTGCAGGCGGAAGCACAGGACAGGCGTCGTCGTGTCACCGCGCCATCCACGGCCACCAACGTATCACATGGACATGCCAGCACACAGACCACGGACACTGTTTGTCTGTGTGCTGGCAGGTGCATGCATGATGTGCTGGTGGCAGTGGATGACGTGAGACGCGACATCTATCTTGTGTATCATGCCCTGCAGTGTCTGACGGGGGCTGTTCAGCAGGTGAACGCCGATGTTGCACAGCTGCAATGTCGACGTTCATCTGCTGAAGGGCGTCACAGGCGTCATTGATGGCACCTGTGACGTCCACATGTGGCCTGTGCTGTGCTGTGTTCCAAAAACAGACAGGGGGTGTGTTTTTTTTGGCATGTTGCCAGTGTTTTTCAACTTTGTAAAATAAATGTTTGGATTTGTTTTTTGGACACAATGGTCACGGGTTTCCCTTACACACTCACTATGGATGCAAGCATGGGATATGTGTGGGGACCAGGATATGCAGTGAAGCTAGACATGGATTTCATACATGGACTTGCTCAACATGCAGTCATGGGGGGCTATCCATGTGTGCGGGAGTGTGACACCTGGGTAGGCGTATGAGATGTTGCTTTTGAAGGGATTCCCGGAAACAACCATGTCACATGGGTGGGCGTGACATCAACAGATTTGTTAGTGGTCATCTGCATCATACATATGCATGCCACCCATGTCTGTCAGTGCCACATGCATGCCATGGGGTTTTTTGCGCAGGCATGTCATCAGTGTTCCAGCCAGGGGCAATGGTCACACATATGCTAACAATGTTTGGTGTATTAGGGTATGCAAATAATGATGGTTGTGACCAGTCACCATGCAAACTCTAAACAGTCCCCCAGCCAAAACATCGGGGGGGGGGGGTGTAACGGGGCCTGCTGCAGCCAAGGGCCAATGAACACACTCTGTGCAGGTGACACATGACATGTGGTAGCATCTGTGTAGAAGTACCTGCCAGTGCAAACAACACAACAGCAACATGCCTGGGTGTAGGTCAGATGTTTAGCTACAAAACATGCATGTACACAGTACATAGGGGAGCACAGGGACAACGATTGTACGCACACGTAGCATCTATGTTACCATATAATTTTATTCACACAGTTATGTTCGTCGGCGTGGCCGCCCACGTCTGCCACGTCTCAAACCCCCCTCCCCTGGTGGTCCACGCTCCTGCTGTGCTTATGGCGGTGGTGGAGGCGGTGATGGTGGTGGTGGTGGTGGCGGTGCCAATCGTTGCATTACCCCAAAAATGCCCTCCAGGGCCACAGCAATTCTTTCTAACGGCATGGCCCTCACCTCTTCCCGCAATTCCCTTATTTCATGCCGTAACAGGTCCAGAGAATTGCGTATGGCTTCAGATGCCTGACGATTGCCTGTGGGTGGAACAAAGGGTGGCCATGAGACCCATCTCCAGTAAACAACCATCACACGCAACAATGTTACACATATAGCACATATTTTTCTTTGTGATTGGACAGACTCTTCTGAAAACATGGTAATATTTGAAGTACAACTTTGTCAGAGATGTTAATGTCACAGCCACACACAGCACATGGCTCAGTTACGTGATGTGGGGGGAAAACACAGGTATACACTGGCTGCGCATACACGCCCACGTAATGCAGACGTGACAATAGGCCTGGGGACAGATACCAAACACATGTCCATTGTGTAGGGGGGTGGAGCGTGTGCGCTGGACAGCATCCACACCTGGGGAGTTGCATTGATGAAGCAGAGTTTGTTTGAGGACACCCAGGCCAGGTGGCACCACAGTTGGATTAATATTCGCAGCATGGACAGGTTACAAATTCATCGGAATTGACTCTGAGAGATGGGGTGGAAGCACCAGCATTAGCAGCCTTACGTGGGCATGTCCACTGCTGCTTCATGTGTCTGTGAACACAGGGGTTCACTTACACCTAGTGGCAACAGAGCACGGGTCTCATAACAGTGCACGTACACCTCCATACACATGTGTGGGTTTTAGACAGAGCATGGGTAGCACCAGATGGTGCAGCAGAGGGGGACAGACCGCAAGATTGCACAGACATGGTTATGATGGGCAAACAACAGCACATGATAACCCCTAGGGATGTGTGTTGAGTCACACAGCTAGGGGGGGGGGATCCGTGATTCAGGTTGGCAGCAGGGGTGTCACCTGTGTGGTGTATATTCTTTCCAACAACAAAAGGGGCCAGAAGCTGACCTGTGTGAGCAGGTGGTTGGGTCACAACCCATGCAATTGTGAAAGCAATTGTCAGATATATACAGGACTGGCACATGTTGATAGCCCTGTCTGTATGTCTAGCAGCCTACCTTAGTTGGGTACATACAGGGAGTCTCCAAGGACCTGTACGCCTCCCAAACCATACCTATATGACCATTCACCCTGTCCTTTCCGTACATTGTGCAATTTGGGTGTCTAAACCCATTTTAAATGCTAATGTCATATCTTATGATTGGTATTCACCTGGAACGCAGACTGTAGGGTATGGGGTCTTTGTGACATAGCATTACAGACAATGTTTAGGTTTGCGTATGGTAGGTCTGATTATCCATGGACTAGGGGATAGTGGGCATTATTTTTTCTGCCACACGGCTGTGCTTCTGTGATGAGGCTGACTGTTGCAAGTACAAATGTATTATTGAGGTTATTACTCATAACATGCTGCACCGTAAACTGCATCTCTCTTATGTCTGCATCCATAGGTGTCAATGTACCTTAGGCTGTTCTGTTGTGTGTCACAGTGAGATCAGCTGACATACATGAGACCCTTTTGTTGTCTAACATGTCTACCGTCTACGGGAGGCAGACATGTCACAGCTGTTTAAGGCATGTTTTCACATCCACCACACACACCCCAACCAGGGACTAATGGTTTGTGTGTTGTGGTTGTGCCAGACCTTGGTCACCACTGTTGTCTCCCAGCTGTGCGCATGTGTGTGCGCAAACACCTTGGCGAGCTAACAAAACAACTTTATGACAGAGTGCACATAAATTATGTCTCAGATTCAGATCAACATCAACACATATGTGTTAAACTGTACATGTTATTGTGTATTTCTGCATTCCACAAGTGCTAAGATATGTTTTATTAAAATCACTGTGGTGCACATACTGAATCCTGACGTGTAGTCTACTGTTACGTTATATAAGTTTGCCTCCCGTTGTGTGGAGTGGACCAAATTTACAATACTCCCATCTGATGCATAGCTGATATCTTATGCACACTCAGCATACAGAACATTGGAGGTAACAATGGTTAGCACCCACCTTCTGCATCTTGACGTGCAGATGTAGCATGGGCGCTCAGCTCTGCCATCAGCACATCATCCCCGACCTCCTCCTACCTTGGTGGTTGGCTTGCGCCTGATGTTCGAGACCCCATTGTTGTACGGGTCATTATGTGTGCCTCCACGGGCCCCTCGGCTGAAGATATGCTGCCCCCCGACACAGCAGCCTCTGGCTCCTCCATGATGTGTGGGGCGGACATTTCAGCCCCCTCCTCCTCCTCCTCCTCCTCCTCCTCCTCCTCCTCTCCCTCCTCCTCATGGGTGATCATGGTACTGTAGTCACCTGCATTGTGGACAATCACACACAGCAAACATATGTTTATGCACTTCAACTTTGTATACGTGTGTGGTGATGACAACACATTTATTTATTTATTTATTTAAGGTTTTTCTATACCGCACTATTCAGCATCAGCACGGTTTACAATAAACAAGTTTGTACAATGAGGAACAGCCATACATTGAACTTACATAGAACAGGGAGTTTAAACATGGATAACAGGTGAACTTTATACATAGCAAACAAAGGGAGATTTAAACAAGGGTAACAGGTGAACTTTATACATTATACACAGGGATTGCATCACATCTAAGTTTATGATACAGGCCCTAAGGGGGATAGATGGGGGAGGTGACGAGTTTTCATCGGAAATTGGTTAGACAGCGTTGGCTTGTTAGACTATAAGATCATGTGGTACTGTCTAGGTGATGCTGTCGGAGTTACCAAAGTGTTGTATAAATAATTGCAGTTTGAGGGCTTTTCTGAACTGGGGGAGGTTATTTATGCTGCGGATTTCTGTTGGGAGGGAGTTCCAGCAAGAAGGGGCGAATAAGGCAAAGGCACGCTTTCTAGTGGATTTGTTGCATTTTGTGATGGCTTTTGGAAGGAGGATGGTATTGCAGGATGTGGTTCTTCTTAATCTGTTGTTTGGAGTAAGTTGGATCATATCTGACAATATATTTGCGGTGATACAGTTGACTGCTTTGAAGGTCAAAGTGAGGATCTTAAATGTGATCCTGTACTGGACGGGGAGCCAGTGTAAGCTCTTCAGGATAGGGGTGATATGTTCTCTGCGAGATGCGCCATAGAGGGTTCTTGCTGCGGTATTCATCGCAAGCTGTAAGGGGTTTATCGAGCTCTTTGGGAGTCCAAGTAGGATGGGGTTGGCGTAATCGAAGTGGGGCATGATTATGGCCTGGAAGACATACATGATGGTGGGTGGACCCTGCATGTATGCTCCAGTCAGGATCCCCTACACCCTCCCATACCTGTCTGTGACCACCATGTACCTGTACCAGGGGAACAGGTATGCTTATTTGCCCTACACACCTTGTTTATTTGCGAAACATCTGTTTCTGCTCAACTTGCGCATGTATCCGCCATTCCATGTCACAACACATGTGTTCAAAATATGTCCATTCACGGCTGCATGTTCAGTACCCTTACACCTGCTTGGGCAATCCCCTGATGGGGTGTGCATGCCATTGAGCAGGGCATATGTCCTTGTGTCATACTATCATCACAGTGCTACATGTGCTTGGCAAGGTCATACTATGCAGCAAGCTGCAAATGTTCATCACCTTGGGGCCATGGACAAGCACATGCAGCACTGTGCGTATAGTATATCACATAAACATGCCATTCTCACAGGCCAATGCAATAAGACAGAGGATGGCAAGCACTGTTGTGGGGGTAGGTTGGGGACAGCTACAGGTGGACATGTTTGTGACAGGTGGGTACAATGATGGTTTGAGGAACACATGTAGAATTTATCCCAGAAACATGGCAACAGAACAGGGTGTTCCTTGCCAATACCACGACGTGCAGACCTCAGAGGGACCAGAAAGATATTTCGTAAGATACATATTTCACTATCCTAACAAAGGCCATGTTTCACTGCCTTCCTCATGTGCATTACGTGGACCACACATTTGCTCTTTTTTCATGAACATACATGTAATAGTACACCTTGTCAATTCATTGACAAACGTGTGTGATAGGGGAGGTTACCATACACTATGCTGCAACTGGAGACTGTTGAAATGCCAGATGTAGCTGCAATGCACATCAAAACACTCTTGCTGTGTTTCACTGTGTTTCACTGTGTTATCTCGTTCCTTCACTACAAAGTTGGATCTGAACACATATAATGGACGGTTGTTCAGATTTAACTTTGATGTGATGGTTGAGCAAAGCATAGTAAAAGATGAAATGCGTGTTCTGATGTGCATTACATCTACGCCTGGCATCTCTGCATTTTCCAATTGCTGCATAGTGTATGGGAACCCTCCCTTTCACACACTTTGTAAGTTAAGCTGCTAAGGTGTGGTGTTACATGTATGTTTAAGGTGGTAGAGCAGTTTGTAGGTCCACCTCTTGCCCCTGAGGCCGCCAGCAGAACACAGCATGTGTTCAGTCAATGCCATATGTTTTTAACAGCAAACCATAGTGGTGAGTTTGAGTTCTGTATGTGTTGGTATTGCCTTGATTTAAACTTTGTCTTTGGTTTGTGCCTTTGAGATGAACAGAACAGGGTGTTGAAAGGTACATCACACACACCTGTGACACCTGCATAGGTAAATGATGTTGTTTGGGAGAGAGGTATGGACTTACATTTTCAGATGTTTAATGTCTACACAATGGGGATTACTGGAAGGTCTTGAGAGGTTAAAGGAATACGTAGCATACTTACCTGCTTGCGGATGGGCTGTGTCCAGGGCCGCAGGAAGACCATATGTATAGATGGGGCCCAGTCTTTCTGCGAGCTGCTGTTCGAGGGGTGTGAGCATAGAGGGGAGGGGGCCCCCACCACCTGTGCCCCTAGCATGTTCCTGTTCAACAGCCATGTGGTGGCACACCCCTCTTTTTATATCAGAATATCGTTTTTTAAGGCTGTCAATATCTCGGGGTGGGCCCCCTGCCTCAGCAACTGCAGTGCGAACCTCCTCCCACACCGCGTTACATCCAGCTGCAGTTGTGCAGCTGCTGAGCCTCCCAAAAAGGACATCATAATTCTCCAAAACCATAGCGAGGAGGTTGTGGTTCTCTGCATCTGTGAACCATGTGGCCCTCCTCCTCTGAGTTTCCGGCACAAGGACCCTTTTTCTTTTGGCAGTGTGTCTGCTCGGTGCAGCTGGACCCTTTGCTGATGGCCCTGCTGCTGGCTCAGCCTCCATAGGGCCGGGAGGCCCTGCCTCCACAGGAGCAGGTGCACACACCTCCCCCACCCCCTCGCCCTCACCCTCCCTCTCTGTCACCCTCTCTCTCTCACTATCACTCTCCCTCTCCCTCTCCATCATCCTGTCCTCTCCTCTCCTTTCCCCACTCCCCACCTCACCTGACCTCACCTCACCCTTTCTCCCTCACCTACACACAACACAACACACACAGAACAAATATGACCACACTACAAACAACAAAACACAATCTACGACACAGTAAACAGCACACTACAGACACAATAGAGTAAAATACAATACAGTACAGTCCAATACACTACAATGACACCTGCACACTACCTCCAGAAACTACACACCAGCTACACTACTCCCTGCTCACACACTGCTCTCACCTACCTAGCACTCCTCAAACAACCCTCAACGTGGACCAGGTGTGCAGGGTGTTTTATAGATTTTTTTACGTTACTTACGTTGTGCATGCGCTGTTTGTGTGACGGCGCTGCTTGTGCGCGGCGCGTAATTTCAATCACGCATGGGCGGCCGTCTGTTGGTCAAGGTGCCTTTGTCTGAGTGCGTTGCGCATGTGCAAGTGTTTGCACATGTGCGTTTCAATCTCTAAATTTTGACACACATGCGACGCATACACCCATGCGTAACGAAATGCACATGCGCGACGCACACACAAATGGCCAAACATTTGCACATGCGCAGACAGTTTCACATGCGCGGTGTGCACAAACGCCCATATGTAAGGAGTTGCACATGCGCAACGCGCACACACATACGCACATGCGCAAACGTTTGCACATGCGCGTCGCTATCAAGCTGCGCCCTCGTAATGCGCATGCGCAAATTACACAAATCCAGACACCAGTATAAACCATGCCTGCAGAATTAAACCACATTGAGGGTTTTTGCGTAGGCGAGGTGTGTGTTGGTTGTGAGATACGGAGAGAGCAAGGCAGGTGTTGTGGATCAGATTGAGTTTGTTGTTTGTAGTGTATTGCATTGTATTGTGTGTCTATTTTCTTGTGTTAATTGTAAGGTGTACACTGTCTAGGGAGGTGTGTGTGTGTGTGTGTGTGTTGGTTTAGCTACAGTAGAGGGGTATATGGCGGGGATTTATGTAGCTGCATGTGCCCGAAGACGTGGGCGGCTGCTGCGGTTGCAGGACAGGGGAGATGGTGTCCATGGGGCTGAGGCACAGGGCATGGATGTAGTCCCGCAGCAACTCAGACCTGCAGCTGTAGGGGCAGTCCAGCCAGGTGGTGTGCTTAGAGAACGCAGAAGGCGTGCTGAGGTGCAGGCTCGGCAGCCTCGCCTCTACAGGCCCAGGACCCAGCTCCAGGGCATGCGTGAGGATCAGGTCATCTCCCTGTACCGACTGAGCACAAGGGCTATTAGGGAGCTCTATGAGGATCTGAGACCTGACCTCGAGCCCCTGACTGCTCGGTCCCATGCCATACCGGGTTTAGTCAAGCTCCTTGCTGCCTTACATTTCTTTGCCTCTGGCTGTTTCCAGTCATCTGTGGCCGCAGTGGGTGGCATGAGCCGCCCCACCTTCTCACGCTGTCTCCACCAAGTACTGCGTGCCATGGTCAGCCGGGTGGGGAATTACATAAGCCTTCCTCACAATAGGCAACAGTGGGGGACCCTGAACCAGGCCTTTGAGGCGATAGCCGGGATACCACACATGATGGGAGCTATTGATTGCACACATGTTGCCCTGGTCCCGCCTAGAGACAGGGAGGTGGTATTCCGCAACCGCAAACACTACCATTCCCTGAATGTTCAGGTTGTATGTGATGCTAATCTGCATATTCTGAATGTGGTCCCTAGGTTTGCAGGGTCCACCCATGACTCCTATATCCTGCATCGCTCAGCACTATTCAGAGAAATTGAGGAGGGCCAGTATGGGAACTGTATATTGCTGGGTATTTCCTGATTACTTATTTATGAATGCATCTATTTATGTGTTTAAGTAACATCTCTTATATAGTGCACTATTTGCTCTCTGTGCCTTTGTAAACTTACCTTACCGTAAAAAAAACAAGGTGGCTTTTTAGAGTTTACATTGCTACCAGAGTGTAAACGTTGAGTAACAGGGAACATGATTAGAAATGTGACATCAATATTGTAACATTATCTGATCAAACCCTGCTGATGGTGATCAAATAACTTTGCATGTGTGCAAATGTGTGTCCTGGTGTTGGATTACTAATAGTGTGTGTGTGTGTGTGTGTGTTCCATCTGCACACATGGGGTGGGTGGGGGGTGTTGGTGCCCTTCACACCCACCTGTGATGGCCGTTTAATTTCAGGTAGTTGCATTATGTCATGTTACATTTATGTTATTTAGAACCCATACAGCGAACCCTTGTCATGTGTGTGTGAGGTTCACACACTCAATCAGTACTGGGGTTTTCACCCTGGAAGTAGTAGATTACATGAGGGTCTGTGTAACTATGTATGATGCATGTTTCTGACCTTTACAAATAGCAGTACATGTTTGCATATGTATGATCATGCATTTGACCTACGTCATAGCAGAGGAGAAACAAAGTAAAGGGTTTGCACTACCTTTGAACACTGTAGATGTGGGGGATATAGGCATCATTGTAGGTGCTGGTACTAATGTGGTAGAGCATTGTGCAAAGGTGACAGCAAGGGCAAGGGGGCTATTTGGATCCATACAGAGAGGTATTGGTAGCACATACACAGGGAGGTACTCTGCCTCGATATATGTGATTGCTGCAAGCTCAAGTGGGCTACAGTGTGCAGTTATGTGGACCACAGCTTCAAAATGCTGGTAACATGATGGAGATAGTGCAGTGGATGGCTACTAGAATGATTGGTGGTCAGCAGTAAACAGCATATGGAGCTAGCCTCCTAATAGTTGATATGTAGACCGTGGAGAACATGGGAAATATAGGTGATATTGTATTGACCTTGTCATACCTGCATGGCATACATGTTATTGATATGAGCCTACATCACATCACATCACATTTTAGTGTTGTGTACTTTGCTGACATATACTTGGCACATGTGATCAGTATATTGGTGGTATAGTCTAACGTTGCAGGTGGTAGAAATAATGACACTAACTGCAGTACAATACGCATGTGCCACACATAGAGGGTCTTTACAGGTACAAATGGGACTGGTGTGTTCTTTGGCATGTATGTACAGACTCCATGGCCCATGTGTTCCATTTCTATCACCATATGGCATTTTGTCAAAATGCATAGTTGTGCTGTCATATAGTTATGTCAGCAAGTGTTATTGCTTTGTTTCTCACGTCTATACATGTGTAGATTTAGGGTAACATGCGCTCAAACATTCACATGCGACATTTCTTTCTGCAGGTGATGCAGGGTATGGGTGTCGCCCCTGGTTGCTGACCCCTGTGCGTCAGCCACGGACACGTGCAGAGCAGAGGTACAATGAGGCCCACGCCTCCAGCCGCTCTGTCATAGAGCGCACCTTTGGCGTATTGAAAAGTCGCTTTAGGTGTCTGGATAGGACAGGCAGGGCCTTACAATATAAGCCAATCACTGTGGCAGAAATAATCATAGCCTGTTGCATCCTGCACAACATTGCTCTCAGGCACGATATTCCTGCAGAAATTAATGAGGATCTTGAGGACGAACCATCGTGCCCCCCTGTACGTGCCAGTGGTGACACACAAGAGGGCACAGCAGTCAGGCGGAGGTTGATTGGAGAGATATTCTCGGGTACGTATTGTATATCTTTCCACATATATGTGCTGTCCTGGTGTGTGTGATGTTTCTAAATGTATAATTTCAAGATCATATAGCATTCCAATGAAACACTGCAATGTCATTAGACTGCAAATCATAAGGTAAACCTATAGCCATGGGTGTGTGACTAACCATGTGACAGGCCATAACAGCAGCTGTTTGAGGATTATGTGGGTGGGTGTTCATACGCCCTTAGGAGGTTGGCTGAAGCACATTCCCAGTTAGTGTCTGGTTGTCAGAGCAGCTGCTGTGCAAACACAGTTAGTTGGCTTGATGGTGTGTGTGGAGCAAGATGGCAGGCATATGGTGCGGTATTCTCAATGGAAGGGACGTCCATGATTGTGGACAACTCTCCTGCGTGTTGTATGTTTCTATAGGCCAATTTGTAGGTGCTTGTATGGATGTTCTGCTTGTGTCATCTGACTATGTCTGTATGTTTCTTAGGTGTGGTGCCACATGTCATACATAGCACAGTACACATGCGCATGACTACTTTCCCATTATGGTATTGATTATGTGTGACGGGTGTATATGAAACCCCACAGTCTGGGCTAATGTATACTTCATCACGTAGCCCTGACATGGCTATAGTGGAGGATGGGGACCTGTGCAGTGTGGAGCCCGTGGACCATATCATTAGTTCCTTTTTCTAATAGATAATAGCCATTTGGTGCAGTATTACATATGTACACTCATACAGAGGTGACGCGTGTCTGATCAGCAAAGTGTGGGTTACAGTAGGCAAATGTTACGCTGCATGTGTGGGTTGATCTTGTTTTTTTCCTGATTTTCATGAGATTCCTTGCATATGTAGGTGATGCTATCTCAACATAGGCCACATGGCTACGGTACATGCTGTGTATGTGTATAGGGCAGGAGAGCACAGTCAACACAACTAAAACTTTGCTGACCCTAGCCAGGGATGTTTGGTCCACATACACACTGAGATTTGGATGTAATATTTTTGGTTCAGGTGCACATATATGTTCTCCGTGGTTTGACATTCTCACTGTCACACAGTGGGATGACATGCAGCGATCATGCTCATGTCACAAACAGACATGGGGGTTTGGTTTGGTAGACGTGGCACTGACATTGCCATGTATTGTAGCACATCATCAGCACACAGCTGTCACTATTATTTGTGGTATGAGATGTACACTGTGGAATATGTATTTGGTCAGGGGATACAGGAGGTGTTAAATGTTCAATTCCATGTGTTGCAGCAATTTACTGTGGGGTAACAAACAACATTGGGAGAGCACTACACACGGCAAGGGGGTATTGGTGGCAACATGGGGGACACAGACTAATAGTGTGACCTTGGTATGGTGGAAAAACATGGTGCCACCATACACCTCTATTGACCAGTGTGGACAACTACAGAGAGGTAAGGGAGGCGACACAGGAATTAGTGAGACCTTTCTTTAGCATATGACACCTCTGTGCTGCCTCTCCCATGTGAGAGATAAGTACAGTGTGTGAGTGAACACTCAGTCCGTAGGTTATGTTGTGGGTTCAGACAGCTGGGTACAGGGAGATGCAGTGTGTGCTTCACAGCTTATACTTGACATATGCTTTTTTCCTTTTGTGTTTTCCAATGCACAGGACATACTTTGTGAGGATGCTGTTGGTGTGGAGCAATGGCACGTGACTGTACATCAGCCAAGATGTTGTGGTCAGGGGTAGGTGGATTTACCAGTACATTGTCTGTGCCTGCAATCACGGGAACAACATGTTGTCTGTGATGTTTCATATTGTGAAGATGTTGTGGTTCACTTGTTTTCCATAAGCACCCCTTACCCATATCTTGCTGTTGTCACACATATCCCCATGTGCTTGTGTCCAGTCTGTCCTCGACAACATTGTTGATGGCATATTTACACCATAGCTACATGTGTGTGTAGTTCTTTAATGTTTTGGTAAACCTACACTTGCTGCCTCACCCAAGATTGGTATATCAGCCATCAACAGGGTATCACTGCATGTCACTGGGCCTTTATGTCCACAAATTGGCACTTGTTCACATAAAGGCCATGTATTACAGCTGTCCCGCTGACCAACACATACTGTGTGGGTGCGTGTTTATGGGTTGACTGTGTGGTGATGCAGTGTTGAGGCATGGTGCATTATCATGTGCTGTGAGGGCTGTGAGTACCTGGGGGGCAGTGGTGACTGTGATACCTCTACCATAGTGATATTTACCTTGTCAACATTGACAAAATGTGTTGTGAGCTGGGAGCAGAATTGTGGCTTGTGGTTTGAGGAAACACTGTTGAGCAACTGTTTTTTATCTCAGATATCGCCATCATGTGGACAAGCATCATCATTGAATTTACATGGTGATTCAACATGTTTGCCTGACATTGTCTCCCCTCACTGTGACCTGATGTGGCTGTTGATTAGCTCAACGAATTGATGACGTACACATGATGCACACACAGGGTATGTTGGACCTGTGTTATTTGGGTATTACATCTGGCTGTACCTGTTGATGAGTTACTGTTTGACTCATGTACATGTCATGTTGCTTCTCTGTTCAAACAAACAAATGCATATAGTGTGTAGCAGTGAGATGTCTGTGTGACATGAAAATGGACATAACCATATCCATGTGACACCCGTGTCTCCATAGACATTTACTGATATTTACAATCTGGAGTTTATTTAATGATCCCATCATGTAATGTTTGCCTTTGCACCCCTTTCTTCAGTATTTTGTGATGTGTGACTCTATGCTTTTTTTTTTCCCAAGGTGTCTAACAACACCATACTTATTTTATCCTGATACAGGGCAGAAGACATACCGGACCCATTTCTTACAGTACATTTGGCTGCACCATCAAACACCTGTTGTGGGACAGAACACCATGGAATTGTTTATGGGGAATTGTGCCATTGGATGTTTGATTTCTGAAAGTGTTACACATGCCTGTGGTGGACAGTAGTGCTCTGGGACTGCTGCTTTGGCCATGACAGACCTGTACAACACACTGTTTCTGCCATGCTGTGGCTGGAAGTCCTGCTCATTGCAGGGACACAGATGAACTTTCAAGGACTGTGGCATATTGGACTATGACACTTGACTATGCATGGCCAGGGTTGCATGGAGACATTTGATGTTGCCTTTTGGATTGTACATACACTTTGCTCTTTGCACGCTGTGTGCAGCAGAGACTGACATTGTCACTGTATGTTCTACATTCCTTGCCAATTGTGTAGTTGTGGACTTTTGGACATGTGTGTGTGAGGGCACACAGGATACGCTCATCTGCTTGTTTGCACAACAGCATACAGCCATGTTTGTGGCATAGGGGCAAAGATGGAGGGCTCCTATTATCTCTGTCCACCTGCCCTCTACCTGGACATGATACAGGTTTTGCAACAACAACGCTTTCATGGCCGCCACCATCCGTGATTGATGTTTGCAGTGGGCAAGGGTGTGTACATGCATGTGTGGCCTCCCTGTATCATCTTGGTATGTGGTTGTTGTTTGTGCTTATGACTGACTAGGTTTGTGAGCCACAGCATGTAGACCTATGGCTTCTGTGTGGTTCACTGTAAGATGTTTGGCCATCATTTCCATAATTACATGATGATTATTGTGTTTGTTTAATGTACAGACATGACACTATGCATGTATGTACACACCTTGCATTGCAATACTGCACGGTCCGGTTTATCCCCTGCATTATGGACACTCTCATTGCCGCATTATATTTGGTGTGTGTCACTGTGGGTGTCCATTGTCCTCCTTCAATTCTGCATCCCATGTAACGTGCTATATGTGTTGAAAAAATGTCTAACCAACAAACACTGCAAGGGGACATCATGCATGGTGTAATCTCTGCAACTTGTTTGCTTTCTATTCTGTCTGTGTTCATGTGCCTCTGCTACCTGTTAGCATATGCTCCTTGTGGTTTGGATGTTTTTTGGGATTGACATTGTAGCATTCCTGATTTTACACTCTGCCATTATGTGTGTGTTGTAACATTGCTTTTTGAAAGTGTTTTTCACATTACAACATTGTCACAACATATCTTATTTTAATGTGTGTGCCTCGTGTGTTGCTTGATGGCTATGTTTGGGGGAACAGGTGATATGGTTTGGGTCATTAACATTCAATGCCTGCGGTCTACATGCACTCATATGTGTGTCACACATTTGAGCCATGCAGCAGCAGGTGGGGGGTGGGGGCCTACTGCTCAGTGCACAACATGCACCTGATGCACATTATATCTCATGCCCTTCATTTGTGCTCAAGGCAGTGACCTTTCTGTAGCATGTTGGTTTGTGCCCTGATAAATGTGTTCCCATCTTTCACGAGGGATGCACTCACCTTGATATTATGATTGCACTGTCTACAGTATCTGTGAGGGTTAACCACAATAAATATATATATTTGACAGACATTTGTCTCTTTTGCTGCTTCATCATGTTGTCACACATGGAATGCTATGTGTGCCTTTGAATCATTCCTGAATCCTTGTAAACCTGACACTCCAGGGTTTTTATGTCAATGTCACTGGGGTGTCTTGGCCAAGGCCACATTGAGTGCTAGTGTGAATTGAGCCCCGGTTGCTTGGTGTCCAAAACAGTTTTCTGAACACTAGGCTACTCCTCCACTCTTTGAGCAAATGTACACTTGTGTGTAATGATTTTCTGGTCATGTCCATGGCCCACCTGTGCTCACATCCTTGTACGATGGCAACTGTGTATGTGTCAGCCATTTGGCACATCACTGGGTATTACAGGTTCCCATGCAGACCCACCCTTTGGACTATTAATTCAGCCTTGTGCTCAGTGTGGTGGTTGTGGAAGTGGTTGGAGACATGTGCTTTACCTCATTAGTTTGAAGGTTGGATCCCCAGATGTGTTGTTTGTTATGTTTTCCTGTTGTGGAACTTAACCATTAGTTATCAGCAGATTCATCACCTCTACACACACCCTTGCCTCTCTTCAGTGTAGAGCAAGGTGTGCACTCTGTGTTGCCTAGCCCTCAGATATTATCTGTTACATAGGTCTCTTTCTTCATGCTGTTTACAGGGCAGTGCACCTGGGGGTTGGATAGTGCTGCGGTTCAGCTGGTGTGTGGTACACCTGTTTTCATGTTGAGTTTCCTCCTGTCCTGTGCCAGATTGCTAACCACCTCCAACGAGCATCCTCTGCTGCCCTTGGGGTTTATTTTCTTACCTCTTTTGCATGCTGTATCCACTGCATAACATTTCATTGTGTGTGTGTGTGCATGTGCCCCTGGTACCAAATAGAGCCTGGGATCTGATCTGTACACAGCAGATCTGCATGTGCATTTCTTCATGATGACTGTTGTGGGTTTGCCTGTCCTTACAACCAGCATGCGTCTGGTGTGATGGCCTGGCCTATTTTTGGAATGCAGCCTTTGCTAATGAGCACACGTTGGTGGTGTGGCCTACTGGTTAGTGCATTCGCATTTGTGTTAGTTGTCGTAGGTGTGATTCCTCTCTGTTCTCTTGGATGTGTATGCTTGTCCTGCAGAGGTGGGTTCCATTTGTATGACGGTCATATGTGGCCAGATTTAAGCTGTGAGCACATTGTAGCCTAATCTGAGTTGTGACCACACTTCTGTCCATCTTCTGTCTGCCAGCTCTTGTGCCATCCTACCCTGATGTGCATGCTGCTACACCACGTCCTGCACTCCTACACATTCCTGCATTTCATCTCTCCATGGTTGCCTCTCTTGTGTGTGCTCTGCATAGCAATCCAACTCCACTGTCATCCTGATATTTCACTTATCCTGCCATTTCATACTCCTCTACTGCACACATCTTCCCATCCTCTGTCACACACTCATTATAGCTTGGTACATTACCATCACTCTGAGCATAGCTACAGCTAACCCCAATATGTTTGTCCATTTCTGTAGCTGCCACATGGCCTGGGGCTGATTTGTGTAGTCCAGCAGCTGTAATGTACATCCTTCTAATTATGCATTGTCTTTCATTTCAACTCTGTGCAGTGTTTGGCTTACATGTGTGTTTGGCACATACCTCTGTTGCCCTTCAGATTATGTGATTTTACAGCTCTTGGCAAACAATTTTGCATTGACCTGCACATCCTTACGCCATCTTATGTCACACCTTCGATTCAGCCAGCTTATGGCCTACCTACTATGGGGCCCTGGGAGTTGGCAACCTTTCAACATGGCCTCTAGGGAACATTATAAGTCGCCTTTGCTGACATGGTTGTTTATGATTTGCGTTCTGGTGCACCCTAAAAGGTGCATTCATTTAGGACACTAGGGCGGGGTTGATTTTAGATGGCAGCACAGATTGGTGTACAGTTGCATGCAGAAAGCAGACATACCTATGCCTGCCTTATTCACTGCTGGTTTTAACCCATGACCCCTGCACCGTCAGTCAATGTCTTGACCATTGTGCTACACTGCTGTTCCTTCGTGCATGTCTGCACACCTACGTAACATTTCCATACGTTACTACGGCCATTGCTAACAGCAGAAACAGTGCTCGGACCTTGCCCTGCCTCATACGGCACCCTATAAAGCGCCCTATCAGCAACATTGTAGGGTGCCTTGGTGGACAGTGCACTTTAAAAGGTTACCTCTAAGGTACCTTATGCAGCACCTTATATTACAGTGCTTTGAGAGTGCATTTGCTATCACTACTAATTACAATAAAAATGTAAAATTGCCTCCTAGAATTATTTTGCTCAAAACAGGTAATGACTCGCCCAGCCTTATTCATGGGGCACAGCGGGGGACTGAACCCCTGATCCCTGCACCATTTGTCTGTGTCTTAAACATAGTGCTGTGGTTCTGTTCCTGTGCATGCACATCAGCGAGCCAACTTATGACTTCCAACATTAACAGCGCACCGCCTTGTGCTGTCCACACCTGAAAACACAATGCCTTATGCCGCACAAACAGAAGACACATCAACACACAGCCTTATGCACAAAATGTACAGCACAATGCCTTATGAGGCCACAACTTAACAACGCACCACCTTATGATGCAAAGGATTCAAGGTGCACCGCCTTAGGCCTTACAAAATGATTATGCTTCTTATGGCACTTTTAGAAAAACATCACTACCTCAGGCAGGATTTTTTTGGTGTACAGTTGGGATTGAACCCCTGATTCCTGTACCATTGGCCAATGTCTTCACCATTGGGCTGTGTTTTGGTTCCTGTGCTTGTACATCAGTGAAACGCCATATGCCACACAATATTAAATTGCCCCCAAAACCATTAATGCACCGCCTTATGACGCCCATTATTAATATGCCTCCACAAACATTAGCGCACTGCCTTATGCCAACCATTATATCAATACCTCCTAAATGAATGCCTCAGCCAGCCATGTTTAATGGACTCTGTGGGGATTGAACCCCTGATCTCTGCATTGTTGTTCAATGTCTTAACCATTGTGCTGTGGCTCTGCTCTTCTTCCTACACATCAGCACGCCACTTATAACGCCCAGTATTATTCTGCCTCCATAGACATCAGCGCGCCACCTTAGGCCGCCCAGCATTACTATGCCGCCAAAAACATCAGCGCACCGCCTTAGCCCGCACAGTATTAATATGCCGGCAAAAGCTACACCGCGCTGCCTTAGGCCGCACAGTATTCATATGCCACAAAAAGAACATCAGCGCCCTGCCTTAGGCCGCACAGTATTCATATGCCGCCAAAAACATCAGTGCTCCACACAGTATTTCTGCGACTCATAAATCACTGACTCAGCCAGCCGTCTTCATTGGGCACTGTAGGGAAGCGCACCCCTGATCCCTGCACTGTTGGTCAGTGTCTTTACTATTGTGCTGTGGCTCTACTCTTCTTCCTACATATCAGCACGCCACTTATACCATCCAGTATTATACTGCCTCCATAGACATCAGCGCGCCACCTTAGGCCGCCCAGCATTACTATGCCGCCAAAAACATCAGCGCACCGCCTTAGCCCACACAGTATTAATATGCCGGCAAAAGCTACACCGCGCTGCCTTAGGCCGCACAGTATTCATATGCCGCAAAAAGAACATCAGCGCCCTGCCTTAGGCTGCACAGTATTCATATGCTGCCAAAAACAGCAGCGCTCCACACAGTATTTCTGCCACTCATAAATCACTGACTCAGCCAGCTGTCTTCATTGGGCACTGTGGGGAATACGAACCCCTGATGCATGCACCGTTGGTCAGTGTCTTAACCATTGTGCTGTGGCTCTGCTTTTCTACTTGCCCATCAACGTAACACATATGCCTCCCGCGCAGCCATCTGATGCGCTAAGGTGCAGGGCATACATACATACATACATACATACATTTACATTACAGCCTGTAAATTGTATATATTGTTATTGTATATAGTTACCCTGTTAGCCAAGTTGAATTTCCTGTTCATATGTAAACACAAAGTACTATTGGAAATGTGTATGTTCGTTGTTTATTGTAAACCGCACTGATGCTGAATAGCGCGGTATAAAAGAGACTTTAAATAAATAAATAAATAAATATCGACAGAGGTTCCAATAAAGACAAAAGCAACCCAAATGCCTTTAAGTACAGAGCAGACAGAGCTTAAAGATTCCAAATTACCCCTGCTTACTGATAACCAGATTAACATGAATAAAATACAACCTCTCAAATACTTGTATGCAAATACTAGAAGTCCATAAACTAAGATGCGAGAGTTTAAATATATAGCACTAAATAATAGGTTAGATATGATTGGTATCTCAGAGACCTGGTGAAAGGAGGACAACCAAGGGGACACTGTGATACCTGAGTGCAAATTATATCGCAATGATGCAGGCAGCATGATATCACAATGATGCAGTAATGATATCAAATTGGTGGAGGGGTTGCACTCTATGTTAGTGGGGGCATTGAGTCAAACAGGTTTAAAGTTTTGCAGGAAACAAAATATACTATAGAATGTCTATGGCTTGAAATTCCATGTAAAAAGGGGAAGGCAATGGCAGTAGGGGTGTACTATTGACTGCCTGGCCAAAATGAACAAATGGATGATGAAATATTCAAAGAAATCAGGGAAGCTAACAAAAGTTACAACACAGTAATAATAATGGGTGATTTCAATTACCCTAGTATTGACTGGGTCAGTGTCATGGCAAGACATGCTAGGGAGATAAAGTTTTTAGATTAAATAAATGACTGCTTCTTGGAGCAGCTCGTTCATGAAGTTCATGAATTGGCAAGAGGGGAAGCCATTTTGGACCTAGTCCTTAGAATTTTAAAAAATGGTTCCATGGGTGATCCAGGTGACTTCCATGGGTGACTTCAGGCTACAGACTGCTGAGCCTGAAGTCAATAGCAGGTAAAATGTTAGAAACCATTATAAAGAACAAAATTACTGAACATGTAAATAGTCATGGTTTAATGGGAGAAAGCCAACATGGATTTAGACATGGAAGTCTTGTCTTACTAATCTGTTATATATATTTTTTTGAAGGTGTGAATAAACAGGTAGACAAAGGTAAACTGGTCAATAAAGTATATCAGAATTTTCAGAAAGCCTTGAAGAAGGTCTCTCATGAGAGACTTTTGGCGAAATTAAAGTCATGGGATAGGAGGCAGTGTATTATCGTGGATCATGAACTGGTTAAAAGATAGAAAGCAGAGGTAGGGCTAAATGGCCAATTTTCCCAATGGAGAAAGGTGAATAGTGGAGTACCCCAGGCAACTTTGCTAGGTCTTCTTCTTTTTAACATATTCGTAAATGATCTGGAAATAAGAACAACAAGTGAGGTAATCAAATTTGCAGATGACACAAAATTATTCAAAGTTGTTAAAACCCAAGAGGATTGTGAAAAATTGCAAGAGGACCTTGATAAATTGGAAGACTGGACATTCAACTGGCAGATGAAATTTAATATGGGCAAATGCAAAGTTATGCACCTAGGAAAGAACAACCCAAATTATGGTTACACGATTCAGGGTTCCATATTAGGAACCACTACCCAGGAAAAAGATTTAGGCGTCATCATGGATAACATGTTGAAACTCTCCCAGTATGCAGCGGCAGTCAAGAAGGCAAATAGAATGCTAGGAATCATAAGAAAAGGAATGGAGAATAAAACAAAGGATTGTATAATGTGACTGCACCTTAAATATTGTGTGCAATTCTGGTCGCTGTATCTTAAAAAGGATATAGTGGAATTAGAAAAGGTACAGAGAAGAGCCACCAAAGTGGTAAAGGGGATGGAAGGATATCCCTATGAGGAGAGGCTAAAAGGTTTAGAGCTCTTCAACCTGTAAAAGAGATGGCTGAGGGGAGATATGATAGAGGTCTGTAAATTAATGAACTGAGTAGAATAGGTAAACGTAGATTAATTCTTTACACCATCAAACTATAGAAAGACTTGGGGACATGCAATGAAATTACAGTGTAACCTATTTAAGACTAACAATAGAAAATATTTTTTCACTCAAAATGTAATCAAACTCTGGAATTTGTTATCAGAGGATGTAGTAAAAGCTGTTAGCATAGCTGGGTTTAAAAAAAGGTTTGTATAAGTTCCTGGAGGAAAAGTCCATAAACCTTATTAAAGAGGACCCGGGAAAGCCCAGTACAAGCATTGTGAAACCTATGTATCTTTTTGGGAACCTGTATGTACTTGTGACCTGGACTGGCCACTGTTGGAAACAGGATACTGGGCTTGATGGACCTTGGCCTGACCCAGTATAGCATAAATTATGTTCACACATTTCCTGACTTAGGGGTATGTTTACTAAACTGCGCACTTGTGCGGGGCGCACTTGAGCGTGCGAAAATGATGCACTTAAGTGCTCTTAAGTGCCCCGCACGAGTGCGCGTCACACTAATGAGCCCCGCACACGTGCGACGAAAGTCGAAAGGAGGGCGGAGGAAGGCCCCGAGGGGCGGAGAGACGGGGTCAATGGGTGGAAAGTGGGAGGGGAGAGGCTCCCCGCACAGGAGCGGGGCCGAATTTACAAAAAAAGGAATGAGTTTTGGAAGGGTCTACGGAGCATAGACCCTTCCAAAACTCATTTCGTTTTTTGGAGCTTACCTGGGAGTGTTTTTAATGTTGCCCATTGATATTACTGGTGCCCAGCTTGGTTATGTTTGTTTTCCCCTGTTTTCGAGTTCATTTCTGAGGTTTATTTGCCCTTTTGTCACCATACAAGGTGAATGAGTCCACAGTAAAATTGTGCAGAGGTTTTCTGAGCCGTTCGGTCAGGTTATCTATCTCCAGGGACTGCACTGTTTCTGTGGCCACAGTGTGGTGTAGCAGATGCAGCCAGTGTCTGTAGGACCAGCAGATCACAGGTTCAAATCCCAGCTAGGGCTCATGACAACCCAGTCCCAAAAGATTTACCCACCACAAAACAATGATAATCAGGACACCCCTATATTACAGAGCACATAAGCATGGTGCAAACACCCATATTTTACCGCACACAAACCATACCAATGGCCATTACCTACAGTCAATTCCCCCAAATTCAATCCTGGAGTGCCACAACTCAATCCAGTCACATGCTTTTTCCAAGATAAGAACATGTCAGCATGTTGGCGGAAGGGTACAGGTGGCGGAGGGGCCAGTGGCTGCAAGCCACAGCACACAGTGGCCTAGGCCTGTGCAGGCTGGCACGGTCCACCGCAAGACAGGCTCTGTCGCATGTACATTCATGGCCTCCCCAGGGAATGCAGCACATCTGTGGCAACACAGTGGTGCAGTGCACACAGACAGTGTATGCAAGAACAGAAGGGCACAGGTTCAAAGCCCAGTTGGGGCTACTGCCAAACCTGTCCACATATTTTTCCCACAACTAAACCATGATAGTAAGGACAAAACTGTATAGCTGAGAACATATGCATTGTTAATACGCCTATATTTTACGACACCATAAACAGGCGCATTACCTAGAGCAGAGTCTCCCAAATGCAGTCCTGGAGGGCCCCACACCATTCAGGTCCCATGCTGCCTCTAATAATGATGCCTGTGCTGCATATCTATGCACCACCCCCATGGTATGCAGATGTAGCTCATGCATATTTATGAGGGACAGCATAAAAACCCGAACAGTGTTTGGAACACCAGGACTGGAGTCAGGAAACCCTGCCGTACAGCAGCAGCCAATAGGGCCAGACACACCCACACACCCCCCCACAGGCCGCATTGGCCAATGCCTCCTGGAGAGGCAGTACATTGGGCCCTGCCTGTATCTCCCAATACTAGCAGTTGCAAACCTTAGCAATGCCACCCTACACCTGGGTATACGGTACACAGCTATCAAACGCTTCCTATGATATCTGGCATATATTAATGCCTACGTTAAGCACATTGTGGTCATTGAGCTCCACCATAACAATCATTCTGATGTTTGCAGTGTGAGCTGCAGGTCTGGTCCCTGACAGTGTCTACCACCCTGAGGGGTGACCCCCAACAGTATTGTGTACCATATCCATGCCTGTACTGTGCCCAGGACTGGTGTGGTGGTTATGGCTTCTGACCTTCTCTATAGTAGCACAATGCTGGCATAGGTGTGGGGGTGGCTGTCTGTCTATCCAGTGTGTGGTGGCTGCAAACACCTTCCACAGCCCACACTGCCAGCAATGTTGCCAGTATTGGGCTACCAATGTGCATAATGAGGAGCAAGGTACCATGGGTATAGGCCGGACAGGGTGGCCTGGCCAGGGTGCATCTGCACAGGGCATAGGGCATTGACTGGGACATTGTAGTGCCCGGCCACCACCTACACAGACAGGGTGACCTCAGTATGTCCTGCTGAGAGATCACTCTCACCCTAACTGTGCAGTGACCACAGCATGGCTAGGCACCCCCATAGTGCTATATAGCATTTCTCTTGTGTGATAGATATGGGTTTCCTTTTGGGGCTCAGTCACTGATATATCTGCTTGCTGTGTATGCTGCCATCCCAGTTCTGGGTGCATGCACTATGGACTAACTAGCAGACTGTTTGTAGCTAGTATGTGTCTTGCTGGAGTGGCTTGCAGTGGCTGATGGCTTGCTGCTGGAGTATAGCAGATGGTGATGGGGTGCAGCTTACCATAACCTGTTCTAATGTCTGTCTGCTATTGTGTTATGGATGTGTATAGAGATGCATTGACTGCCCTGTGGGGTGTCTGTTCCTCAGCAGGACTGGGGTTGATGGTCCTCTCTACTGCCACCTTTGCAGGGAGGTTGAATGTGGATCTATTGATGGGAGACCATGTTTGCCACCCTTGGCCCTGGGAGGGGGGAGGGGTGGTGCATGGCCCACCTGGGGGCTACACCTGACTAAGACAGACAGACAGAGATATCCAAGGTGTTTGTGCAGAAACTACCTATCTTACACATTAACACTGCTTTAGGACCTCCAGCATGGCCTCCATCAGCCATGGGTGGTGTTGTGGACCTGGTCCTGAGTGCCTCATCGCACACTCTGGGTGAGCACAGTACCCGCACAATGTGAGGTGTGTAGCTACTCTGTGCCAGTAAAACACCCGGTCCATACCCCCTACCAGGCCGAGGTGTTGTGTGGGTGCACCCGGTCACTTCCTCCTACCAGGCCGAGGTGCTGTGGGGGTGCATTCGCCATCTTGTGTTCATCTGTGGACAACTGATTTGCATGTGCAGTGCATCATGGGTACGGGTGGGCTAACCCTATCCTGGAGACCACAGCAGACTGTCTGTGTGGTGACGTGCAGGCTCTCTGCAGCCAGCCAGGGGCTTTTTAGCAACTATAGAGCTGTAGCCCAATGGTTGCTTCACTGCCTGTGAAGCCAGAGGTCATGGGTTCAAACCCACAGTGGGGTTATTTGACAGGGTTGTCTGAAGCATTGTTTTTCTTTAATGTACATATTTTGATGCCAGCAAAAATACCCTCAGCGTACTGTACCCATAGGGTGCCTCTGAGGGCGCTTTATAGGGCACCCTATAGGGCACCTTATGGTTCCCGTCCATATAAGGTGCACTATACATTATCCTGTGACGCAACTTATAGTGTGCCCTATAGGGGATATATTAGGGTGCCGTGGCGGACCGTGCACTTCATAATGTGCCCTATAAAGTGCCATATAGGGTGCCTTTTATGGCACCTTCCATTACGGCACGTGAGGGCGTGTTTGCTGGCAGCAATTAATAAAATAAACATACGGTGCTGCAGGAACAGATATGTACATTGCAAAGCTGATGCCACAGCCAGCCTTACGTATTAGGCACCCTGGGGAGCTACCTCATGACCCCTGTATCAGCAGTCAGTGCCTTAACCATTGTGCTCCACTGCTGCTCCTCCATGCATGTCAGCGCACCTACGTATGCTTTTCATTCCTTAAATTGCACAGTGCTGCCATCAAAAACAGTACTCTGACCTTGCGGTACCTCATACGGCACCCTCTAAAGCGCCCTATAAGCAACATTCTAGGGTGCCTTGGCGGACAGTGCACTTTAAAATGTGTTTTATAGGGCGCCTTATGTTAACACGCTTTGAGGGTGCGTTTGCTAGTAATGATAATTAAACTAAAAATAACATGCCCCCTAAAGCACTCTTCCCCATAATATGCAATGCCTCAGCCAGCCTTGTTCATTGGGCACTGTGGGGGATCAAACCCCTGATCTCTGCATCATTGGTCAGTGTCTTAACCATTGTGCTGTAGCTCTGATCCTGTGGTTATGCATCTGCGTGCCGCCTTATGCCTGCCAATAATAGAACAGCCTCCTATATCAATAGCGCACCGCCTAATGCCCACTGGGGGATTGAACCCCTGATCCCTGCATCATTGGTAAGTGCCTTCACCATTGTGCTGTGGCTCTGTTTGTCTGTTTGCACATCAGCATGCCACTTATACCTCCCAGTATTAGAATGCCACCAAAAACATCAGTGTGTTGCTTTATGCCACCCAGTATTTCTCTGCCTCATAAATTGACACCTCAGCCAGCGTCATTGAGCACTGTGGGGGATCGAACCCCTGCTCCCTGCACCATTGGCAACTACCTTAACCATTGTGCTGTGGCTCTGCTCTTCTGCTTGCACATCAGCGCGCCACATATGCCTCCCGCGCAGCTATCCGATGCGCTAAAGTGCGGGGCGCACAAGGGCGCCATGCACCTTAGCGCATATGTCAATCACGGCTTTTCTTCTTCAGGACGGAACGCCCACTCCTTATATGGCACCCGTGCACTACCGCGGCACGCACATTACCGGATTTTAGTAAACATACCCCTTAGTTTACAAGCATATGAACATAAAAATATGCATTTAAATGTAAAAAATTAGCCAGCCCTGACTCAGGAGCATCTCCACTCAATCCAGCTAACATTGTGTGTATAAGTTGTATGCACGGATTTCTATCTGCATATCAGATGCACTGTTTCATCAAAGTCTTTGTTAGTACATGAGGCTGTGTTTTAAATGCACAAATGTGTAATACGTTTGGGGATTATTTTAGAAACCTTTTATGTGATTTACAGGTGCAATGACATCCGCGTGTAAACGGCCATTTTAGAAACGGCTCAGTTTACACCTGAATGTCCTCGTACATGAACGTTTCAAGGGATATATTGGGTGCGTAGTAGGGAGTGGCCATCATGAATCAACAATCTACGCATGTATTGCCCATTTCACATAGGGAATACATGTGTATGGCCAAAATTACACACAGCAAGATTCACACCTGCCCCCTGGCACATGTAGGTTTGTAAAAAGTGCATGTTTAGGTCAGCCCTTTATAGGAGGAATCAAGACGGCTATCTTCCTTAATCCTTCCTACTTTATTTCTCACTCCAAACTTAATGTAGATTAAAAAAAAATAAGCCTCTGTAGTTAATTGGCAATATTTATACATGTAGGCTACAAAATGGGCAAGTTACACATATAAGTGTTGGCGCTTACACATGGAAGTTGGCTTTTGACAACTTCCCCTTTAAGTGTTGGAAATTGCATTTGGGAGGTTTATTTTTCCTATATGAAGGTTTGTGAAATGGCTCTCCCAGCACATACTCATGCATTCCTGCACTCCCTTCCCAACTCATCATTTTAGAAAGGATCCCAATTTAGAGAAGCCTTTTCTAAAATACCACCGGAATTACAAATGTTGCCACCATGATGTCCTAATACCGATCTTCATGTCTTTTCTAAAGGAGACCTTTTGTCCTTCCAGATTATGCACATTGGCAAGAATATTGGTAGTGAATTTATTTACATGGTCATAAGAGAAATTTGTCAAATGTCAAAAAGGTCTAACCTTGGGTGTTCAGAATTCCATCTCAATTTCTCAAATCAGTGAAAAACATCAGCTGCAACAAATTTGATGAATTTCTATATTAAAATATGGGCAAATTCTGCAAAATCTGAAACAGGCTACTCCTCCCACACATGGATAACACACATATATACACAAAAATTCACATTCCAGTTCCACTCCAATCTCTAATTGTTCATACATCTTTACTAAACAGGATCTGGGGACAGAAATTTTCTCAGAAACTCTGAAGGCAGGAAGGTTGCCAATAGAATTGTTGCCTGGCATATGCCACTGCACATATGTCGGATTTCTAATATTCTTTACACCTTTCAGTAAGAGTCATATTATTACAGCTAATTTATAATCACATTCCAAGAGACAAAATAAAAAGCTTGGTTTCTCCAAGCCCAAATCCTAAATCCAAAACAGCAGCTTTGGCGGTTCAGAAAACAAGAGGGGGAAATCTCAGGTTTAACTCCCCTCCAGTGGGATTTATCACAGCATATTCTGTGCTGCTCTGTTGCACACGAACACCCACACAGCCCTCAGCAATTCACCTTATCACACAGCCTCAAACTGTAATCTTTAGAGAAGCCAGATGTACACTGTGTATCCTATAACAGGCACCGCTACCTCATCATTGCCAAGTCATTCTACACAGCCTGGTTGTTTCAGAACCTTTGGGCTTGGCATACACTGTCACTTGGGAGCTCAGCCTAAGAAATACTGTCAGTAAAGCGACTGGGAGGTGTACATTCTTTAATGTGAGATGATCAGCTACAATAGCTACAGGGTATCTACTCTCCAACATTCTGATCCTTCGCCTCTCACTCACAATCCCATAAAGAATGCCAGTGAAATTCATAACTTGTTGCAGGTGGAGGGAGAAGTATTTTCTACAGTGACTACAAGTCTGCAAGATTGCAGGTGGATACAGAAATCCAGTACAGAAGTCACATGCTATTTTAGCTGTGTACACGTTATCATAGCGCATCAGTAATGTGAAACTTCAGCACCGGTATACAGCAAAGGTTATGTATGCAAATGAGCTGTGCACAAAACTTCATCATAAAGTTGAAAGGAGGGGGAGTCAATGCATGCGCAAACAACAGATGCACTACAAGTGGCCGTGTGTGCATGCACGTAAATGTCAAATGCTCACATTATTCGCACACGACATGCAGGTTCTTTTGGTGCTCAGACCATAATAGTCAACACTATTTCTCCCTAAAGCATTCTTTTATGAAATCACTGCAAAGAGACCTAGTAGTAAATGGAGAATAATATAAGTGAGTCCATAAAATGCACAAGGATAAGAAGCAAAAGACATTTGTTCTTGAACGCTGAAAGATACACACAGAAAATGTTCACGGTCAAGGGTAGCTGTTCACCGGCACATATCCTGAAACAGTTTTTCCCTACATGTGCAAGATATTTAAGTCACCTCAGACCAGGCGTAGAGATATTGGTGCTTTTGCTGGTTATGTAATCCTCTACGCATTTCTCTGCATTCGGCACAGATCTTCTTAGCATTCCATTTTAACACGAGCAGCTCATTGCATATTGTTTAGATACGCTTGACGTTGTTGTAGGCTCATATTGGAATGGATTGCTAATAAGGTCCGTGCCCAATGCAGAGAAATGCGTAGAGGATTACATAACCAGCAGGAGCAGCAGTATCTCTACACCTGGTCTTAGGTGACCTAAACATACTGTATGTGTAGGGAAAGAGTGTTTCAGGGTAGGTACCTGTGAACAGCTGTTTACGCAGGCATCAATCTCTTTTCTGCATTTGGCGTGGTGGATCTTGTGCTTATAAGTTGCGTTATCTGTGCACAAAGGGTGCACAAGTCTTTCTGCATCGGCCCGTTGGTTTGAAATACCTGATATTACTGTTTGATGCAGCTGTAATGATTTTGTGATTTATTGCCACAGGTTATGTCAAGTACCTTTGGGAGTTTGCTGTTCTGCTTTTAAAAGCCTTTGTCCTTATTCAGCAACTATAGTGCCACCTCATGGCCCACTGGATAAAACAGGCACCTTACGGTTAGAGTGAAACAGGCTAGACAACACAGTTCTGTGCTACAGAGACAGGTAGAAATCCACAGAATGAGTACTTCATGAAGCCGGTGGTTATAACTAATAACTTCTTCATGAAAGAGATCAATTCCAGAGCTGCAGAGTAGCATTATATCTTTCAGAACTATGAGGAATTGATTTTAGACCAGTAAGGTTTATGTTTGTCTGTTTTCTTATTTAAAGGAATGTTCTGCTCTGTTACTTAACACCCACATATGAAATTGGAGGGGTTTATAGCGATGTTTTAAAGAGCTGCTTTCAGCCCACTCTAATGATGGTTTTCAGTTCATAAAAGAGCACAATCAATAAAAAAAAAGAATCAGAAATTGAGCGTCTTTTAAAGATTTTTCTATAAGCTGTTTGTGAACTGCTTTGCTCTCCTTTGAGCTAAAGTCTAACATATGTTTAGTGCAAACCCAAACGGGCCCGATTTTCAAAAGGTATTTAATTAAACGGTGTCCAGCCCGGTAAACCATGTAAATGCCTTAAATCGGGATATTCAACGGCATTTACACGGTTAGTGCCATTGAATATCCCCTTCTAACTCCCCTAGGTGCCCGATGTTATTGGGGTATATCAGGGGAATTCCAGGGTGGAACAGAGGTGGCGACAAGTGATAATCGGGCAGTAGCGATACTGCATGCGGCGCAGTTAGCTCCTGCGCCTTAAAGATAGGCAAGGTTTGTCAAATGTAAAATGTCATAAAAAGCTATATTTTTGTTACCCTTAAACATCCCAAATGTTAGGATCTTTATGGGTCATGTGGTGTTTGATCGCTAATGATTAGCTTAGATGCAATACATTAATATATTATTCTTTATGGGCCCAATTTTGAAATGGGCGGTGCTATGCACCGCACTGGCGCATACCCTGCCTCCTTCTGCATTACCTCGATTTTAATGTCAGGGTCATATGTGGCTCCAGCATTGAAAATCTGGGTCTTGCTGCACACCCAGGAAGCCACAGGAGTTGGCCAATTTTCAATGCCACCTGCTTAGCCCCTGCGCCTGAAAGATAGGCGAGGAAAACCTCACCTATCTTTAAGGTGCAGAGGGCTAAGCAGGTAGCATCGAAAATTGATCCTATCTGGTTAGCCCTTTCCTCCATCCCCACTCCACAATGGAATGCCCCTAACACGCCCCGATGCTAATCACATAGCATCTTGGTGCGTTAGGGACATATCCAGGATTTAGAAGGACACTACCTACGTTGGTGCCCTTCGAAAATCCCAGATATGGCATGTACATGGGCAACTAGGGTAGTTACCCGTGTAAATGCCTTCGAAAATTGGGCCCTATGTCTGTTTCTCTTTTTTCATTTATTTCCTTAGTTTTGTTCTTCGTCTAACTTATATATTTTTTACTGATAGGAAACAATGCCCAGTTGTGAGGTACATGGACTATTTATTGAGTTTATTATTTACCTATTGATCCAATGTCTATAAATCTCATTACTTCTCCATGACATCCAATCCCTAATAGAATGTTTTACTGGGTTATGTTGTTATAAATTTTAAAAAAATTAAAATTGAGACCGTTTCTTAAAGATACCTGATCTTCCAATTACAAAATCCATTCAATCACTCTAAAATCTAATTTGCTTCTTTTCCCAGCAGATTTCCTAAAACCTCTTTAGATGCACGAGTGCTGCACCATTTTCATGCATGAGGAGTAATTCTCTAAAAGATTTTTTGCATGTTTTACACATGTGAAAGGTCTCTTATAAAACAACTCCATGTGCTGTTTATGTAATAGTGTAAGCAGGCGAGTACTTTTACCCAACCCATATGTAAGCATCTTTGGGGAGCCGCAAAGTATACATGTAGATTGTAAAATGTTCTCCTGCATGTGTGCTTGACACGTGTAGATTCACACTTCTTCCCAGGCTTCACATAAAATTCATAAAGATACATAGGGGGTCATTTTTGAAGCCCTATGCATGCTTTGGATTTTTAAAAATAGGCATTGAGATGACCAAAATACAGAGACATCTCCAGAGCCATTTTAGAAGCAGGGTCTGTGGATGTCCCCAGCATGAGGACGTCTAGGTCTGAATGGATGTGTCATGGGGGCATGGCTGGGGCATTGCCAGGATCCTGGATGTCCCCACCTGATCTCAGAAATATCCCAGAGGTCTGGTGTTGTGTCTAAGTTTAGATCTGCTCTAGGCACAAAAAGGCATCTGAAAAATGCTCATTTGGCTGAAAAACATCTAGAGCAGGCATGTCTAACTTCGAACAGGTCATGATCTACTTTTTCCGACCAAAAGTGCCAGTGATCTACCACCATGAAAATTAAGTTTCAAATTAGTTTCAAATTAAATTTTAACCCAATAAAGTTGGAGGATTCCCCCCCAGACACATTTTTAATGAACCTTCTGTCATTTACTTGGATGTGATCAGCTGTTAAGCAAATTAAGCAAAAACAAAACAGAGAGACGAAGATCCAGTAAGAACTGCGAGGGGAAATGGAAAGTACATTTTTTTAAAGTTTTATTGAGTAATAACTTCCTTTAACTGTCGTAATAACTTTCTTTAACTTTTATTGAGTAATTTGTGTTAAATTTAGGTTGAGTATTGATCCAGGCTGATCTTGCACAATCTTTAATATTTCGCTCTTGCTCATTAGTGAGACGTCCGAGCCTGCATTTCATCCACCAGCTTTTTGAAGTTGGGTGAATATTGCATGAGGGCTAGTCTCAGGGAATCCTGGAGATGTTCATCTGTCATGTTGGAACGTTGTGTACTCTTTGTCATTTTCAGATGGGAAAACGCAGATTCACACAAATAAGTTGAACCCAAACAGGAGTGTACAGCTTCACTGCATCTTCTCAAGTTGTGAAATTTGTCTCTAGGCACTAGCTTCCAAAACGATTCTTGCTCAGCACGGGTCTTGAGAAAAATGTCATTTTTAAGGGTTAATATTTTGTTTTCAAGAGATGGCTTGTTCAATGAGTAAATTTTATTGATAGCAGCTGCAGTTTCTTTAATGTCCACATCTACTTTGAATGGGTATGACAAGTACTCCACAACTGTTCCAATTTTTTGGAAGTCACAGAATCTATTTTCAAATTCCTGGATAACAGAGAGGCCGCTGGTCCACGTGCCCGATGGCCGTATCTAACCGGGGGGGGGCGGCGGGTGCATAGTCCCGGCCTCATGCGGAGGGAGGAGGTTCCCGGTGTCGGCATGGGGCCTCAGTTGAACCCCATTGGCTCCCGCGGGTGCGTGAAGGGTGTGGGAGCCAATGGGGGATCGTGTAGGCTTGGGGGAGAGGTGGTGTGAGCGCGGAGCCAGCCAGCGGGAGGCGTCAGTCACCAGGGTGAGTGCAGGAAGGTGGCTGGCGTCCCGGTGGGCTCCAGAGCAACCGAATAAATGGAGGACCGGAGGCCGACGCGGCAGAAACCGGAGCTCCGAGCAGCATGGGAGCAGGCAAGTAACGAACACAAAAAAAAAACAAACCCAACAACACAAACAAAAAACAACGACGAAGTTAATTGCTAGGCCAGTTATGGTGTAGCAGCTGCTCAGCATGCAATAAATAACCCAAGGAGTCAGTCAAAGATCCAGGCCAATTTATTGTGCACAGTCTCATATCTACCTAGGCCATCGCCTACCACAATGGTGCTATGTAGTATGCCTGCACATAATGGGCTGGGGGGGGAAAGGGGGGGAAAGGGGGGGTAAGGGGGGCATGCAGAGGGGCGAGCAGGGGGCGGCTTCTGCAATCAGGGGACGCTCAGCAGGGGGAGGTTCAGGCAGGGGGGCAAAGGGGGGAGTTAAGGGGAAAGAGAGAGGGGTCTCGGGCTGGGGGTGAATGGCAGACTGAGGAGGATCAAGTGCGGGGGGGAGTCGGTGCGGGCTTCGGGGAGGGGCAGGGGGAGCGCTCTGGTTGAGCTGGAGGGTGACTATAGCGAGGGGGGCTGGGTAGGACTCCCGTTGAGTTCCGTGGTGAAGCAGAGCCGGTAAGGGGAACGAGGCCTTCCGGGAGGGGGGGATATGGGGGCAGCTGGGTTAGGGTTTTTTATCCTGAGGGGGCGAAAGATGGAGCCGGGCGATGGGCCAGTCAGGTGGGGCAAGGTTTAGGGGGCCCGTGGGGCTGGCCTATTATTCTGGGCGGCTAGTATCCAGCAGCTTGGGATCCACGGCGTGTTGGGGGCAAGGATCCTCACAGGCTGAGGGGATGGGGCGGGGCAATCTCCCTGGGTTGTGGCAGGCTCCCTCGCGGTGTGTTCTGCTTTATCTTCACAGATGCTGCCCAGCGGATTTGGCGGGGAGTGAGCAGGCTCCGGTGATGACGGGGGATCAGGAGGAGGCACTTCATTCGGACAGTGGGCGCCCGGATCAGGGTGTCGGTGCTTGGGTGCTAAGGCCGGTGGCTGCAGTGGCAGGTGAGTTACTCGTTCGACAGGAGGAGTGCGGACGAAGCGGAAGCGGACACACTTCTGTCGGCGGCACCGCAGGTCCAGGTCCTGGGAGGGAGTGCCGCAGATGTCGCGGCGGAAGATCCGGAAAGGCAGTGTAGGGATGATTCCAGGCTCCTGGAGGGTAGGAAACGGTCGGGCGACAGTAATGAGGAAGTGAAGGGTGGACGGGAGAGCGGGGAGGATGCGGAAGGTTTCGGGCAATGTCCTTAACTGGATGAAAGCCTGTCTGAGGCTAGCCAGTGTCTGGGGGCAGCACTACCCTGGGCAGTACGGGACGCTGTTAGCCTATGCGGGCACTATCTTAGCATCGGCGCAGACTCATGAGGGTGGGGCATAGCTCACCTACAGAGAGAAGTTACAGCCCGGGGGGGTGGGGTGCAGGTGGCGGTGGAGGGCGGTAAGGGAGAGTGGCATCGACGGCAGGTACGGTCCGGCCCTTTCGGGGTATGAGGCCCTGTTACTCACAAAAGACCGATTACACAGGTACACTACCAAAAAACTGCCTCCAGTTTTGCAACTGATTACTATAGATTTTGGGGTGCTGAATCCAGGAAAAATAGCCAAAATGTTCCATCACGTCACGTTTTCTTGCAAAATTAGATTTCTTACCCATATAAGCCGACTGCAGTTTATTTTCTTGGCCCAAAATAGAGGTTGTAATGGTTAACTAACTAGAAACACTCCCTCATGATATTTTAGAGTGTTTTGTATTCATTTTATACATTAACAGGACAATTGGGAGGCGGGGGGCTAAATCCAGTACTCGCGCTGGCGCATGTTCTTTCCTGTTCGCCTCGCCTTGTTCGCTCGCTCAAACACGGTGGTTGCGACATGAACGTTCCTGTCAAATTTCAGTTTCTTGCAAGTTCATTATTACCTTTTGTTTGCTCAGTCGTAATCCAGCTTTATTCCGAAGTGGTTCACTACAGTTGTAGTTTGCAGTGCTGTGTATTTGTGATGGCTCACAGAGCCAGAGGTTGCGTCAACTCTCCGGACAGTTTTTGTTTTATTTGTGGGGAATATACCGTGAAAAAGCGGCAGAGGAACATTTCTGCATTTATTAAAAAAGTATATTTCGCCTATTTCGGTTTGAAGTTAGGCGATCAAGACAAACCGTGGGGCTCCTCACAAAGTGTGCAAGACATGTGAGGAAGATCTACGCTTATGGATGAAAGGTAAAAAACAAGCATTTCATTTCGGAATACCTATGATGTGGCGTGAACAAAGAGACCACAGCAGTGACTGCTATTTTTGCTCTTGCATTGTGAAGGGATACAACTTAAAAAATAAGAACGTAATAAGTTACCCCAACCTTCCCTCAGCAATTAGGCCTATGCCTCATAGCAACGAAGTACCTGTGCCTGAACCACCAAAATCTTTGGATCATATTTGTGTGGACGGTTCTGATCATGATGAGACTCATCAGATGGCTTTTCCCGATGAGTCCAGTACTTCCGAGTTTGAAACTGAACCAGATCCGAAACCTGAACTTTTCTCTCAAGCTGAATTGAATGATTTAGTCTGGGATTTAGGACTCCCAAAAGATGCTGCCCAAATGCTAGGTTCTCGGCTTAAACAGAAAAATCTATTGTCACCAGGAACAACTTTTTATTGGTACCGAAACCGCTAGACACAATTTTTGAAGTATTTCAGCAAAGAGGAAGATTTGGTATTTTGCAACGATATATACGGAGTGATGGAAAAGTTTAAACTCAAGTATGATCCTGCTGAATGGTGGCTGTTCATTGATTCGTCAAAAGACAGCATAAAAGGTGTTCTTCTTCATAATGGCAACACATTCGCTTCAGTTCCTATTGCTCACTCTGTTATTCTCCAAGAAAAATACGAGAATTTGGCCCTGATTCTTCAGAAGATTCGTTATGATGAGCATAAGTGGATGATTTGTGGAGACTTTAAAATTCTATCCATGCTATTAGGGCAGCAATCCGGTTTCACCAAATATCCCTGCTTCCTTTGCTTGTGGGATAGCCGGGCCCGCGACCTACACTGGGGGAAAAAAGACTGGCCAATTCGGGAGTATTTGAGACCCGGTGAGAAAAATGTTCTTCATGAGAGCTTGGTACCTCGTGATAAAATTCTATTACCACCTCTCCACATTAAGTTGGGTCTCATTAAGCAATTCATCAAGTCCCTTCCAAAAGATGGTGAGTGCTTTCGGTACCTTTGCTCAAAGTTCCCCCGACTTTCTGAAGCAAAGCTAAAGGAAGGAGTGTTTGTTGGCCCTGATATAAGGAAACTCATTTCAGATGGAGCATTCGCTGAAACGATGTCTGAGAAGGAAAAAGAAGCCTGGGATTCCTTCAAGGATGTTTTTCTCAAATTCTTGGGGAACAGGCGGGATGAGAACTATAAGGATATTGTTGCCAGGATGCTCAATGCCTTCAAAGAACAAGGCTGTAACATGAGCCTGAAAGTCCATTTCTTGCACTTCCATGTGAACTACTTTCCCGAAAACTTGGGGGCGTACAGTGAAGAACAAGGTGAAAGGTTTCACCAGGACATCAAGGACGCAGAGAGAAGGTACCAAGGAAGATGGAACACCACTATGATGGCTGATTTCTGCTGGTTGCTGCTGTGGGAAACCCCAGATGAAAAATACGCCAAGCAGCACACCAAGAGAAGCATTCGGGGGAAGAAGGAACGGGCCCACCAGGAGATTGATTGACCCAAGAATGACTTTAAAATCTAAACTATGTTGACAAATATCGTGTTTTTACTAAACTTTGAAATAAAAATTTGCTAGTTATTACCACAGTGTCGGATCTCATTTATTAGAATTTTATTTTCACACCATCGGGTGTTTGTCTTCATGTATTGCAATGGTGCGGTTTGCGTTTTCTATTCTTACATACATACCTGTACAACATTTTTTGCACATTTCTTTGCTTAGCTTTGTGTCTAACCTCGCTCTTATATGCTCAATGTTTGTGCACATGTATGTGGCTGTTTTAAGTGCAGACAATTTTGCTACCATCACAGTGTTTTGTTGACATTATTCTTATGTGCTGCCTTGTTACAATTTTCTTTATTCTTATTTGAATAACTACTAAACAATTAGTATAAAGAATTCATCCAAGAAACTTTTATCTCGATCGCACTCAATCTGAAACGTTCACCTCAAACTGCTAACCCAATGTAGCAAAAAATCTGTACGTGATGGAGCAAATTGGTTACCAGATTTGGATTCAGCGCACCAAAAAACGTAAAAATCAATCGAAACATTAGAGGCAGTTTAAAAAAAATATTTTTTAGTGTACCTGTGTTACTAATTATCACTAATTTCCTGTATAGTCCAGATCCAAAAGTCAGTACAGGTGCAATCAAAATCTCTGTTTATTAGATAACTGATGGACAAATACAGGCAGGGGAGAGAGAGTTCTATTGAGCACTAGGCATCTCCAGAATATCTCCCTCCCCCGAGTATAATAGTCATGTTACATATATACATTTTTTGCTTCCGTGTATTACTTCCGTATATGCATACAGTCTCCAAATCCATCCCTCTGTGAGGCCCCCTCTCCTCCCTCCTTCTGTTTCCTGTCATTGACCTTTCTATCCCCTCTGTGCCTGTTTCAACATTCCTCCAGGCCTTTGTCTTGCTTATACTCACCAACTGTCAAAAACCGTCTACTGTCTTCAGGACTCCATAAGAACATAAGATATGCCATACTGGGTCAGACTAAGGTCCATCAAGCCCAGCATTCTGTTTCCAACAGTGGCCAATCTAGGTCATATGTACCTAGCAGTTTCCCCAAGAGATACAAGTTCCACAATGCTTGTACTGGGTCAAGCATTGATATCTTCGGTCACTTCTTAATAATGGTTTATGGACCTTTCCTCCAGGAACTTGTCCAAACCTTTTTTAAACCCAGCTACACTAACAGCCTTTACTACATCCTCTGGTAACAAATTCCAGAGTTTGATTACACGTTGAGTGAAAAAATATTTTCTTTAATTAGTCTTAAATAGTTTACCCTGTAGCTTCATTGCATGTCCCCTAGTCTTTCTATATTCTGATAAGGTAAACAATCGATCTACGTTTACCCGTTCCACTCCGTTCATTAATTTATAGACTTCTATCATATCTCCCCTCAGCCGTCTCTTTTCCAGGTTAAAGAGCCCTAACCTTTTTAGCCTTTCCTCATAGGAGTATCCTTCCATCCCCTTTACCATTTTGGTGGCTCTTCTCTGAACCTTTTCTAAAATCGCTATATCCTTTTTAAGATACGGCGACCAGAAATGCACACAATATTCAAGGTGCGGTCTCACCATGGAACGATATAGAGGCATTATAATATCTTTTGTTTTATTTTCCATTCCTTTTCTTATCATACCTAGCATTCTATTTGCTCTCTTGGCTGCCGCTGCACACTGGGCCGAGGGTTTTAACATGGTATCCACAATGACGCCTAAATCTTTTTCCTGGGTGGTGGTTCCTAATGTGAAACCTTGCATCGTGTAACCAAAGTTTGGGTTGTTCTTCCCTAGGTGCATAACCTTGCACTTGTCCACATTAAATTTCATCTGCCATTTTGATGCCCAGTCTTCCAATTTATCAAGATCCTCTTGCAATTTTTCACAATCCTCTTGGGTTTTAACAACTTTAAATAGTTTTGTGTCATCTGCAAATTTGATAACCTCACTCGTTATTCCACTTTCCAGGTCATTTATGAATATGTCAAAAAGCAGCGGACCCAGCACAGATCCCTGGGGTACACCACTATTCACCTTTCTCCATTGGGAAAATTGGCCATTTAGCCCTACCCTCTGCTTTCTATCTTTTAACCAGTTCCTGATCCACAATAGTACACTGCCTCCTATCCCATGACTCTTTAGTTTTGCCAAAAGTCTCTGATGAGGGACCTTGTCAAAGGCTTTCTGAAAGTCCAGATACACAATATCAACTGACTCACGTTTGCCCACCTGTTTATTCACTCCTTCAAAAAAACATAACAGATTAGTAAGACAAGATCTTCCTTGTCTAAAGCCATGTTGGCTGTCTCCCATTAGGTCGTGACTATCTACATGCTGAGTAATTTTATTCTTTATGATGGTTTCTACCATTTTTCCCGGTACTGACGTCAGGCTCACCGGTCTGTAGTTTCCCGGATCACCCCTGGAACCCTTTTTAAAAATTGGTGTTACATTGGCGATCCTCCAATCTTCAGGTATTAGAGATGATTTTAATGATAGTTCACAGATTACTAATAGCAGGTCTGCAATCTCATATTTCAGTTCTTTCAATACCCTTGGATGTATACCATCCGGCCCAGGTGATTTGCTACTCTTCAGTTTATCTAATAGTTGTAAGACATCTTCCCGATGTATCGATATTTCCTTCAATTCTTCCGCACCTTTAAATACCACTTCAGTCATGGGTAACATCCCTACATCTTCCTCAGTAAAGACTGAAGCAAAGAATTCATTCAGTCTCTCCGCTATCACCTTGTCGCCTCTTAGTGCTCCTTTAACCCCTTTATCATCTAATGGGCCAACTGACTCTCTCACAGGTTTTTTGCTACGAATGTACTTGAAAAGGTCTTTATTTCATGTTTTTGCTTCCGCAGCAAGCTTCTTCTCAAATTCTCTCTTTGCCTGCCTTATCAATGCCTTGCATTTGACTTGCCAGTGCTTGTGCTGTTTCCAGGTTTCGTCATTTGGCTCTTTTTTTCCATTTCCTGAAAGATGCTTTTTTGGCAACAACAGCCTCTCTGACCTCACCTTTAAACCATGCTGGCAGTTTTTTGGACTTCCTTCCACTTTTCTTAAAGCGTGGAATACAGCTGGTCTGGGCTTCCAAGATAGTATTTTTCAACAACATCCAAGCTTGATGTACGTCTTTAACCTTTTCAACTGCTCCTTTTAGTTTTTTCTTAACTGTTTTCCTCATTTTATCATAGTCTCCCTTTCAAAAGTTAAAGGGTTGTACTGTGGATTTCCTTACTATCCCTCCTCCACTAATTAAATCAAAGGCGATCATGCTATGATCACTATTGCCAAGTGGCCCCAACACCCTTATCTCTTGCACTAGATCTGGTGTTCCACTAAGGACTAGGTCTAATATGGCTTCCCCTCTGGTCGGTTCATGAACCAGCTGCTCCAAGAAGCAGTCATTTATTTCATCTAGGAACTTTATCTCCCTAGCATGTCCTGCTGTGACACTGACCCAGTCGATGCCGGGGTAATTGAAATCATCCATTATTATTACTCCACTGTAACGTTTGCTAGCTTCCTTGATTTCTTTGAGCATTTCATCATCTATTTGTTCATTCTGGCCAGGCGGACGATAGTACACCCCCACTGCCATCGCCTTCCCCTTTTTACATGGAATTTCAATCCATAGAGATTCTACAGTAAATTTTGTTTCTTGCAAAACTTTAATCCTTTCTGACTCAATGCCCTCTCTAACATAGAGCGCAACCCCTCCACCAATTTGATCAGCTCTATCATTACGATATAGTTTGTACCCAGGTATCACAGTGTCCCACTGGTTGTCCTCCTTCCACCATGTCTCTGATATTCCAATCATATCTAACCTCTCGTTTAGTGCTATATATTCTAACTCTCCCATCTTGTTTTTTAGACTTCTAGCATTTGCATACAAGCATTTTAGAGACTGTATTTTATTCATATTAATTTGGCTATTGGTAGACATGGGTAATTTGGGATCTTTAAGCTCTGTCTGCTCCATAGTCGAGGGCATTTGGGCTACTTTACTCTTTTTTGGAATCTCTCTGCTTTTTGTAGTATCCTTCAAGGATACATTCTTCTGAACCATGCGCTCTTGGGCGACTGTCGGCTTTCCCCTATTATCTAGTTTAAAAGCTGCTCTATCTCCTTTTTAAAGGTTAATGCCAGCAGCCTGGTTCCATCCCGGTTAAGGTGAAGCCCATCCCTTCGGAAGAGCCCCTCCTTTCCCCAGAATGTTCCCCAGTTCCTAACAAATCCAAACCCCTCATCTCTGCACCATTGTCTCATCCACGCATTGAGACTCCGGAGCTCTGCCTGCCTTTTGGGTCCTGCGCGTGGAACGGGAAGCATTTCAGAGAATGCTACCCTGGAAGTTCTGGATTTCAACTTCCTACCTAAAAGCCTAAATTTAGCTTCCAGAACCTCCCTACCACATTTTCCTATGTCATTGGTACCGACATGTACCAAGACAGCAGACTCCTCCCCAGCACTATCTAAGACCTTATCTAGGTGGCGCCTGAGGTCTGCTACCTTCGCACCAGGCAGGCATGTTACCAGGCGATCGTCACGTCCATCAGCCACCCAGCTATCTACATGCCTAATGATCGAATCACCAACTATCTGCTGTCCTAACCCTTCCCTCATGGGCACTTGGCCCTGGAGAAACCTCCTCGGTGCGAGAGGGGTTTACATCACCTGGAGGACAGGTCCTAGTTACAGGATCACTTCCTGCCACACCAGGGTGATGCTCTCCTGTCACGTGACCTCTCTCCTCCATGGCAACAGGGATGCTGCCAGACTGGAGGTGGGACTTCAGGACTATATCCCTGTAGGTCTTGTCTATGTACCTCTCTGTCTGTCTTATGCTTTCCAAGTCTGCTACTTTAGCCTCTAGAGAACGGACTTGTTCCCTGAGAGCAAAGAGCTCCTTGCACCTAGTGCACACGTAAGACCTCTCACCAGCTGGGAGAAAATCATACATGTGACACTCAATGCAAAAGACTGGAAAGCCCACATCCCGCTGCTGGACTGCTGTCTGCATCTTAGTTTTAAGTTTGTGTTTAGATCTTTAAGTTCTTTACGTACTAAAGGGTGCTATGGATATTTATACCACTAAAACTGTACCTAATAAGTTTAATATACCTTGTTCACCTGAAGCTTAATTAATCTCAGGTCCTTAGTGTATGACTGATTTGGGTAATGAGCTTCACCTGAGAGCACCTCCTGTCTTTTAAGTTGTGCAAGTACCTATAAAGCGGTGGGTATGGGGAGGAAGGGAGGGATATAACACTTATTAAAAGAGGGCTGCTACACAGTAACCTGTCCTGTGCTGCTGAGGTAAGCTATATTCTGATTTGATTTAAATTATAGCTCTTTGCTGCTGCTAGGCTCTAACCTATTATGAAATTTAAACTACAAGCTCCCTGCTGGATTCTAAATTTAACCAGAAAGCTCTCTTCTGTGTTTTAATTTGAAACTAAAAGTACTTAGCTGATGCTAGGCCCTGAGTGACTATGAAATTTAAACTACAAGCTCTCTGCTCTCTTCTGTGTTTTAATTTGAAACCAAAAGTACTTTGCTGATGCTAGGCCCTAACCTATTATGAAATTTAAACTGCAAGCTCTCTGCTGGATTCTAAATTTAACCAGAAAGCTCTCTTCTGTGTTTTAATTTGAAACTAAAAGTACTTTGCTGATGCTAGGCCCTAACCTATTATGAAATTTAAACTACAAGCTCTCTGCTGGATTCTAAATTTAACCAGAAAGCTCTCTTCTGTGTTTTAATTTGAAACTAAAAGTACTTTGCTGATGCTAGGCCCTGAGTGACTATGAAATTTAAACTACAAGCTCTCTGCTGGATTCTAAAGTTAACCAGAAAGCTCTCTTCTGTGTTTTAAATTGAAACTAAATGTACTTTGCTGATGCTAGGCCCTGAGTAACTATGAAATTTAAACTACAAGCTCTCTGCTGGATTCTAAAGTTAACCAGAAAGCTCTCTTCTGTGTTTTAAATTGGAATTAAAAGTACTTTGCTGATGCTAGGCCCTGAGTGACTATGAAATTTAAACTACAAGCTCTCTGCTGGATTTTAAATTTAACCAGAAAGCTCTCTTCTGTGTTTTAAATTGAAACTAAAAGTACTTTGCTGATGCTAGGCCCTGAGTGACTATGAAATTTAAACTACAGCTCTCTACTGGGTATGAAAGGTAACCAGAAAGTTATCTTCTGTGTTTTAAATTGAATCTTAAACTGTTGCTACTAGGCCCTGACTGATTTAACAAAAAATAGTGGGTTCACAGATTAATTAGCTTTAAAAGAAAAACAATTCCTTTCAGAAAAATTTCCAGAAGTATATACTCACAATTTCAGATTTCTCTCCAGAAGTAACAGCCCCCCTTTCTAGTCCTTCAAGACTAACGGCTCAGCTTATACTTTTTTGCATGGTTTCCTGTGTACGTGCTCTCTGCACAAAGCCTCTGCATGTCTATGTCTGGACCCTTCAGTTCGGACATATGCATTGCTAAGGCCTGTGATATCCTTATGCTGGCTGGGTTTTTTCTTCCTTTGTCCACAAATATAGTAGTTTGGTTGACATATTTTTATTAGAGCAGAATAAAGGCCATTGAGTGATTATGAACCAGGAACATATCCCTAAACCTTATAATCCATACAATTCCCACTTTTTTTTTTTTTTTTTTATTGTGGAGGAGATAAGACCAAGTCAGAGAATTCAGAAGTGGGGACCGCAGCATAGGAATAGTTCACATGTGCATGGCATGTTAACCAATTACCTACATTCAGTCCTCCCTTAAAGTCATCAATATGTAAATCTGACAGGTGGCGTATTTTATCCATAGCATTAAGCACAAACACTGAATGATTCGCTATGACTGTACAACAAATAGTGGCATTAATAAAAGAGCACAGACCTTCTTCAGATGCAAGGAGAAAATCTAGCGCTTGTCTATTTTGTAGAGTCATTTGTGTATTTTGCTCCAATGACTCTGACAACTTACTAATAAAATCAATAACAGCTTTCATTTGAACATACAGTAAGCATTGCAGATGGCGTATAGCCATACCAAATTCAGCAGTTATGGCAGGGGTCTGGAAAGGTAGCAAGGAAGTCCAGCATCTAACCTACGTTTAATAGCAATGGAGAACACAAGGGTATCAAAACGTTCAGCAGAATGTCCCGAGTTCAGTTCAAGGCAGGGGGTTGAAGTGAGAACTTCTTTGAAGATGTGGGTTGTATTGTGAACACGTAGAAGTAAAACTAATTGTCCATCAGGATGAAGGAAACAGATGGTGTCCCAAGGAGTAGCTTTGGCAGCAATCATCTTGGACAACAACAGTTCATACAGGAAGGAAGTAGATCAAACAGAGGTGACAGTTGGAGAAACCTTCAACTGACTGACATGAGTCCAAGTGTCAGTATCATTCAAGTGGGCAGCAAAGGGGGAAACAACAGTGACAATGGTGAGCTGGATACAGACTGTGTAGCAGCCACCCGATCAGCAATTTCTTGAAACGCGATCCGAAGCCCTGCAAGGGAAATCACGGAGGCTCTGGTCGAACCTCTCTAATTTAATTAGCCAAATCAAATAGACAATGTGGGAATCACTTATTCAAAAGTAGCCTTAAAGAGGTAAGCCTAAAGCATGGCTTAGAAAAAGAGCAGAAATACAGCCTGATACACTAGCTTCCAGGCATAAAAAGGATTAAGTACAACAGCAGTGAAACCCTGATATTCCTGGATACATGTTAGCATTTAAAACATAATGCAGCAGACACTTGCCACTCTCCAGAGAGAGAGCAGAAGGAGAGAACACACAATACTGTTTATACCATTATACCATTCTACATAAATTGCAAACAAGCTTGAACCAGTTCAAAGGGTCACACAAAAGTCAGTATTATGTAGTTGCAGTAGGGGTCGCTGTTGTCCACAGGTGTGCTGCATCAGATCTGAAATAACTTCTTATCAGAATGTCTTTCACTCGCTCCACCAATTCAGTTGCCTGAAATTCTACAAGTACAAAGAAAAGAATGCTATTTCCCCTCCCCCCTTCTTCTTCTTGGATTGCTTTCTGGGATTGCTGCTCGTACACAACAGCTAATCCTGCTTCTAAAACAATTGTTAAAAGTCAGTATTGTGAGTGAGCCCGCGAAGGAATGGCTGCTTACTGATTCAGCTCCGTTCTAGGCTTCCCCCTAACATTGCTAACACCGGCAATTGAAGAAAAAAAACATCCCCGACGTACCTGAAATGGAGCCCTGATCTCCTGGGGAATCTTCCTGGCAACTTTGCAGGTTGATCGGAGACTTTTGAAGTGCCCCTTTGCTAGTGCTGAGTGCCGAGGTGGTGGCTGCCGCTTGTGCTGACTGTGTCTGCAGCTCCGATTCCGGATTCTGAGCGGGTGGTGCGATCGGGAGCTTTTGCGACGTCCAGCATTGCCATCCATGGACTCCGGACCGCGGGTAGATCCGACTGCACCCCCACGGACGCCGGAGAAGTGTGCGGCATCTGTGTTGCTTACTGCATATTCTGGGGCATCGGAGAGATCTTTGCAGAGGGAGTCCCTGCATCCCCCAGCTTGCTAACCCACTGTGTGCCGGCAGGTGAGAGTGGTGGCTGAAGCAGAGTTCTCTGTCCGTTAAGGGAGACCTGACTGGGGGGAGGAGTGGCCATTACCACGTGCTTGTGGAACGCAAGGCTGCATCTGCGTTCCAAGCACTTCGCGCGGGAGACTGCCCGCCCAGAAGTGATCATCCGACCTGAGCCTGGCCTACAGCGTCCCTACATGATACAGATAAGCTGCTCTGTGACCTGGAGAAGTGCCTGGGCCTTCTAGCCATGTTAGCTACTCTATGATTCTTCACCTCTATAGTTGTTGGAGCTGAGTGTGAATGAGCTGGTGTGACCGGCTGGAGTGATCCTGGAGCGCCATCTCCTGGGCTGAAGTGGAATCTTTACTCTCCCACTGGTTAAAGCTACAGGTAGCCTTTTTCTGTCTCCATATAGTTTTTTGCCCTGCGCCTGGACTGTGTTATCCTGAGACCTTTGGCTATTGCACAGGGGTAACCTTGAAACCCGGAAGGGTGCTGCACGCCTTTATCCGATCTGACGAGGGGAGAGCGTGGGACCACATGGCAGCTAAAGCAAAGAAGCTTGAGGCCAGGGAGACACTGCGGGTCTCCTGGCAGTTCTCCTGACCGGCAGCCCTCAGAGGGCTCGGATGATGAGACTCTCAGTGAACTTGAGCAGGGTCCTGTGGCGCCTCCTGCCATGCCCTTTTGCGGAGGGAGCTTCGCCGGGGCTTTGAGGAGCTTGCAGGTGAATTCCGCTCCATGCGAGAAGAAGTGATGAATACAATTGCGGAGTTACGCGGGGACATACGTGACCTGGGCTCCCGAGTGGAGGAAGTTGAGACCAAAGTGGAAGATCAGGCTGGAGCCCTGGTGGACCTACAATGCGCAGCTGATCGACACCAAGCCCAAGCGATGGAACTGACTTACAAAATTGATGACATTGAAAATAGAACTCGGCGAAACAATGTGAGGTTTCGGGGTATCCCGGAGGCTGTTGGGGCGCAGAAGACCTGGTGGTGGTGCTTAAGACATTGATGGCCAAGCTGCTCACAGCAGAGGAACTTGGAACACGGGGAGCTACGATGGAGATTGAAAGAGTACATCGTGCTTTGGGAAAGCCTCCTAACAACCAGCCGCGGGATGTTATTGCCCGATTTCTGCGGTATGCTGATGCGGAGCTTCTTCTGTGAAGGGGCCGGGAGAAGAAGGCGATCCGCTTTCAAGGTGCGGCAGTCTCTGTGTACCAGGATCTTTCTGTGTTCACCCTGGCTCGTCGGAGGGAGATGAAACCAATAATTATGGTGCTGAACAACAAAGGGATTCGCTACTCCTGATCTTTTCCTTTCAGGATGAACTTTGTCCGGGATAATAAAAAGATTTCAGCAAAAGACCACACCGAGGCCTGGAGGGCACTGCGCCAAGCAGTCTCGTGGAGGATAATGCGTTGCCGGCGCCTCCCGCTTCCAAGCCTCAAACATCAAGATGGACCCGGGTGGGCAAACACGCATAAGTTAATTGGGACCTTGAGTCTTGATCTGGGGGAGTTCCTAGGGTATGTTATGTTAGGAACTCTGCTTTTTTCTTGTTGCATTATCTAAGTTTTTCTTGTTACATTATCTAAGCTTTGTAACTACTTATTTTGAGATTTCTATACTAAATGTAATTCGCAATTTTGGGGATTATGCTGAATGTTGCTTACTTTATGCAGGGTAGGTGGGGGGAATGTTTGGGGCAGTGGCTTCATGATTTGCTATTTGCGGGGGTGAACTGATGCTAAATGTTGTTGTGATACCTAGTCTGCGGGGGGGCCTGGTTGGAGCTGGACCTGGGATCAGTTTTACCGTGCCCTGCCGTATGTGTGGGCTGGTGGTACTGATGGGTTGGGGGGGGAGGGATATGGGCAGTGGGGGAGGGGAGGGGAGAGGAGGGGATTGGGGGGGCTTATATTAATTTAAGGGTGAGGTGCAGTCGAAAATTAGGAGTGCTTATATTAATGACCCATGGGGGAGGTTGGGTAGGAGGCTACTGTTGGTTTTTTACCCTGCGGAGATGCGAGTGTGGGGGGGGGGACCAGGACCATCCGGAGAGGGGGAGAGCGCAGGGCAGTGGGGGTAGGGTAGTTATCTACCAATGCTGAAAGTGGTATCTTTTAATGTGAAGGGTCTCAATTCCCCGGGAAAGCGTTCCTTGCTGTATACTGAGCTACGCTCCCTGAAAGGGGACATTGTGTTTCTGCAGGAGACTCATCTCCGGAGCAGCAATCAGGGTTGGTTAAAAAGAAAGCCGTACTCTGAGGTGTGGGTGGCGTCTGACTCACAGGGCCGGAAAAAATGTAGGGTGGCAATGCTGTTCCACCAGGGGTTATCTTTGCGGGTGGAGGATGTTAAGAGGGATGCTTTGGGGAGGTGGCTTTTTATGAATGTTCACTTGGAAGGCCGTCTCATAATGTTAGCCAACATTTATGCCCCCAATACTGGCCAAGGGAACTTTTTTGCTCGGTTAAAGGGTCTGTTAGCTGAGTTTGCGAAGGGCCCTATTGTCTTGGGCGGTGACTGTAATGCACATATGGTACCCCATCTGGATTCGACGGGCCGGGCTTGACCGGCGACTAGTGGAACTAGCCGAGCGTTACGGAGGCTTATGATTGATCTGGGCTTGCGTGATATTTGGAGAGATACGCATATTGGGGATAAGAGTTATACCTATTACTCCCATGTTCATGGGGTACATACCCGTATAGACTATTTTTTGTTAGATCAACGATTGATGGAGGGGAGGGTGGAGGCTGGGCATGGGACACTGACCTGATCCAATCATGCCCCCTGCTGGATTACTCTCCCTGCGGGGGGGTGTGGGGAACGATGCCAGCAGTAGCATTTAGATAGCCGCTTTTTTCGGCGGCAACACGCTGTTCAGGACCATGGCCACTTTATCAGCGATTTCTTTGCTATAAATGATAATGGGGAGGTCCCGTTGTCCACGGTCTGGGACGCATTTAAAGCGACGGCTCGTGGCCGCTTGATTGCTGAGGCAGCTCGCACTCGGAGGGCCTGGACACGGGAATCCCATCACCTAACGGAGGAAAGTTGGCGTCTTCAATTGAAACACGCCCGGACAGGTTCTAAGAGGGTCTGGCGTCAATGGCGAGAGGTGCGGGACAAACTGGATGCGGGTGCGCAACGAGACCTGGAACATATACGTAGGAAGCTGCGGCAAACTTCTTATGAGCAGGGGAATAAGGTCGGGCGCTACCTTGCTTTGCGACTTCGTCAACAGCACACCTCAAGGGTGGTACGTGAGCTTAGGGACTCCGGGGGCCGTCTGCGGGTGGTTTCTCGGGAGATTCGCGAGTTATTTGCTACTTTCTTTGAACAGTTATATAAAGCTGAGTCTTTTGACTTGCCCAGTGCCCGGGCCTACCTTAGTGCTCTTACTTTACCCCGGCTGGTGGAATCTGTTAGAGATCAATTGGATGCGGAACTCACAGTGGAAGAGGTGGACATGGCCATTCGACGTTTAAAGGCAGGGAAGGCACCGGGCGCGGATGGGTTCCCGATGGAATATTATAAAAAATATAGCGCCCAACTGGCCCCAACCCTGGTGGTGCTTTTCAATTAGGTCTTGCGGGGGGGGGGGGGCCTCTGCCTCCTTCCCAATGCGAGGCCCTTATCGCGGTTATTCCTAAGCCGGGTAAGCCCCTGCAGGAAGCAGCTTCGTATCATCCTATCTCCCTGCTGAATGCCAACGTGAAAATATTGGCATCGGCGCTGGCGGCACGACTAAACCGTGCACTTATGACTTTGGTGCATCCAGACCAGGTTGGGTTTGTTCCGGGGCGCCAGGCGGCCGATAACATTAGGCGAATGTTGAAGGTGATTCACGTGGCCCGGCAGGATCCTCAACCTGCCCTATTAGTGGGAATTGATGCTGAAAAGGCCTTTGACCAGGTCAGCTGGGGTTTTCTCTGGTGTGTGCTACAGGAGATGGGGTTTGGGCCCAATTTTGTGCGTTGGGTTCGCTGTCTTTACCACGGCCCTACTGCATCCGTCCGGGTTAATGGGGGTCAATCTGGATGGTTTGCGCTGGAAAGGGGAACTCGGCAGGGATGCCTGTTGTCCCCGTTGCTGTTTGCGCTGGTGATGGAGCCCCTGGCACAGAGCTTTCGTGAGCATCCAGATATTCACGGCGTCCAGGTGGGTACCTCTGAGTATAGAATAGTGCTTTTTGCGGATGATATCATTCTGTCACTGGTGGATCCGGTTACTTCTCTCCCGACTGCAATGCAGATTTTTGATGCTTTTTTGCAGGTCTCTGGGTTCAAAATCAACTATACGAAATCAGAGATTTTGAATGTAGGGGTTCCCGAGGTGGTTTGCCAACAATTGAAGGCTTCCTACCCTTTTCGCTGGGTATCGGGCACTCTCCGCTATTTGGGTGTCAACTTGACGATTGATAGGGGTGCACTATTTAAAGCCAATTATGGGCTTTTAATTCAACAGGTGAAGCGTGACTTGGAATCCTGGGCCAAACTATTGCTCTCCTGGTTTGGGCGTATTGTGGTAGTAAAGATGGTGGTTGCCCCACGATTTTTGTACCTTTTCCAGGTTCTTCCTATACCTTTAACTCGTGGGGTCTTAGCCACCTGGCAGGCCATGCTCATGAAATTTATATGGCGTTTTCGGCGCCCACGCATTGCGCGCCAGATTCTTTTTGCACACACACGTCGCGGAGGTATGAGGGCACCCAACCTTCAGTGGTACTATGCGGCGGCACAGTGTCGCACGGGGGTGGAGTGGATGGACACTGCTAGTACTAAACGTTGGGTACAAATGGAAATGCAGCTTTCAGGGGGTGTGGGATTGGGGGACCGATTGTGGCTTGGCCCCAAGCTCCGGGGGGTTTCGCGTTCAAGTAACCCCTATATCTCTCATACTCTCTGTTGTTGGGACCATTACTTGGGACCCTGCGGGGTGCTTATGACTCTCCTGGCGCCTATTGTGGATAATCTTTCTTTCCCCCCCGGGATGACTGATCCATCCTTTCGGTTGTGGGGCTATAAGGGCCTTAGTCGTGTCGGTCAACTCTTTGAGGACGGTACGATGCGTTCTTTTCGCTCGCTTCGAGGTGAGTTTGAGCTTCCCGCTGGTCACTTTTATCAGTATACGCAGGTAACTCATTGGGTGCAGGACCGCGTGATTCGGTTGCAGGTTGCCCGCGAGCTGTCCGATATTGAACGCTTTTGTGAGGCATGTACTACTACAAAGGGCCTTACTGCTGCCCTGTATACACATCTTCAAACCCAGCAGATGCGACCAGGTACACATCGAGAACAGTGGAATCGCGAGCTGCAGTTAAATTACACTGAGCAACAGTGGGAGCAGCTTGAGGGTCGACTCTGGAAAAGTGCAGTGGCCGTTAATGCTCGTGAAACCAATTATAAACTGCTTTATCGCTGGTATATGACGCCGGTGCGGGTTGCCCGGGCTTATCCCGGAGCGTCTGGTCTGTGTTGGCGGAACTGTGGCCGGGACGGTAACATGGCTCATGTCTGGTGGCTTTGTCCGCGTATACAGACATATTGGAGGGGGATCCAGTACCGCCTACAGCAACTGGTGGGGTTGACTATCCCCTGGGACCCGGGTATTTTCCTTTTTGGTGCTAATGTTCCTGGTGCACGGACTCCCCAGTTAGCGTTGATCCGTCATGGTCTACATGCGGCCCTCTTGGCCTTGGCAGCTGTTTGGAAGCAAACCTTGTCCCCAGCCCTTGCTAGTTGGCTGGAGCGGATGTGGGAGACTTATACTATGGAGCGGGGGGTGGCAGCTGGAAAATCGCGAGTGCCACAATTTGAGCAAGTGTGGGAGCCTTTTGTTCTGAAGTATGGTTCACGCTCTTAAGATAATCTCTGCTTCTTTTTGTTATTGGTGATACGGGCCCAACGGTTTTTCCCTTTCTTGCTGCGGAGTCTCTGGCTCTATCTCCTTCCCATGCGTAGCCTGTTGCGGTGGTGCCTCACACACTCCTTGTGGGTAACATGGATACTTTTGGGGTTGTTAGAAGCGGGGGGTGACGGTAGGGGATGGGGGGTAGAGGGGTTCTGAGAGGGGTCCTGAGGGGGGAGGGGAGGGGGGGTTGGATGGTGGAGGGAACAGGACAGGAGTTTTTCTTTAATTTGGAGTCTTGTGGGTAATAGGAGTGGGAGGGGAGGGGTGCAAGGGGGATAATGAGAACAAAGGGGGGGGGAGAAGATATAAAAAAAAAATGAGGCTCTGTTCATTACATTCTTGGTTCAATGCAGATGTTCTTTTGTATATGTATGCTGTATGCAGCCGATTTGGTTGTTATTTGTTGTACTTGTTTGCTGCCTTCTAATAAAAATTTTTTTAAAAAGTCAGTATTGTGGCAAACAAATGGGAGGCAGAAAATATAAATTTAGATTCTTAAACAGTGTCCCAGTCAAAGCAAATCACTGAGAGTTACAGCCAACCTCGACCTCTATGAGGTGCTTGCCATAATATATAAAATCCCTGTTTAACTTTTAATTTTGCTTAATAACAATCAGAACAAAATCCAAACATGATTAACCTCTTATTCACTCAGGATTTAAACCATTCTCAAGTTGCAATCTGGCAACCACTGGCCCAGAATACCACATTATCCTGCAGGGCTCTTAACCTCTACTTTGAAGGTCAAAGGAAAAAAGGAAAAGTTTTCTTTTGTTGTATCAGTAGAAAAGAATTCTAAGCAGTTCAATTTCAGAGATCATAAAATCTAATTAAGAAAGCATTGATTGCGTGAGTGTTATACAGAACTAAACCAGGCACTTCCAGAAGGGAAACGGCTGCACTGCTTCAAAAGCAAAGTAACTTTTGAATCACACTCTGCAGGTATCATAGCTGTTATTGTTCCTCTATTACCAATTTTGTTTCCACAATATATATTACCACAAAACAATAATCATATATCAAAGCATGGAAGATCTTCCCATTCATTCATTCATTCATAGCAATTTATAACTAAAAATACATCACACATAGAATGGAATCAGGTCCCTAAGTTTTCTAAACAGTTTTTTCTTTCTCTCAGCGTCATTTCCGTACCTAGAAAGCTAGCAAGCTAATTACAGAGGAAAAAATACTTCACCAAAAGAGTTCTGAACTTCATCTCCTGTTTCGACTGAATAAATCCTTTATTTAAACAAACAAGAAAGACTGCTCAATCGAGAGTTTCCTCTAGGTAATGCGTCCATAATCCCTTAGCAGCCTTTCTCCCTCTCTCTAGCTGAAACAGGCAACCATCTTATCCTGCTGCAGACAATTAGCTATCTTTCATCAGGCAACATATAGGAGCAATTATTCATTAAACACAGCTAGGCACTGGCCAGGTGACCGGCAATGTTCAAAGAACAAACCTCAAAGCTCAGAATTCCATAATTACAATTGATGTGTACACTGTTATGTAACTAGACTAGTTCTTTTCAATTGATCTAATTGTCGCCCTCTCTGGTCTGTGAGCATCCCAGATAAGGAGATTTCTTCCATTGTTTTCTTTGTTTTAGAACAATCTTTTATTCTCCTTCACTGTCCCTCAGCCTATAATCAGTATACCTGGTGTTTTCACTGTGTGGGGGTGAAAATAGACAAAACTTTCTCTATTTCCTTTCCTAATAAGGGATTATCTCTCATCATCCGTTCGACCGGAGTCACTGGGGAAACTTGATTTACCATTATGTCCTGATTGCCATCTTTCTTTCTCCTAAAAAGAGACATGATTCCTACGTGCAACCTTTTATTTAAGGATCTCAATATCCACCCTCTTTATTTACAGAGGAAGGAAGTGCACGAAATGTCCAGGACACCTTTCAAACAAGAATTTGCTTTGTTCGAGCCCAGGCAATGTCCTCGCGGAGTTATGGAGCCGTGAGCAAGAACACACACACGCTTCGTGTCAGACAACATGTACTGTCTCAATCACTTATCTTTCAGTCCCAGTTTATAACAGCAAATTATTCTTACACTTTATTCATATAACAAAACCAAAAATTAAACAATACTTACCAAGCTTGGTTAAAAATACTTATACTCACGATGCCATCGTCACAGTCGCCGTCATCCTAGGGAATCCGTCACTCACTTCTTCTCCTCCAGTCTCTACTACGCACCGGGAACGTACCTCCCTCTTCTTTCTTGAGGGGAATCCAAATCTTTCAATTTGTATCTTGGTCATAAAGACCCACCTGTACCCAATCCCGGGTGTTCGGCACAAATTGTGAGTCCCTGTTACTCACAAAAGACCGATTACTAATTATCACTAATTTCCTGTATAGTCCAGATCCAAAAGTCAGTACAGGTACAATCAAAATCTCTGTTTATTAGATAACTGATGGACAAATATAGGCAGGGGAGAGAGAGTTCTATTGAGCACTAGGCATCTCCAGAATATCTCCCTCCCCCGAGTATAATAGTCATGTTACATATTGTGATAAGGAGAGTGCAGCCCAGTCAGGGAAAAGTGAAAAAAGGAAGAATTTTTCCTCTTTGTGGGGGATGGGCACACAGGATCACATAGTCCACAGCAGGAACCTGGAGAGAAACCTAGAGGGCAGACCTAGCTGGAAGTCACGCCCACACTCCAGGTCAGCCACAGATAGGAGTGGGAGGTACAGAAGGGCGGAGCCAGGAAGGGAGTTGCCCTGCTCAGTGTTTGAAAGGGAGCAAACAAACACTAGAGATAGGGTCGGTTGGAGAGTTGGTTGGAGGGCTGATTCAAGAGGTGGTTCAGAGTGCGGTTGGAAGCATGGTTGGAGAGCTGATTCAGGAGTTGGTTCAAGTGCTGGTTGGAAGCATGGTGAGAAGCATGATTGGAGATACAGTTCCAGTTGCAGTGGCAGTTGTTGTCGGAGTTGCAGTCCAGGCCTAAGTGGGAGTTGCAGCTCAGGTTCCAGTCCTGGTTCCAAAAGGTACAGAGGGAACAGCCCTGTAGCCAAAAGGAGCAGCAGAAAAAGGAACCGCTATAAAGACAGCCAGAGAAGGTACAAAGGAAGCCGCCATACTCAGCACAGTAGCCACCGAGGATATAGGGAAGGTTCCAGGGGGAGAACCACCTACCCTAGCAAGAGAGTGGGAAAGCGTTACCACAGGTCTCTGCCCTACGTTGAGGCAGAGGGAGTCCTGACTGGCCAAAGCTCTAACCAGGAGAATATTGCACAAGAAGCCCAACGTAGGAGAAGGGAGGCAGCAAGGCCTTCTAAGTATGTTTATTCTTCTGACTCTGATGAAACTGTTATGCCACAGATAACACAGCACAAAAAGAAATGTTGTACCAGGAAGGTTAAGCAAGAGCAACCCATAGGAGACCTGCCTAGAGCAGGGAAGGCAAGAAAGTGGGAGAGGTTGTTTAACCTGTTAAAAAGTCTAAAGCAGAAAGTTCCTGAGCGGTACCTAGCAGAACCCTGCTACAGCTCAGCAGAGAGTATGGACATTGAAGTCAAGGAGGCTGAGGTAAATTCAAATGTCTCAGAGATGGAATGTGATGCCTGCACTAAGGTAAATTAGTGTGAGCCAGAAACACTTGATATTGGCATTCACTGTTGTTTTGTTTTGGACATCTGTTATTGGAGAAGTATCCACTATTTTCTTTTGTCTGGAGAAGTACATGTGTTTGGGAGAAATTGTATCCACTTACCTGCAAGGAAGCTGAATAAATTCCTGTGCGCTTTATAAACCACTCGGCCTCATCATTCCTTACACAACTACAACCCTAGGAAATAGAAGAGGTGATCACCCGTCCCTACTAGGCGGCCACCTGGTAGGGGCGCGAGCACCACAATATATACATTTTTTGCTTCCGTGTATTACTTCCGTATATGCATACAGTCTCCAAATCCATCCCTCTGTGAGGCCCCCTCTCCTCCCTCCTTCTGTTTCCTGTCATTGACCTTTCTGTCCCCTCTGTTCCTGTTTCAACATTCCTCCAGGCCTTTGTCTTGCTTATACTCACCAACTGTCAAAAACCGTTTACTGTCTTCAGGACTAACGGCTCAGCTTATACTTTTTTGCATGGTTTCCTGTGTACGTGCTCTCTGCACAAAGCCTCTGCATGTCTATGTCTGGACCCTTCAGTTCGGACATATGCATTGCTAAGGCCTGTGATATCCTTATGCTGGCCTGGGCTTTTTCTTCCTTTGTCCACAAATATAGTAGTTTGGTTGACATATTTTTATTAGAGCAGAATAAAGGCCATTGAGTGATTATGAACCAGGAACATATCCCTAAACCTTATAATCCCTACAGGGGTGGTAGCACGCCTGCGCTGCAGTGAGTGGTTGGGGGTGGAGCAGGGGACTTGTGTTGGCGGTTTAACAAGTCATCGTGCCCTTTTTCCAGATTGTACATTTCAACATAGCTGCCCTGTCTGCGGTGGGGGGCATTTGGCACTCAAATGCATCATGAAAGGGATTGAGGGTTGCTCCCAGCCCGCGCCCAAGCAGTAAGGCTCCCTTGGGCCTGGCCCCGATGCCTGTCCGGGTGGAAGCGCTTCCGCCCTGGCTGCGGCAGGGCGTGAGGCTACGGGATGGAGAGGGGTTTGGGGAGGGATTTCGGTATGGGTTTACTATACCGGTAGGGGGAGGGTTGTGGCGACAAGGGTGCGGAACTCACCATTGGTGAGGCGCTTTGCTCAGATTGGGCGTGTCAAGCTGGCAACAGAGCTGGAATTGGCCATGGTAGCTGGGTTTTGCGGAGCGTTCGTTTGTGCACTGTGTAGTTTCGCTAAGGGGGATTGGGCCAAAGAAGAAGCCGGTGGAAGTACCGACTGTGTCACAACTTGTCCTCCCCGGTTAATGATCGCATCCCGGAGGAGTGGGTGTGGTGCATGACGCTTCTTTCGATGCTGCGGTTGAGTTAGTGCGGGCATGCGGGACGGGCGCCTGATGGCGAAGGTGGCTATCGGATCCACGTTTTGATTGTTGCCGGTACTCCCCTCAGCATTTTATTTGTTGGGTTTTCTTTCAAGGGGCTTTATTATTTTGCTAAGTGCTTGCAAATGGGTTGTTCGAATTCTGGTTCGTATTTAGCATGGTTTAGCACAGCATGCCTTGTGTCTTGGTGGAGATGGTGGGATGTGCGAATGGGGTTCCGTATTTGGATGCTTTCTTATTTGGGGGTGAGGCCCAGTCCGCGCGGTGCCGGGAGTTGCTGGACGGGTTCGTGAGACGGGCCCGGGCATGGGGTGTACCATTGGCAGCAGGGGGGATGGAGGGCCGGCACATTAGCCATGGTTAACAGGGTTGCGCGCTGGCCGATGGGGAAAGAAGTGTGGTTGCGGGTCCTGGTTGCACACATGATGGGAGCTTCTGAAGTGCCACTGCGGGAATGCAGGCCCTGATGGGATCTTTGTACTTGCCGGGTGCGTCCGATGGGTCAGGTGTTCCTGCATAGGTTGTCGGAGGCTACGGCAGGCGTCCTTAAGCCGCATCGCCGCTTAGGGGTGTCGTGGAGTAGGAGGGCTGTCTTGGGTGTCGGTGACGAGTTCCTAAGAGGCTGCAACGGGGTATCAGTGCTCATGGAGTGGTAAATTTCCTCATGGGTGATGTAGCTCTTCATGGATGCGGTGGGTGGCTTGGGGTAGGTATCTATGTTGGGGGCTCGTTGGTGGGGGGGGCCTGGTCGCAAACTTGGGGGAGGCGGGTATGACCGACCAAATAGCCTTTCTTGAGCTGTTCCCAATATTGGCGTCAGGTTGCTTTAAGGGGGCGATAACGAGACGATGGGTAGTGTGTTCAATCGCTATGCCCCGCGTTGCTGCCGATTGGCGGCTCTGCTGTGGGGAGTAGTGCTAGTCTGTTTTCAGTTGGAGGTTTGTTATTGGGCCCATCATGTTCCTGGGATTTCTAATGAGATTGCTGATGCTCCTTCCGTTTCAAGTGGGACATGTTCCGGAGACTGGCTACAGTGGCGGATGCCGTGGGACTGCAGGTCCCGGATCACTTGAGGCCAACTGGCCTGCAGGGATGCTGTACCTGCTGCAGAGTTCGGTGTCATCGGCGACATGGCGGGCTTCTGGGCGAGGCAGCAACAGCGTAGTGGAATTTCTGGTTTCGCAGGGTTGGCGGCAAAGTCTGGTGTCGGACCAACGCTGGGGCCACTGCATTATGGCGGCGAAGGCTGCAGGAGCTGCATGCTCGGCAGTGCGGGCGCATATAGGGGGGGTTGCCTTTTCTCGAAGGCGGTGGGTTGAGCGGCATCCGGCGGGGGGTTCCTGGTTCGTAGGCTATGGCTGGGTTGGGTGCGTGCTCACCTTTCGCTGGGCAACAGGAGGCTGCCTATCACTTATAAGATGTTGGGGGAGTGGGTGCAGCGCTACCCTTGGTGGTGGCGTCAGGGTATGAGGCCACGCGTGGGGCTTTCCAGGCGGGGGAGATGGTGGCGGCATCCAGTGGGGAAAGAGCAGCAGGTAAATTTGACCGCTGGGGGTGGCGTATATGTGGGCTCAGTCCCAGTCGGCTCAGGTGGGTAGAGGGGGGGGGTACTTTGGAGGGCAGTTCGTGGTTACCCGAATCGCCCGGTGGGCAGCTATGTATGCCTACCTGTGCGTACGGCCTTGTGGGAGGGGCTACCTCTTTGTGCATGAGGATGCGTGAGCGCTACTGCAGTTTCGGTTCACTGCAGTTCGGTGGATGGCGCTCCGCCCGTTGGGGCTGGATCCGGTCAGCTTTGTTTCTCATTCGGTGCAGATTGGTGCAGCGACTAATGCGGCTGAGGCAGGGTTGATTGCACGGGAGATTCAGCGGATAGGCAGAGAGCAGTTGAGAGCGTTTCACGGGTAGGTGCGCTCCTGAGGTGGGGGGGCTGAGGGCTATTAACTGTTTATTTTCTTTTAGATGTCGGCCAGACTCCAGGTTGCTACTAGAGGATCTGCCATTTGTTCATGTACTGGGCTGGTCTATGAGCAGTGGCGAGGCCATGGGGGCCAGATCTGGGATTGAATGCTTCGGAGGTGACCGTCCAATGGCTGGGCGAGCGTGGTCTTCGGTGGATGCCGCTCCCGCCTTTGCTTCGGCACCCTGGGCATGAGGAGGGGGTGCCAGCTTTGCCATTGCCGCATTGGGGAGGCAACATCTTGGCGTCCTGGACTGATAACGGCGGATCTGAGCAGCGAAAAGGGATGTGGCCGAGGTGCTGTTAATGTTTGATGATGTGTTTTGTTGTGGTTGGATATAATTCCAAGGCCTGCTTGCTGGGACCCCCGGTGGTGGTGGTCTCGCGGGTTGATTAAAATTAATTGGCAAATTGGCCAGGGGGTGTTCGCAGGGTGGATGGCGGATTTGGCATCCATGGGTCGAGGTGGAATATGCCGGTTTATATCGGCTGGATGGGGCGCATTTATCCCCGGTGGGGGGTGGATTTGCTCCTAAATGTCTGGCAAGAGGCTTTGGAATATGTGGTGCACAGATGGGTGACTGGTCGCAGCTTGGCCGTGGGGGGTGGCACAGGGACGGTGTCCCTGAGCCTGTGGCGGGATCCCGGAGGTGTCTGGGGTCCGGAGCCGGTGGCAAGATGCAGGGCGGGGGTGGAGTACCCCCGGCCCGGTGAAACCCTCGGGGATTTTGCTAATAATATGGCGAAGCCAGAAGAGGGGGGGATGAATGGCCTCTGTCTGGTTCACGGCGGAAGCAGGCGGAACTCACCTTGCTACTTACACGGCTGGTGAGGATTCGTTCCGCGGCCGGAATTCAGTTGAGGAAGGTTTGCTATTGGTTGTTGTTAAAGGATAATGTTGTACGGTTAATAAAGCTGCGACCAGTTTGATTCCCAATGGTTGTGTTGTGGTTATTTGTGAGGCGGGGTGGGGGTGGTGAGTGGAATAGAGGGAGGGGGCGGGGGGCGGGGACGGGAGCACCATGTCCACCTTACCCAGTTACAGAACAGATTTCTGTCACATACTTCTCGTTCTGAAAAACTAAATTTGGATATTGTCCCAGATGGTCCTGTGTATTAGGAAAATGATCAAAAGTGTTGTTTGCAAAGTCAGTCATCATTAGCTCAAATTTGCTCTTGAAGGATAAAACTGTACTCATCATCTCGCCAATGCATTTGTTTTTACCTTGTAGTTCAAGGTTCATATCAGTTCGCCTGTAAAGTCAGCGAGAAATGCCAGTTCACATAAACACTCCTCATCTTCCAACTCTGCTTGGTCATCTCCCCTCTCCTTTAAAAAATCATGAAATCTTTGCAGAAATTTGTGCCTACTTAACCACCTTACATCTGTGTGCAAAATGATTTCCGCTGCCCCTTCATCAAGAATAAGATTGAAAAGCCATCTTTGAAGTGATCTTCCATGAACTGAATTTACAATTTTGAAAGTGATTTCCATGACAGTCTTTGTATTGAGTTTCTTGCTTGCCAAAACTTGCTGGTGAATGATGCAGTGGTAAGAAAGGAAATCTAGGAAGTCGTCATGCTGTCTACAGAGGGCTATGAAACCGTTAACCTCACCTATCATTGCTCTTGCTCCATCAGTAGTGATGGAAACAAGTCTATGCAATGGAAGATTACACTCTGTCACAAAAGAATGGAAAGAACTGAATATTTCCTGACCTCTCCCTGAGCTCTCCCTTTTAAAGAAATCATTCCAAGTAGTTCTTCTTTAACACTGAAGTCTTCAAAACCATCTGGATAAAGACTAGTAACTGAGCTATGTCTCTTATGTCTGTAGATTCATCCAGTTGGAGTGAGAAAGCAACACAATTTGAAACATCCTCCAACAATTGTTCAGTTGTGTCTCCACACATCTTTTCTATTCGCCGACGGTGTTTATTCAAAATTGTACATCTTGAATAGCAGCTATGATCTCTTTCTTATTTTTAAATCTTTCAAAAAGATTGTCAGCTGCTTCAAGAAAACAATCTTTTACAAATTCCCCTTCAGTGAAACGTTTGCATTTCTTTGCGATCAGGTTGTTGACCTTGAAGGATGCTATGGTTGCATTGACCGAATGTGACGTTGACTTCGCCATCAACTGTTGCTGAGTAGCCAATTTCGATTTAAGTTCTTTGAGCTTTAGTTTACGATTTTCACTTTTGGGTGGAAAATCAGCATCAAACTTATTGCTATGCAGAGCCTTATAATGACGTTCCAGATTACTTTTGGGCAAGGATACTGGGGCGTTACAAATTAGACAGCAACACTTGTCTTTCACCATGATGAGGAAGTAGTCCATTTCCCATTCATCATGAAAGTGGTAGGTTTTGCTCTTCTTTGGAACACTCATCTTCGTTATACTGGGGTGGCTGGATGTAAGAAGACCAAATCTGCTAAGTTAGTATAAACACTGGCTGAATCTGGTCCAAAACTGTCACTGTCCCAAAGTATTAAAGATCAACAGGAACTGAAGACTTCTGGATGATGTGCAATACAAGGACTGGAGATGCCAAAACCACACATGCATTTCTAAAGGTAAAAATAAGAATCCATCATTCCCGGCACCAATAATCAAATACCACAAAACAATCATCAAAAAACTCAAACACCTGTCCAGCAAACCAGATAAAATCAAATACTGCCAAACAAGTTCAAATACCACCACACGCGATATAATAAATTCTGCACACAGTGTAGAATCAACGCAAAGGCAAGGCAAAATAAAATTGCAGTGTAGAATCAATGCAAAGGATAGGCAAAATAAAATTGCAGAGGCAAGCAAAAGTCACAATGGTTTGAACCAATTCAAAGGCAAGGCATAGGCAAGTTAGAACAAAATTGGAAAAGCCCGCCAAAATCACCAAATTCTTGACACTTTGTTGTGTCTGCCCGAAAACGTTTTATGAAAGCGAACTATAAAGCGACCAACAACCAGCACACAATACAACTAACACGGTAAGTGTATTCAGGTCAAGCCCGGGTGAATGGATATCGCCCGGTATATAACACATTTCTAATGGGTGTTGGGGCAGGAATGGGTGATTCTGAGATGCAGGAGACCAGGTATGACTCTGGGCCTGTGGCGTCTCAGCGCAGGCGGTGGCCCCCTGGGGTACCCACAAACTATTGGCATGAAAACAACAAGCGCCCCCAATATACCCACAGGCAAGATTCCCGCAGGCAGGGAAAAAAGACAGGCAAAGGATCAGCAGCAGTGGCAAGCCCTTGGCAGACAACCTGCCGGCACGAGCTCTCTCCTAGCGATGGGGCGAACTTCTGGAGAGATGGAGCCAAGTGGGGCTGGCGATCTACCTCTGACCCCTCCATGATCTACAGGTAAATCGCGATCTACCTGTTGGACATGCCTGATCTAGAGGGTGTAGAGAAGAAAGCACTCCATCAGCCCCAGAACTCAGCCCAATTTCAATAATAGCAGAAGTGGGCTTGAACCCTGACTGCCCTGTTCCTAGCCCACTATGCTAACCATTCGGCTATTCCTAGACTCCCAGGTTTTGGAATAGTATTCTGGAGATGTCTATGTAGACGCCCCCGCAGACATCCATATCAGACACGCCCATGTTTGCAAAATCATGCCTGCACATGGACATGCTTGCTTTTTTTCAGATGTTCTGGCTTAGACGTCCCAGATTGCATCTGGATGTCCCTTCTAAAATCCCCCTCATAGGGGCTCTTTTACTAAAGTGTTAGGCTTTTGCAAGTAACACTTGTTTGGTGCTAATATTAATGTGCATTAAGTGCAAAGCCTCCATGGTAAATGTCATGGGCATGGCCAACATGGTCCTGGAAGTTAACGTGCATATGTGTTCCCTAATACACAGCACAGTTACCGCGGGTGCAATTAACTCCGCCTATTGAGGTGACATTAGTTGCACCTATGCTAACTGCAAAACTGACAGTGCACAATATGTCCCCCTGCGCCAACTGCAATATGCTCTCCATGCCCACTCTCCGCCACTAACCCTCCCATTCACCACTCCAAAACATTACTGGCAATAGGCATTTGAGGCAGCATGGGTAGCTGTCATATCCCTGTGGGCCTGAGCACACAGTCACCATGCACGAAACGCAGATTAACTGCTTAGCACATTTTCGCAAAAGGGCCCTATAGACGTATGAGTCTTTATAAAACAGCCTCAAAATAAGCACGTCTTAGATTTTCATCCTAGGCAACCTGCTATAAAGCTATCCTCATAATCCTGACAAAGAACAACAATGACATTTATGATATAGGTTAACACAGTACATTGATTTTTTTATTTGCTGTTTTGTTGCTGTAATTATTGCATTTATCTGTGATATCTATAGCTTTGCAGTTCTTTCGAACAGATGAAAGAGAACGTACATCTGACTACACAGTTCTTCCACAGATGGATACTTCAGTTGTCCACATAGGACCTTTCCATAGAAGGGGCTGCCATTTGCATCTCAGTTCCATGAACAGAATAACTTTTGGATGCCCATATTATAATGAATTCATTTTTAAGATGGTCTGTTCCATTTGTTTCTGTGAGGAAATATCCTGTGTGTTCTTCTTAAATTTAACTTTGATAAAAGAGATGTAGTTAAATTTTTTCCTCCTGCGTCCTTAGTGTTTCATTCCATTTCAAAGGTTGCCAGACTGACACAGTATACAGTAGTTCCACACAGTACATTATTGAGTCGGGTCAGGTCTTTTAAGGTTTCCTTCACCTAAAATCAGAGTAGAGAATATATTCTGGCAGAAAACTATTCATTAGATTTACTGATTAAAAATAATCATATCCTCTGTTAAAAATGATCCCTGAGAAGCCCTGCATATCTCAGGAATATCAAATATACTCTATGTGCATTGGTTTTTAGAGCAATTACCATTTGAATATATATGTTTATCTCCACTCTCTTACTCTCTCCAAACCCTGAATTCTTACCCAGCCCAAATCTACTGTATAACTGTGTCCATGCCCCTTCATCTACTGAGCCATGCATAGCTTTGCCACCCAATCACCTGCATCTTTGCCATCTGACAGGCCCACCATCTCCATTGGCTCAACTCGGTGACTGCATAGCTTAAAGATTTCTGGTCATTTAAATATAAGACATGCCATGCTCAGCCAAATCAAAAATCCATCAAGCCTAGCATCCTTTGTCTGACAGTGGCCAACACAGGAAACACATAACCAAAAGGGTAAGAACATAAGAGATGCCATACTACATCAGGCCAAGGTCCATCAAGCAAAGTATCCTGTTCCATGCTGCTTATCCCAGGTGGATTTCCCCAGTCCATTTTAATAATAGTTTATGGACTTTTCCTCCAGAAACTCATCCAAACTTCTTTTAAACTCAAATACACTAGAAGCTTTTACTATATCCTCCATCAACAAATTCCAAGGTTTGATTACGTGTTGGGTGAAAGAAATATTTTCTCTGCTTAATCTTAAATGTGCTACATTGTAGCTTGATTATGTGTTCCCTAGTCTTTCTACTTCTTGGAGGAGTAAAGAACTTATCTACTTTTACCCGTTCCACTCCACTCATTATTTTATAGACCCCTATCATATCTCCCCTCAGCTGTCTCTTTTGCAAGCTGAAGAGCCTAAAGGAGTTATTCTGTGCTACGAATAGCAGGGATGGACAGTCCGATGGGATGTCCATCCCCACTATTCATGCCGGCTCTTGCCCCCAACTAACTTTCCCACCAGTTGTGTGGGAAAGTTATATGGGAGCTGGGAAGGGGCAGGGAAGGGGAAGAGTTTGGGCAGGCAGTGGGTGGTTGCCGGCCCTGGATGTACTGTCCCGATTCTAATGTTGGCCCTGTATGTCCAGGGCCAGCGAAATGTCCAGGGAAGTTATTCCACCTCTGAGGTGGAATAACTTCCCTGGACTTGAGTTTTTAAAGAGCCTGGGGTATGGATGGGGCAGGTGGGGGGGCAGGGTATTTTCCCTGTAGCCTGACCCTGGCCTTAGGAGGCCAGATTGGGGGTCGGGCTGTGGGGAATAAATCCCTTTTTCAGGCGGTCGGCATCGCGGCTCTTCAATGGAGCTGCAGTGCCATGGCAACATGACGCAATGACTCCATGGCTCCATTGAGGAGCCTTGACCGAGTTAGCTGGGGGCAGTCCTGCAGATGCAGGCCAGACGAATCACAGTCCCGGCCTGCACGTGCAGGACTGTTCATGATTCTGATCCCACGGGGCTAGACGTAGCCCTCAGGATCAGAATCACAATCCCCTCTGTGTATCTGGTTCAGACCGGACACACAGAGGGGATCTACCTGTGGGATGGAATCGGGTCCTAACCTTTTAAGCCTTTCCTTATCCTTTTGCATTTTTCCTCATGTTCCTACTTATCCTGGCATGTTATTTATATTTTGTTTTTAATATTGGTATGATTATGTTTATATTATATGGTATTTATATATAATTTAATTTATAAATCATTTTTATGTAATTGATTGTTTATAATATGTTACTTATTGATGCCTTTGAATTATGGTGCTGGCGGCGAATACTGTGTATACCATGGACTGCCCGAAGAACAAACCAGTCGGTACTAGAGGAGATCAAACCTAAGCTTTCTTTAGAAGCTCAGATGACAAGACTTCGACTTTCATACTTTGGACACATCATGCGAAGAGAGAGAGATCATTAGAGAAAGACATCATGCTTGGCAAGATAGAAGGTAAACGCAAAAGAGGAAGGCCAGCAATGAGATGGATCGATACAATAACAGCAGCAACGGGTATCAGTCTGTCAACAATGAGCCGCCTGACTGAAGACCAAACACAATTTAGGATAGCTATCCAGAGGGTCACCATGAGTTGACTCCGACTCGACGGCACTTAACAACAACAACTTATGTAGTATATGATATCATTACCCCTGATGCAGGCATTTGGTGCTGAAACCTGACTGTGTCGGGCAAATATAGAGAAAGTTCTTTAGAATTCTATGTCATCGCTGCTGTGTGTTGTTTTGCTTTTTGATAACTTTCCATACCCTTTATCACTTTGGGCTCTCTTCTCTCTATCTTTTCTAATTCCCTTATATCTTTTTTTAAGATATGATGATCAGAAGTAGATCTATTCCTTGTTGTTTATGGTTTGTGGACTTTTCTTCCAGAAACTTGTCTGTTGTGATTAAGTGCTGTCAAGTCAGTGTCAACTCATGGCGACCCTCTGGATAGTTGTCCTAAACTGTGTTCAGTCTTCAGTCAGGTGGGGAAACTTGTCTAAACTCTTTTAAAAACTAGCTATGCTAACTGCCTTGACCAAATTTCAAGATATGTATTCCCTCCACAGTAGCAACTACACAAGGTACTTGCACCTTGATCATTTTCAGACAACTTCCTATCAATAGGGACATCCAAAGCACTGAAGGTACGGAGAAAATATTTATCCACTGAAGCATACTTTTCAGTCAGGGCTTTATCCAGACATCATCTGGTCCAGGGTATCCCCACATGGTACTAAAGATGAAGATGTAACTACAACATTCAGCCCTTTTGACAGCAGACATGGGATCAGGCTGGAAGATCCTCTGAGCACTGCACACTGTTTGAGTGGGTGGGTGTGGCCTGTGAGGTGTCAGTAGCTGGGTTGCTGTAAGTGGAGTGGGACTATGGGTTGTATACGAGTCCAGGGGAATGATGTGGGGAGTGTGGCTTGTATATAAATGCAGGAGAGAGTGGGAGTGTGTATTGTCTGTGTGAAAGTGAGAGGATGTGGTTCTGAATGAGGGAGAGTGTGCAGTATGGTTTGAGTTCATGAGGGATATAAGGTGTGCCTGTGAGTGCAGAGGAGTGTTGAGGGTATAAATGTGAGGAGGTGAGTATGAATTAACTTCCCTTTCTTCTTCCCTTCCCTTCTCTCTCATCTTGCTTCCTTGTCTCTCACTATACTTTCCTCCCCTCTCGTCCCCCTCCCCCCTCCCCCCCCCACCTTCTGTTACATTTCCTCATTTCATTTCTTTGTCCCCTCACTCCCTCTCACCTCTCCCTACCTCTCTCGGTCTTGGCCACACTTCATTGGAAGTAATGTACAAGTTATAACAGAAGAACCAAGAATTCCCACTGCTCCAACTAGATCCTGAACTGTTCCTCCAGGATCCATTGTCTTCAGTGGTGAGATGGTATCTTCAGTGCCACTGCATGGGTCAGGTGCCTTCATGTATGTGTATGTGTGCACTGTGCGGGTCAGATGTCTGTGCATGTGTGTGGGATTCAGGGGTGAGGTGCCTGGGTTCCTTCATGGGGGTAGGGGACTATACCTTTTAACATATATTCATTGTGCTCCTTATTCCCTTCTCTTCAACCTCCAAGCCCTTGCACTCTTACAGCCCTCCCTGAAGATCTTCTCTTGCTGCCTCCCTCATTCTGTTCCCTTCTCAGCCTCTGTCCCATCTTCCCTCCCCTTTGCATTCTCACCCCTTGCCCTCCATTTCTCTACCCCCATTATTCTGTTCCAAACCCACTCCCCCTTAAAATTTGTCATGCTTCCTATGCTGTGGTTACCAGATGGCTGCAGGGCATCAGAGACAGGCTAAATTTTACTTCCAAGTCATTCTCTGTCCCTGATGACCTGAAGCCACCGGTAACCCTGTGCGTCTCTGGCTCCAGCTTCTCTTCTCCTATTTCCCTCAACACACAGTTAAGCTTTGGGACTCACTGCCAGAAAATGTGATAAAAGCAATTAGCCTAGCTGTGTTTACAAAAGATTTGGACAAATTCCTGGCGAAAAAGTCAATACTGTTATTAAGTTAGACCTGGGGAAATCTACTGCTTATCTCTGGGAAGAAGAGGTATTGAATCTGAATACATTTGGGATCCTTCCAGGTATTCTTCACCAGGCAATATCCCAAAATTTAGTCAGAATGTTGGAACAGACTCTGGGCTTGATGCACCTTTGGTAATTCTTATATTCTTTTGTTCTTTTTCAGCTTATAATTTTATTGTACATTAGTAGTGATGACTAAGGAGTATGTTTACTAAGCCTGGCTAATGGTTAACCCAGGCTATCTGCAACTAAGTCCCATTGAATATCATGGGATCTAGTTGCTGATAGCTCGGGTTAACAGTTAGCCCGGCTTAATAAACATACCTCTACATTTTATTGAATAAATATCTGATAATCAAACATCATAAACTTGAAGCTAGCTACTGCTGTAGATCGTACCATTGTTGATCTCCTCAGGCCAGGCCATGTCCGGCACGTGCTTTGGCCCAGGCTGCAGAAAAAGGAGTGCAGGGCTAAAGATAAAGATGCTCTGTAAAATTATGAAGAAGCTTTTGCATAACCCGTACTCTCTTAAATCCCCATACCCCTGCCTTGGGAAACAAAAAATCGTATAATCCACAGGGTAGTTATGCATATGTGACCTGGACTGGTCACTGTCAGAGATAGGATGCTGGGCTTGTTGGACCTTCGTCTACCTCAGCATGGCTGATATTATGCTCAAATGTCCTTATGGTATCTTTGCATTAGAGAAGTGCTTGGAAAAAATGTTGGTGTGTTTTCTGATCATTTTAAGCATTTATCCTTGATTTTTAGATATTTTTCAGTTCATTTCACACATTTATTTTGCTAAAAAATGTTCCCGCATAAGAATTTTTAATTGTAATAATAGGTTAAATGTGCATTAAATCAACTTATCGTGCATTACATTTGTAGGGTGCACTAGCAGTCTGAATGCCCACTAACAAATACACATCCCTAGTTTGCACTTGCTTCAAAGCATCTGCATATATGTATTGAGAATAGTACCGTGTTCCCTTGGATGCCTGATTTTCAAAGGGAAAGAGAAGTCCCATATGGGATTTCACTTTGAAAATGAGCTTCCAGTCTTGTTCGGACAATGGTCCTGATTGCCTATAAGCTGCCTGAAAATTGCCCTATAAGGGAATTGAATTAATAGGGGGCCTATAAGATAAACAAGGCCTGCAAGAGAAACTTTGCAGCAAAAAAGAAATGTTGCAAGTTTGTAAATAGTTACCCTTGTTATCCAAGTTCTAAATACCTGTTCATTGTAAACACAAAGTACCCAAGGAAATGTGTAGTTCTATGTTTATTGTAAACCGCACTGATGTTGAATAGCGCAGTATAAAAGAGACTGGAAATAAATAAATAAAAAATAAATGAAGGACGCATTGGTCAGGCTTTGTTAGAGAACTATTTTGTTCTAACCAAATTAAGAAAATCAAATCTATAGCATACAAAGAAGCAATATTTAACTTGCTGAAAGACACTATTTTATTTCTTCAAAGTACAACCCATTAAATAGTTTTAATGCAAGACACTGGAGAAGACATGAAGAAATGTAAGCAGTGGGTCCACTATTCAGTGGCTATGGCTAGCGCAATTACAGCAGTCAGCCGCCACCGCTGAACACTAAACCTGGATACTCAATGCAATGAATATCTGGGATTGCCGCTGAATCAGGAAGCTAACTGGGAAGCGGCAATATTAAGCCATTGGCCGGTAGCTTTGGCAGCGGAAGTTAGGACAGCCTTTTCTGTGCATAACTTTCACCGCCAAGGGCTGAATATCGCCGCTGACCAGTTATCCCCGGCTGCCACACCTAGAATGTCCGCACAACACCTCGATGCTAACCGGTGGTACCTGCGGATATTTAGATATAACCGTGTTAGTGCCACTGAATGTCCCGCTTAGCGGCATTTACACAGTTTACAGGTCTGCAAACCGAGCAAATGCCTTTGAATATCAGGCCCGGTATCTTTAGTAATGTTCCCTATCTGTGCCATCCAGCCTGCATACGGAAAATAAAAATGCTGAAAATTTCTACTAAGCATTATTGCATTATATGTAGACAAATAGCCAACAAATAAATGTCTCTGTTATTTATTTTTTCCTTTCTTCATTTCTTTCATCATCAGCAATCAATTTTCAGCACCATCCTCTAACTCCTAAATGGTTATTTTTGACATCTGAAAATGATATATTACGCAGAAGGAAATAGAAAAGAAATGCAGTTTAAGCTTTGTTAGAAATATAGAGGCCATCAGAACCAGCTTAATCATTAAGCAGACCGGGGGGGGGGGGGGGCAGTTTTATAACAGTTTGTCTAGATTGGGTGCTCAAGCAGATGCCTATCTTTAGTCTATTTTATAGAGATATAGGACCTATTTTACAGTACTAAAGCCTGATGAGGATTTGCAATTAACACACCAAACAAACACACGTTAACTGCAAACGGGGTCATGCTGAACTGCCAGGCAGCCTACTGGGGACAGAGCTACCTGTATGAACAGGCAATTTGTACGGGGAGCTCTGTTTGTGGGAGGGAGAGGGCAGGACAGAAACACAGCGAGAGCGGGCGATCGGCAGAGAGTGACCCTGGTCATACAGTGCCAATTTCATGGTCGGCCCTGTACATCCAGGGCCTCAAATCTAGATGAGGGATGTATTCCACCTCAAAGCTGGAATAAGTCCACCTTGATTGAGTGGCAACACAGCATGGGATCTGGGGATGCAGAGGGTTCCCTGCAACCTGACCCTGGCCATGAAAGGCCAGATTGGGAGTTGGGCTGCAGGGAATGAAGATTGTTTCCTGCGGCAGGAGGTCATGGCACCAGAATGGAGCCGGGTTGCTATGGCAACGGGATGCCATGGCATTGTGGCTCCATTCAGGAGCCTGTCTGAGTTGGCCGGGTATGTCAGCTGGATGTCAATCAGAATTGGGCCACGGCCTGCATGTCCAGGCAATAGACCCGATTCTGTTCACACGGGCACCTCTATCCCCTGTGTGATCAGAATCAGGTTTACCTCTGTATGGCCCAATTCTGATCGGCCATACAAGGGGGAGACGACCAGCACAGAATGCCCCTCAAAGCCTCTGCATTAGCTGTCTGGGGCATGACCCATATTTTCCCAGCAGTTAATGTATGATGGGCTGCATGTATGTACACTCCCATAGAGGAGTCAGCTGAACCCATGTTAAGAGCCGCATTGCCTCTGAGCATGCAGCAATTGCTCTCTCTCTAGTGGCAATTGCCCTGACTCTCCATGCCAACTCTCTGCCCATTCCTTGCCCCATCCCGTGGTCTCTGATTAACATGAGTTTTAGTATGTGGTGCCAGGCAAACTTGTGTGTTAGTGTTCCTGACTGCCATTAACTGGCTTTAGTACATGGGCCCATAGGCACCTATGTATATTTATAAAATTGACCCTGAAATCAGCAGAAATATCTGCTGTCATAAGGCCATATGCATTGTCATCAGGTCAACAGCATATAATACATGCAAACGTGTATTTTATTAACACTACACATGAATTGAAGCCTCACCTGCTCTCTGCTCAAAATCCATGTATTCTTGCCACAACGTGTGTTTGCACGTAAATACTCGCAATAATTTCATAAGTGCCATTTTGTGCACTTACAGGGAGTTATTTTAGAAGCCCTATTCATGCTTTGGACGTGTGAAAAGGGACATGCAGGCATCCAAATCACAGCGACGTCCACGAAGCCATTTTAGAAACCAGTTCTATAGACTCCCCAGTGCGAGGATGTCCCAGTTGTGAAGGGGCGTGATGGAGGCATGACCAAGTTGGACATGCATGCCCAATTTCAGAAATGGCAAGCACATCCTTACCCACTAGCAGGACCACTCCAATATGGCATCAGAAAAGCTCTTGTTCTGCCATCCAGACAGCTGGAGGCATAGAGAGGAAGGTGTCCTGATATCCCTTATACTTTCCATGATGATAACAAAAACTGCAGGGAAAAGAGGACACTTCTTTTTGGTTCAACACACTGCTGCACATCCCCGCATGCAAAGCCACATGGAGATGCCTTCAGCATAGGATAAACATTCCCACCCCAAGTGTTTGTAGCAGGGATGCCTATGAGGCCTTCCATTTCAGGGATCCATTTCAGGGATGTCCAACTTATTAAAATTGGGCTGGAACATTAATGCCCCTGGTGGCTTTTTTGTATGTTTTGCGCTGGACGCGCCAGATTTCACCTGTTATATAAGGTGGCCCAAAAAAAGTGAGAACATCTCATAAATTAAAAGCTTAAGTAGTTTACTTATTTACCTTTTTTAGCTATATAATGTCTTTATTTCAACAATTTCCGGTCGCCATCTTTTTTTTTTAATTTGTTAATCGTTTACATCTGTCTTTTTGAATTTTTAAATAACTTATATGCTACGAGATGTTCTCACTTTTTTTGCACCACCCTGTATATGCATGAAAGTGCCTTTATGAAATAACCCCCTCAGTGGCTATGGTTTATGGTTTATTTAATTATTATTATATTGCCTTTGGGGAACCAGCAAAGCACTTTACAGTAAAATATTAATATACATAAAATAAATGTAAACACATACTGTCAATAATAAAAATAAAAGTATACATATAATAGGTTCAGTTAAATGAGACAAAACTATAGTTGATAAGATAGAAAAAACAGAATGTGATGTTGCTTGGGTGAGGCACTCAGTCGATGGCCATCTGCTAACTAAAAGCAAATTCAAATGAGAAGGTTTTTAGGGCCTTTTACATTTGTCTCTTCTGCAAACTGGAAGTCTGCGCTGGAGGGGAGCAGAAGCAGAAGATACAAAAGTAAAGGAAACCGCGACACAGCGCCGGCATGGGTAGGTAAGCACTGTATCAAGGTTTGGGCCATTTGCTACCACTGCAGGCCCCGGACAGGCCCTAGCAATAAGTGTTTGCACTTACTGACCCTTAACTGCAAATCCTAAGGTGAGATAAGTGCAAAGCCTGTGCAGTCCATGCAGGGGTATGTGCCAAGCATCTGCCCTCCCTTTAGCAGACAAGGCAGATACTTACTGCATGGGTCACTGTTCCCTGCAGTTTGTTTAAAATTCACCCAAAATAATTTGAGTTCTCTCTGGGGCTCATCTTGTCAGAACCAGAGCTGGACGGATCAGTCAGGCTACAGTTGCTTGCATGATTTGTAACATCTGGGTCATGGAGGTATGTTGCAGCTTTAAGTGCATCTGGAAGACTTGCTGCTGTTCCCACTGATTTTGCACCATTGTTTGCAGCTGCTGCTATCCATCTCTCAGGACCTGAAGCAATTGTTCCATTTAGGGCTAAGTCATAAGAACATAAGATATGCCATACTGGGTCAGACCAAGATCCATCAAGCCCAGTATCCTGTTTCCAACAGTGGCCAATCTAGATCACAAGTACCTAGCAGTTTCCCCAAAAGATAGGTTCCACAATGCTTGTATTGGGTCAAGCAGTGGATATTCTGGGACCCCTTTGGTTTATGGACCTTTCATCCAGGAACTTGTACAAATCTTTTTTAAATCCGGCTACACAGCTTTTACTACATCCTCTGGTAGCAAATTCCAGAGTTTGATTACACGTTGAGTGAAAAAATATTTTCTCTTATTAGTCTTAAATAGGTTACCCTGTAGCTTCATTGCATGTCCCCTAGTCTTTCTATATTTTGATGGTGTAAACAATCGATCTACGTTTACCCATTCCATTCCATTCATTAATTTATAGACCTCTATCATATCTCCCCTCAGCCTCTCTTTTCCAGATTGAAGATCCCTAACCTTCTTAGCCTCTTCTCATAGGGGTATCCTTCCATCCCCTTTACCATTTTGGTGGCTCTTCTCTGAACCTTTTCTTATAATGCTATATCCTTTTTAAGATATGGTGACCAGAATTGCACACAATATTCAAGGTGCGGTTGCACCATGGAACGATACAGAGGCATTATAATATCCTTTGTCTTATTCTCCATTCCTTTCCTTATGATACCTAGCACTCTATTTGCTCTCTTGGCCACCACTGCAAACTGGGCAGATGGTTTTAACATGCTAACCACAATGCCTAAATCTTTTTCCTGGGCCATGGTTCCTAATGTGGAACCTTGCATCATGTAACCATAGTTTAGGTTTTTCTTTCCTAGGTGCATAACTGCACTTGTCCACATTAAATTTCATCTGCCATTTGGATGCCCAGTCTTCCAATTTATCAAGATCCTCTTGCAATTTTTCATAATCCTCATGGGTTTTAACGACTTTGAATAGTTTTGTGTCATCTGCAAATTTGATAAGCTCACTCGTTATTCCCATTTCCAGGTCATCTATGAATATGTCAAAAATCAGCGGACCCAGCACAGATCCCTGAGTACTCCATTATTCACCTTTCTCCATTGGGAAAATTGGCCATTTAGCCCTGCCCTCTGCTTTCTATCTTTTAACCAGTTCCTGATCCACATGACTTTTTAATTTCGCCAAAAGTGATGAGGGACATTGTCAAAGGCTTTCTGAAAGTCCAGATACACTATATCAACCGACTCACCTTTGTCTACCTCTTTATTCACACCTTCAAAAACACATAACATATTAGTAAGACAAGTCCAGCTTGCATCAGTCTGCAATCCAATTATTGTGTCTCTTGTCTGCTTCTGCAGAGCTGCAAGGTTAAAATAAATCAAAATCCCTGCCTGTTTGGTTCTGACTGACTTATTTTGGTCCTTAATTATCAGGGCAGAGATAAACTCTTTAGCCCTATAACTAGTGCTATATTGTAGTGAGGCCCAAATCCTGCAAGGTGGTAGTGGGTCTGTGCTCTGTAGTGGGGGCGATACCAGTCCCACCACTGTCACAACATGTAATAACATGAGTGAGAAATCAGGTTCTGAGCCTACAGGGAGGCCTCTTACACAACAAAATGACCCACAAAGCTTTGAGTTAAAGAAACACAAATTTTTAATTGGAAAAAAGTGCCCATGTTACTAAGTGGAGGCTTTGTAGCAGTAATCTAGCTTGTAATTAAAAATACACAGTACAGACTGATTTGCTCGGTGTTGGCTGAGAGTGGGAAGGATGCTGACTGGGTGGTGAAGGCTGATTGGCTTGCTGGGGTGGGGAGCTGGTGGCTGGGAGTGGCAGATTTTAAGGGAGGAGGGAGACTATACTATGGTGGGGAGAAACAGGAGAAAATACTGAGTGACTACAGTGTGGCAGGTGCAGGCCTGTGATCCACGGTGTCTGACATAAGCAGGCAGGCCTAACTAGCTTGACCTGTAAATGAAGCCTGTGGAGAGGCTCATAGGAATTGCACATCCCCCAACATGCTGCTATTGTAGGATAGAACTCTGCAAGAGTACTAAACTAACTTAGATAAGCAAAACTGAGAGATGGAAAAATACAGAAAAATATGTTTAAAAGTTACTGATAAGAAAGTGCATCTGCAAGGAATATAATTGGGATTGCTGACAGATGAGTTGCAGAGCCCTGCTCCCCTGCATGCACAAATTGGCTCTATGGCCTTGAGAGTATGGAAGTAACAAGTTGATGAACTGGCCATTGTAATTGGGACTAGAAGGGGGGTGAGCAGGTGCTGAGCCCACTGAAGGAACATAATTGGATAATCTTATCAGTACCGGCACCAATGGAAGGGGTACGGGAGGTACGGGAGAGTACCGGGACCAATGAAATGTTTTTCTATACCTAGAATGGAACAGAAGTCTATAAAAGTTGTTGTAATGCTAGAAAACTTTGCTCAGCCATTTTGAAATTGACTTGCTTGAGACTTGTGCACAAATAAATGATTTGGACCTTCTGAACAGACTCCTGGTATCATTGGTTTGTCTGCGCTTTGCTGCTACATATTCTTGGTGCGTTGGCCGGGAAGTTGTGGAATCAAAGTGTATATAGGGCAATATACCATGACTTTCCGCCTCTATAGGCTTGGTCCTGCCGGGATCGCGCCCTTCCGACGAGGGCTGCTCCCTGGCGCCGCCGGTCCCTTGTATCGGAGGGAGCTGGTCGGACCTCGGCGGGTGCCGGGCCCGGCTGGAGCCAACGCCTCGAACCCGAGTGAGGGGAGTCCGAGGTCCAACTCATGCGCCTGCTTGGGAAGTTTGAGGACCGGATCCGGTGAGTATAGTTTTGATTTGGTGTCTAGACAGAAATAGAAAGAGCAGTACTGCCATTGGAACTTGGAATTTGGAATTTGTAATCTCGAGATATTGAAAATTGGTAAGAGAGCTTGATCACCTCTCAAGGAAGGGCCGAGAAACCCCGCATGGGAATTCGCCGGGTGAAACCCCCATCCTTTTTGTAATTGGGAAATTGGAAAGACTAGTCAGTTTAGATAGAAACGAATGCATTCTGGGATACGTTGCTAGCATGATTGTGTGAATGAAGTGTGAATGAGAGGTCTGGCAGCACGGACCAAGTGAAGGCGGACCCCTGAGTAGCGCATTTCCTGACCGGGCGACTGCGTTCAGGTCGCGAAAAGGGGGAAGCGATTGTCGTCTTGTCTTGTTATTTGTACTCCTTATACGTTTCCAGGGCCGTGAGGACCCCTTACCCACGGTCCGCCCTCCTTTTCCCTTTTGTCTGTTGTTGCGCGCACACATCGAAATGGGAGGGGCGGGGTCTACTAGAAACACTCCATTAGAATGTATGATCGCACATTTTAAAGAGGGATATTCTGGAGATTATGGTATTAAAATGACAGCAGCCCGTTTACAGATATTGTGTACTAGGGAGTGGCCCGATATAGACCCCACCTGGCCCCGAGAGGGAATGTTTAATGTAGAAATTATTCAGTTAGTACACCGTAGAGTGCGGATAGCGCACCCCGATCAGTACCCCTATATAGATTCCTGGTTAAGTATTTGTGAAGATCCGCCCCTCTGGGCGCAGCGCTGTTATGAGGAACAGTGCAGAATAATGTTAGCTAAAACAGATTCTAGACAGAAAACAGAACAGCCTAGAACGAAAGAGCAGGATAAGAAGTCCAGGAAGAAGCCCATCCTGGTAGATCCTGATTCCCCAGAAATAATTCCCCGACAGCCTCGAACCCCAGGTGCGATAAGAGTAGCCCGGCGTCCTGCTCCAGAGCCCCAGAGACAGCCGGTGCGGGACCCAACCCCTGACCCACCTCCCGGAGGGGAGAGAGAGGAATTAGCTGAAGAAGATGATATTACAGGAGCAGAAAAAAGCGAGTCAGATATAGAGAAAGAGGAGGAAGAAATTGAAAATGCCCAAAGCGAGGACGACAGTGTACAAGTGGTTGCCAGTGCCAGTTTGCCAGTAAAATGTACACCCAAAGTAAAACCTGCTGAGAAAGTGAAAGTGACCTCTGGAAAGACAGTTACGAAAACAACCCTTAGATCCCACAAGACAGCTACTGCCAAAATGATGCCTTTACGGCAAGTCCCGGGAGTGCCTATAAAGAACGAAAATGAGGAGGTGGTAGCGGGACCCTTAACTTATGTGTATATCCCTTTCTCTACAACGGATTTGTTAAATTGGAGGTCGCATTATGCCTCCTATACTAGTAAACCCCAGGAACTTACAGAGTTAGTAACTACGGAAACCCACCAACCCACTTGGCCAGATTGCCGCCAGCTCCTGACCACCCTATTCACGACAGAGGAGTGAACACGAATTAGAAAAGCAGCTATTGAGTGGATGGCAGATAACCCTGTAGCTCCGGGACAGGGGCTAAACAGAATAGACTATCGGGAAGCAGCCCAGAGAGAATTCCCGAATGAAGACCCCCATTGGGATCCAAATACAGAGGAAGGATCCACAGCCCTAGCCCGTTTTCGCCAAGGCTTTTTACAAGGCCTGAGAAGGGGAGGCCAAAAAGCTATGAACCTTTCCAAAGTTGCAGGAGTTATCCAAGGTGTAGATGAGAGCCCAGCAGACTTTCATGAGAGATTAATTGAAGCATACAGAATGTATACTCCCTATGATCCCGAAGCACCAGGAAGTTTATGTATGGTGAATTCTGCTTTTGTAAACCAGTCTCAACCAGACATCAGACGTAAATTGCAGAAATTAGAAGGGTTTGCGGGCATGAATGCAACGCAGTTACTGGAAGTCGCTCATAAAGTGTATGTGAATCGTGATAATGAAAAGCAGAGAGAATGTGATAGAAAGATGAAGAAGAAAGCTGATTTTTTGGCTGCGGCCATAGTTGAACAGAAAAGGGGAGGTATCCCTAGTCGACGGAGCAGAGGAAGAGGGCGGGGCCAAGGCGGAGGCCGGACCCAGAAGCTAGGCGTGAACCAATGCGCCTATTGCAGAGAAGAAGGACATTGGAGAGATACGTGCCCGCAACTCGAAGACGCCCAGCAAGATGACGACAGCAGTCATCAATGGAGAGAAGAAAGACGAGGCTATCCCCGAAACCGCGGAGGAGCCAATCGAGAACAATTCCAGCGAGAAAGAGGAGGAGCCATTCAAGCATTGGCCACAGCGATCCATGATGAAAATGACGTGGATTAGGACAGACCGGGCTCCAAGTTTGCTTTAGGTCTCCAGGAGCCTATGGTCGGAATACAAATAGGAGACCAAGTTATGGACTTTATGGTTGATACTGGAGCACAACATTCAGTAATAGATAAAAAGATAGCCCCATTTTCTACAAAAGCAGTCACCATTATAGGAGCAACTGGTGCCAAAGCTACAAAATCTTTTCTTCAAAATCGTATATGCAGTCTGGGAGGACAGCAAATAACTCATCAATTCCTTTACATGCCCGAATGTCCAGTGCCACTACTGGGACGAGATATGTTAGTCAAACTCCAAGCACAAATATCTTTCTCTGAGAAAGGAGAAATGCAAATGACAGTAAATCCCCAAGCCAAACCAGCAGGAGTAATGCTGTTGACAGTTCCCCGAGAAGAAGAATGGAGGTATTACATTGATGATTCTATCCAAGACACTTATTTTGAACAAACTTTAAAGAACATTCACGCACCACCTGGAGTATGGGCAGAAGGCAGTCCCCCAGGCCTAGCCAAGCATATAGCTCCAGTGATTGTAACCCTCAAGCCTAGTGCTACACCAGTACACGTCAAACAGTACCCTCTCCCAAGAGCCGCAATTGAAGGCATTCATCGCCACTTGCAAAGATTACTCGAGTATGGCCTACTAAAAGTATGTCAATCCCCATGGAACACTCCACTTTTGCCAGTAAAGAAACCTGGGACGGATGATTACCACCCAGTGCAAGACCTAAGGAGAGTAAATGATGCAGTTGAAACTATACATCCAGTCGTACCCAATCCTTACACTCTTCTAGGACTGATACCTGCTGAAGCTACCCATTTCACTGTACTGGATTTAAAAGATGCATTCTTTTGCATAAGATTAGCCCCTGTAAGTCAAATATTGTTTGCATTTGAATGGCAGGACCCCATCTCTGGAAGAGGGGGCCAACTCACCTGGACAAGATTACCCCAAGGATTTAAGAATTCGCCTACCATTTTTAGTGCTGCACTGAATCAAGACCTTTCAAGCTATCCAGTGGCCCCGGGGAAGAGAGTGCTTCTCCAATACGTGGACGATCTGCTGATAGCTGCCATATCAGAAAGTGAATGTATACTAGCCACCAAAGATCTCTTGCAGTTACTAGATGAAGCTGGATACAAAGTTTCCAGAGCCAAAGCACAGCTATGCCAAAAAGAAGTGAAATACTTGGGTTTTCGTATAACCCAAGGAAGCCGAAGATTAGGTAGAGAGAGAAAAGAAGCAGTATGTAGAATTCCAACTCCAACAACCAGAAAGCAAGTCAGAGCCTTTCTGGGAGCGGCAGGATATTGCCGAATATGGATACCCAACTTTGCCCAAATTGCCAAACCACTGTATGAAGCCACAAAAGGAGAAGAGAAGTCGCCACTGGAGTGGGGACTTGAGCAGGATACAGCCTTCAAGAAGTTAAAGGAAGAATTGATGTCATCACCCAGCACTTGGACTACCAGACGTCCACAAGCCTTTTCACTTGTTTGTACATGAAGCACAGGGAAATGCCTTAGGCATGTTCACTCAGAAATTGGGAAATTGGGAGCGACCTGTAGCATACCTATCGAAACAATTGGACCCTGTGGCCAAAGGATGGCCACCATGCCTGAGAGCAGTTGCAGCTACAGCACTACTAGTGAGTGAAGCAGACAAGCTCACATTAGGACAGAACATACGAGTCACTGTGCCACATGCAGTCCTTGCCCTCATGGAACAAAAAGCAAATTATTGGCTCACCAATTCCCGAATGTTGAAATACCAGAGCATGTTATGTGAAAACCCACAGATACAACTAGAAGTGAGTCATGCCTTGAATCCAGCCACCTTGATACCCATCAGTGAAGAACTCCCAGAACATGACTGTATCGAAGTCATGGAAACTGTGTTCTCCAGTCGACCTGACTTGACAGATGTGCCCATAGACAATCCTGACCAAATCTATTATGTTGATGGGAGCAGTCTCATCCTTGATGGACGACGCTGTGCCGGATATGCAGCCGTCACTCAACACGAAGTAGTTGAATCATCAGCTTTAGCCTCAGGCACATCAGCCCAAAAAGCCGAATTGATAGCACTCACCAGAGCATTATTGTTAGGAGAAAAACTTGTGCTAAATGTATATACAGATTCCAAGTATGCCTTCACCACTCTGCATGCCCATGGAGCTCTCTATAAAGAACGAGGGCTCATCACATCCGGAGGAAAGTCAGTCAAATATGGTCCCGAGATATTGATGTTACTTGATGCAGTTTGGGCCCCAACACGTGTAGCTGTCATGCATTGCAGAGGACATCAAGCCGGAAAAGGAGAAGTTGCCCGAGGAAATAGATTTGCAGATGCTTCAGCACGACAAGCAGCTATGACAGGACAGATTACCCCACAAGCTATGCCAATGCAAGCAGCATTGTTTCCAGTACCTCTGAATTTATGGACACCACGATATACCACCAAAGAATTAGATTACTACTGTAACAAAGAAGATGGAGTACTGAAAGATGGATGGATTGAACTGCCACCAGAAGAGGGCAGTCAACCCCCTGGACGAATAGTAATTCCTGAACTGTTAGGACCAGCTTTTGTCAAAGCTTTCCACGAAGCCACCCACTATGGAAAAAGTGCTATGGAAAAAGCACTCAGACCACATTTTTACATCCCTCTACTGACAACCATATCAGCTTCAGTAGCACGTCAATGTCTAACCTGTGCCAAAAATAATGCCAAGCAAGGCCTTATAACGGCACCCCGAGTTCAGTCAGGAGGTGTAACCCCCATGCACAACCTCCAAATTGATTTTACCGAAATGCCAAGAGCCAATGGATACCATTACCTGTTAGTATTAGTTTGTACTTTCTCTGGATGGGTAGAAGCCTTCCCAACCAGAACTGAGAAAGCCCGAGAAGTTACCAAAGTTTTAATGAGAGAGATTGTCCCTAGGTTCGGAATTCCAGCAGTAATAGGGTCAGATAATGGACCCTCATTTGTCTCCCAGGTTACTCAACAGTTAGCAAAAGCTTTGCAGATACAATGGAAACTCCACACTGCATACAGACCCCAGAGTTCAGGGAAAGTTGAGCGAATGAATCGTACTCTAAAAGCCCAAATGTCTAAGCTTTGTCAGGAGACACACTTGAAGTGGCCCCAAGTGCTCCCAATAGCGTTACTCAGAATACGCTCAGCTCCTGTAAAATCAACAGGATTTTCCCCTTTTGAAGTTCTGTATGGTAAACCCCCACCAATAGTGCAGGGAATTAAAGGAAGTTTAGCCCAAATTGGTTCAGAAGTAACTAGACAAGAACTCCTAGCTCTTAGTTTTGTTCTGCAGACTCTCCATGCGTGGATCCAAGACCAGTTGCCTATCAACTTGACGGAACCTTTGCATCCCTATCAGCCTGGTACCTCGGTGTGGATCAAAGATTGGAAGAAGACACCGTTGGAACCCCATTGGAAGGGACCGTACACCGTCATCCTGTCTACCCCAACTGCAGTAAAGGTAGCCGAGATCGACGCCTGGATCCACCACAGCAGAGTCAAGCCCGCCGCTGATCCTGAACCTGAGCAGTGGACAGCAGAGCAGCATCTTGATGCACCCTTGCGAGTTACTCTGAGACGGCAACCAGCAGCTTAAGACACTTCATCACAGTGCTTTGCAGTAGCCAAGTCTTTCGAAGAGGATTGCTGTTTTCCATGCAGCAACAGTTTTGTTTCAACGAACCCAATCTGTGCGTGATTCTGCACACTACTTTGATACTACATTGACTAGCCAGACTTCACAAGCCAACTGAAATTGCTAATAAGTTGGTTAATGTGTACTGGACAACCTGAGGATCTTCAATCAACACTCAGCACCCGTTAAATTGCTTCATTAGCAAACGGGACGAAGAAGGAGAACGTCGTGATCAAGATCAGCAAGCTGAGGATTCAGAAGAACTCCAATCAACATCAACATGCATCTTTACTTTTGCTTCATTCTGGTTGCCTTCTTTGGAGGTTTTGAACTGACTTATGCTTTACCTCCATGCACTGCTTGCATTACTTCTACTCGAACTGGACTGAAAGTAACTCAGACTTTGATTTACCACTCGTACTATACCTGCAAGGGAAAAGTGACTCGGTGTATTTATAACACCACTGAACTAAATATTTGCACTTATGGCAAAATTAGAGCATGCTATAATCCGCATCAGAATCCATCCTATTACACGTTGGAAATACAATGGAAGGATGCAGATGGACCTATAATAGCTGCTACACCACCACTTAAGGACATTACTAAACCTGCTGTTTTGAATTTTGATGCATGTAATGTCATTAACAGAGATAGTTATTCCACCTGTGGTACTTGGGAGAAAGCGTATCGAAATGACCATAAGTACATGTGTCCAGAGGGTGCCACAGGATGGAGGAAGTGTACAGGTAAAAAGGAACCAGGCTATAGTACTGCCCCAGCAGCAGATTACTATTGCCCGTATTGGGAATGTGTTTTTTATGCTACCTGGAATAATGGTATAGTTGACGAAAAGATAGATAAACGAATGGCCACTTTAACCAAGCCAACCACAAATGATAAATGTCAGAAAGATGCTTGTAACCCTTTGCACTTGCGTATACACAATCCCTATGCATGGAAACAAGGATACAAGTTTGGTTTACGTATTGCTGGAGGGGCAATAGACCCAGGAACCATTGTGTATATTAGATTGAATACCCAAGCCCACAAGTCATCTAAATATCATATCCATAATACCTTCTATGAGGCCATGCATGTAAATAAGTTTGAAATCCCTCATCCTTCTCAGAATTTATTTCTAGAATTAGCCGGAGCAGTAGTGTCTAGTCTTAAGATTTCGGATTGCTATTTCTGTGGCGGAACCCAAATGGGAGACCAGTGGCCATGGGAAGCCCAAGAATTGAATTATTCTTTGATTTACAATCAGACTGAATTACACAAGACTACTAGTGAATGGGTGTTAGCGCACTCAATCGTTGGACGTCTTTGCTACGCCAGAACTGGACCCCAGTTCACCCAAAAGGTAGGACAGCTGGTCTGTCTTAGCCAGAAGTACTATAATGCCACGACCAAAAAGACGTCATGGTGGTCAGGAATCAAACACCCTGAACCTCCTAACCCATTAGCCAGATTTCCTGAACTTGCTGATTTATGGACTAATCTTGCCAAAGTCCATGCCTGGCAAGCCCCACCTGGCCTATATTGGATCTGTGGAAACCGAGCGTATGCACAACTCCCGCCACAATGGGGAGGAGCATGTGTCTTAGGAACCATCAGACCTTCTTTCTTTCTTTTAAACACTGAACATGGAGAACAATTAGGATACCCTGTTTACACTACCCACCGACACAAAAGAGCATTAAGACAGAAAAGAGAAGCCTTACAGATAGGCAAGTGGGAGAAGTGGCAGGGGGATGATTGGCCACCAGAAAGAATCATTGAGTATTATGGGCCTGCCACTTGGAATGATGATGGTATGTATGGTTATCGTACGCCAATCTATATGATTAATCGTATTATTCGCTTACAAGCAGTAGTTGAAATAATAACCAATGAAACTAGTCATGCTCTTACGCTCCTAGCTAGACAAAGTACTCAGATGCGCACTGCTATATATCAGAACCGCTTAGCACTTGATTATTTGTTAGCAGCTGAAGGAGGAGTATGTGGTAAATTGAATTTAACCAATTGTTGTTTAAAAATAGATGATAAGGGTCAAGTAGTTGAAGAAATTGCTAAAGATATGCAAAGACATGCTTATGTGCCAGTGCAAACTTGGCACTCATTGAAGTTCCCTAACTGGTTTGCTATCCTTTTCTCCTGGCTGGGGGGATTTAAGACTTTCATTGTCTTAGTACTAATTCTTGTTGTTGTTATTTTCTTATTACCATGTTTAATCCCATGTTGTATGCGTTCTATTCATAATGCTATTGACAGCACAGTAGAGCGGAAGACCGCAACTAAAATAATGGCCCTATATAGAGCCAGCCCTAGTCGTAATCCTTCAATCATGATGTGATTCTTCTAAAGGTGATTTAATTCTCACACCTTATTAAGTAATAGGGTGAGATTAATCAAAGGGGGGAATGTGGCAGGTGCAGGCCTGTGATCCACGGTGTCTGACATAAGCAGGCAGGCCTAACTAGCTTGACCTGTAAATGAAGCCTGTGGAGAGGCTCATAGGAATTGTAGGATAGAACTCTGCAAGAGTACTAAACTAACTTAGATAAGCAAAACTGAGAGATGGAAAAATACAGAAAAATATGTTTAAAAGTTACTGATAAGAAAGTGCATCTGCAAGGAATATAATTGGGATTGCTGACAGATGAGTTGCAGAGCCCTGCTCCCCTGCATGCACAAATTGGCTCTATGGCCTTGAGAGTATGGAAGTAACAAGTTGATGAACTGGCCATTGTAATTGGGACTAGAAGGGGGGTGAGCAGGTGCTGAGCCCACTGAAGGAACATAATTGGATAATCTTATCAGTACCGGCACCAATGGAAGGGGTACGGGAGGTACGGGAGAGTACCGGGACCAATGAAATGTTTTTCTATACCTAGAATGGAACAGAAGTCTATAAAAGTTGTTGTAATGCTAGAAAACTTTGCTCAGCCATTTTGAAATTGACTTGCTTGAGACTTGTGCACAAATAAATGATTTGGACCTTCTGAACAGACTCCTGGTATCATTGGTTTGTCTGCGCTTTGCTGCTACAACAGCATTGGGGGGTGTAAAGAGTGGATGGGGAAGGGGCTCTGATGGCTGTGTATTTCTGCCAGTGGCTTATGGAGCTGTGGTAGACCTCAGAAGAGATTTCCTTCCTTCCCTCCCCCTCCCAGTTGGGACAAGCGATGGGAAGGGGAGCGTTCAGCCACTGGCTCCTAAATCTAAAGAAGATATGTCAAGGCCTGATCTATTGTATACTTGGGTTACAAGTTTCTTTTCCTGTATGTTTTAGTCTTTGGTATTTATTCTACTAATGTGACTTTAAGTTGTTTGGTTTTGTTTTCAATTTATATTTTGAAAAGTGCAATTATAAAATTGCATAAAAATAAAATAATAAAAAAAAGAAGGTTGAGACAAAATTGCCACTTAATGATGATCATAGGAAGGGAATAGCGAGAGAGCCAAAGTTGCTAAGTACCCAGCTCCATGAGTGAGATTTTTGCCAGTTCTGGTTTTATATTTGATTGCAATGCATTGTGGTATTTGTAGTCCCAGATTTTACTCATTTGAATCAGTGCTGCAGGTCCCATAATGTATCAGAATGAGATTTCAGAAATCCAGGACCTGCTTAAAATCGGGAACTGGGTAACTTGGCATATCTGGAGAGCACACACTGAAACAAAGTGGTTGTTAGCAGATAAGGACCCTGTTCACCTCCGTCTCTCACCCTCACCATCATCTTCTATATTTCTCCTAACCCCCTTGAATTCTATTACTCTTCTGATCATTGCTACGTACCTCTGCTGGTTGGTTGTACTAACCATTTGTAGCCTTCTCAATAAAAGGCGTTATTTCCTCACATTCTCTCTGAATTTCTCACATTCCAGCTTCAGACCATGACGACCCTTTGCCCTGGGTTTTCTTTTCTCCTGGCAAATATTATCTTCATTGAAATATAATAAACAGTTGACTATTTCTTTTAGAGACCCCTTTTCCCTTATTACTTACTTTAGATCCAAACTGAAGAGATGTACTAGTAGTGCTGCAACAAAGTACCTGGCCGCGTGATTGCCTTTCATTAAGTCTATTACACTCCTTGATTTGCTTCTTTAGTGGAACAGCATGAATGCCTTTCACTTTCACTGTTCTGCCATCAATGGTGATAATTGTAAATCTAAACTAATCTACAGGAAGTCTATCAATAAGCTTAGAAGGGATGATTAAAATAATACCTCATTTAGTAGCAGACTAGACATAATTACTGTGGCGACTAATTTAGTTTAACAAGTACACAGTAGCTGATGCCATCATTTGTATATAAGAAAACCCCCCACAAATGATATTCAACATCATTGCATAGAACAAAAATAATACAATTTTATGGTTCATCAAAGAAAATGGCAATTTCTGACAGAAGAATTCCTATTTTCCCTTATACTGTTTCATAATCATGAGTAAATCAGAGTCATTCAATACAGAGTAGGGCAAATCCTTTTGTTTTCTGGTCACTTTTTCTAAAAAGTGATAATCCACTCTAAGGAGTATGTCTATTAAAGGACGTTAGTTGCTACCACATGGCTAATACAGAATTATCGCCCAGTGGTAGCAGCTAAAGTGGGCGAAAAGCAGATATCGCAGGCACTTTCTAGCAATATCCGCTTTTTGCATGGTGGATTGGGGTGTGGGGGAGGGAGCAGGGTCAGGGTGGGGAGCAGGTGTGCCAGTTGCCAGCAACCAGTGTGCAAAACATTTTCGAGTGATGGCTACTGAAATCGGGACTCATCATCCTTTGCTCCAAGGTACTGCAATAAGCTTCCATTAAACATCAAATTGATGAGGAGGCGGAGCCTGCTGGGGAGGCGGAGCCTGCTGGTTTCAAGATGGCTGCCTAATTCTCTCCGTCGCCTCTCCTTCCTTTTGAAATCTGAATTTTCCCTGGTTTAATACTGAGTTTCGATATTTGGAGTGTGGCGAGTTTTATGCTAACGATGGCCACCGGCAAACCTACCAAATTGGACTATACTACCAGCGCGAATGCTGGCATAAAAAGACCCAAACCTGATCCGCCCTCGCCGCAAAAGGCATCGAGAACACGCGAGGGCCCGGTGGCTCTGCAAGATCTGCTAGAGGAGATACGGGCAGTATGTGAAATGGTGGCGACCAACGGTGTAACGCTGTGCGGTGTTCAGGCGGACATCGGAGAATTGAAGGAGATCAAAGAGCAAGTTTGTGCCCTTATGGAGAAAGTGGGTGGACTGGCGATCAGAGTTGATGTGCAGGAGGAACGCTTTAAGCAGGTCATCACCAATAGTAAAAAAATCGGACTGCTTGAGCGTAGTTTGGAGGACCTCAATAATCGCACAAGGAGAAACAACATTTAGCTGATAGGGGTCCCGGAGGGTGCCAAGGGATCAAACCCTAAGGCCTTCCTGACAACAACCACGGCTAACTTGCTGAAGATAAGTTTTGAGTTACCCTTTGAGATTGAGCGTGCCCACCGCATCCCAACTCACACAGGCCCCAATGTTAGGCAGCCGCGCCCCATCATAATGTGTGTTCTGAGACATTCCCACGCATTGCAGATTTTGGCGGCTGCTAGAGCGGCGGGGCCTCTCAAGTACGAGGGCAGGAACGTGGCATTCTTTCCAGACTTTCACAAGGCCATAGTGCAAAGAAGGAAACTTCTTCTAGCCTTCCGCCCAAGATTGCAGCACTTGCAAGCCCGATATGGGTTGTTTGCACTGGCGAGCCTACACGTCACGCTCCACAATCAGACTCGCACCTTCGAGGATCCGGAGCAACTACGGCTGTTCATTGAAGAGAAGGAGGCCTCAGTCATGAATTGAGAAGGACTGCATATGGAAGGGACTTTCATCTGTGACTTTGGCTGAGACCCGGATGGGTCGGTGCTGAGCGCCTTGGATAGTGATGGTGAATCCTGGAAGGCCGGAATTGGGGTGGAGGGAGGAGGAATGCGACTCTGGCTGTCAGGGACTGACCAGGGCGATAAAGTAGATATGTATCTGAGGAAAGTGTGTTATAAGGGAAAATGTATGGTTTTTGATTGATTTTTACCTGTACGAGGGGGGGGGAGGGAGTGCTCATTGGGTGGGCTCTTGTCTTGTTGGTTCGCCCATGTGATGTTTTCCCTTTGGGGGGTTTGTATGTCTCCTTGTGGCAGGTTAAGAATGGCTGTTCATAATGCTAGTGTACATGTAAGGTGGAAGCTATGCTTTCTTGTGACCAGATTGATGGTTTTTTCTGTTTCTTTCTATAGTTCAATTCATGGGCTCTCTTAAATGTTTATCCCTTAATGTTAAGGGTACAAATAATCCAATTAAGAGGAAAAAGATTCTTCTATATTGCAAAAAGGAAAAGGCAGACGTAGTCCTCCTTCAGGAGACTCGCCTCCAGACTTCGGAAGCTAGAAAGCTGGGTTTAGGGCAGTATGTATTGATCTCCCACTCCGCAGCTCGCTGAAGAAAAACGGAGTTGCTACACTGGTCAGGAAGGCCCTTGCCCCCGTAGTGGAGCACACTCGTGCTGACTTAGAGGGAAGGTGGTCATCAGTGGCCCTGCAGATTCAGGGCAGGAAAATAGCTATAATAAATTTGTATGCCCCCAATCATGATGATGTAACGTTTTTTCAGAAGATAGCACTTGCTCCATACGAAATTGTAATGGGTGGGGATTTTAATTTGGTGTTGGACCCCTTGTTAGACTGTAAGCCTTACAAAAGCCACAGGTTGCAGCAAGTCATGCTGGTGGTCCATTCATTCATGAGAGATCTCGGCCTTGCAGATGTCTGGCGGCTAAAGTACCCGATGGAAAGAGATTACTCATTCTTTTCCCTTCCTCATAAGTCACATTCACGCATAGATGTTTTCCTCATTTCCAAGTCTCTGATTCCCGCAGTAGGCAGGGTGGATATTTGTGCTCTGCAAATTTATTTACATTCTCTTATATACTGCGCTATTCTACATCAGTGCAGTTTACATTGAACAAACTGAAATTACATTGAACAGGGCATTATAACTTGGAGATAACTATTTTACAGGGAACATGGGCTATGGAGGGTTAAGTGGCTTGCCCAAGACCACAAGGAGCACCTGTAGGACTAGAAACTCCAGTCCTTCCGGCCCAAGGTTGCTGTCCTCTAGTGGGATTTGAACCACCGACCTTCTGGCCTGAAGTACCTTGCCCCAACCACTAGGCTACTCCTCCACTCCAAATATCTGATCATGCGGCTATCACATTCCAATTGTCTCTGGGAGAGCAGTCTGAGCGATCTCCCATCTTTGTCCTTCGAAGGGCTCTGCTGGGGGACAAACTATTTCAAGACTATATAATCCGTAGTATCAGGGAGTATTTTGATAAGAACCTAGTGGGTGACACAGCGGGATGGGCATGGTGGGAGGCGTTCAAGGCCTCTATTCGGGCCAAGATCACAAGTTACACGATTAAGGTCGATCACGAAAAGAAGGCCAAGTTAAATGCGCTTGATGCCCAGATTAAAGCTGGGGAAAGGTTGCTGATAACACGATCGGAGGCTGAGATATTACTAAGGCTTCAAAGGTTGAGATATCAGTATAACCATATATTAAGTGAGGAGGCGGAACACTCACTAGGACAGCAGCAGGCCAAGTATTATATAGAGAAAAATAGGGCCGGCAGATTGCTCGCAAATACGTTACATCCACGGGCTGCAAAACGCAGAATAGAAGTCATAAGGGCGGACAACCAGGAAGAATTATCTAAAAGCCAGGAGATAGTTGAGGCTTTCCGTGGCTTTTATGAAAAGTTATATAGATCTGAGAAAGTATGCAACCAGGAGAGTTTTCAGAAATTGACTGCGGGTGTAACTCATCCTTTCCTATCACTCCAGCAGTCGTTGGAGTTAGAGGGGGAACTCTCAGTCAGGGAAGTACAAACGGCAATAACATCAATGGCCAAGGGTAAAGCATCGGGCCCCGATGGACTACCGATTTAATTTTATCAAACGTTTGGGAATGAGTTGCTACCCCATTTGTTGCAGTATTTTCATCTGTTGGATGAGCAGTTGCCGGTGGTAGGTGCTTTTAGCGAGGCGAACATAGTGGTTTTGGAAAAACCGGGCAGGGATCCTCAAAGAGTAGAAAATTACCGCCCTATCTCTTTATTGAATGCGGATTATGAGATTTATGCGGCAGTTCTGGCTCAGAGGCTTGCCAAAGTCATGCCGAGTTTGATACATCCAGACCAGTGTGGTTTCATTGCTGGTCGTTTGACCTCAGATAATGTGCGGCTGTTATTAAATATGTTCGCTATTGCAGAAAGTAAAGAAATTCCGCTAGTGGGGTTGTCCCTGGACGCAGAAAAAGCTTTTGACCGGCTAGAATGGGATTTCAAACTTTGCGGTGGTTTGGCTTTGGGGACCGGTTTATCTGTTTACTACAAGTTTTATATGCGAACCCGACAGCTCGCATATCTGCCAACGGCGTAGTCTCGTCCCCCCTGTGCTTGCGTAGGGGTACCAGGCAAGGTTGCCCACTTTCTCTGCTCTTATTTAATTTAGCGCTGGAATCCCTTGCCTTATTGATCCGCCATTCTGGGGAGATTCGAGGAGTCGAGATTGGGGATTTGCAAGTCAAACTATCGGTGTACGCCGACAACTTGTTATTGTTTGCTCAGCCTGCATCCTTAAAGGAGGTTATGAAGCTAATCGGGGAATACTCGCAGTTGTCCGGGTACAAGATAAACTGGTCTAAATCTATAGCGTTTCCTATGAACAAATGGACATATAAGGCAGTGATTGAGTCAACACCATTTGCTTGGGTAGGGGATACGTTTAAATATTTAGGGGCACGTTTTAGTCGCCACACGGAGGAGACGATAAGGGCAAACACTAAAGCGATGCTGGAAATAGTCAAGGAATTCACAGTGAAATGGTCCCCCTTGCATCTATCTTGGTGGAGTAGACTTGAGTCCCTAAAAATGGTGCTGGCCCCAAAGATTAATTATATTTTGGAGATGCTCCCTATTTCGTTTCCAGCTACGTTTTATACGGTTTTAGAGCAACTGCTTTCTACGTTTTTGTGGCAGGGTAAACCCCCCAGAATCGCTCTGCGGAAATTAAGAGCGAAGAAAGGGTTAGGGGGGGGGGTGCAATTCCCGGACTTCAGGAATTATCATCAGGTGTTTAAGTTGAGACGGGGGGGGCTTTGGACTCTGGCGGACTGCCGAGGGGGCGGTCCAATTTGGTTAAAAGTGGAGGAGCAAATTGTAGCGCCTATACCTGTAGCCCTCTTAATAGGTATGAGATTACCAGACTCCTTTGTAGCGGGCCAAATAATCTCTGCTACACAAGATGCTTTTAGATATCTTGAAGAGGGGTTGACCAGGGAGGACCCTCTATCCTCTCAGATGCCTTTATGGTACAATACTCGGTTTAAAATCGGGCATAAGCTCATTGCGTGGAAAGTGTGGCAAAGTAAAGGGATATGGACTTTGAGTCACTTAGTAGACTCTCATGCCTGGAAATCTTTTGAGAGGTTAAAGAATGAGTTTAATCTGCCTGTGGGGTGCTATTATCAGTGGCTGCAACTGAGACACTGCCTTGCTAAAGCCCAAATAGATCCTGGGAGGTTGGTTCCAGACTGGAAGCTGTTGCAAATTGTGGACGCCTGCTTAAGTGTTAAAGGGGTAAGCTCCTGTTTCTATGCTACGTTAAGGGATGGGGTCTCTTTCCAATTGTCGGGGCTGGGGAAGGCTTGGGAATTAGATCTGGAGTCTTCGATATCGCAGGGAATGTGGGGGGAGGTATGGGATCAGGTGCACAAAATTTCTAGGGGGGCCTCGATAACACAAACTTTATTCTTTTTAACTCATCGGGCTTATTTCACTCCAGTGAGGCTGGTAAAGTGGGATCCCAAGGGTAGTGATAAGTGCTGGTCTTGTGGGGGTTCCCCTGGTACTTTGAAGCACATGTTGTTTAGCTGCCCGCATGTTCAAGAATTCTGGAGACATGTGTGGGATAGGATTCAAAAAATTCTTTCTTTTAAGGGGCAACTGGCGTGGAGGACTATTATTCTGCGCTCTGCAGATTGTGTAGTTGCCCTGTCGAAAGATAAGTGTCATGAGTTTAATTTTATGATGGCAATAGCCGTCAAAGTTATAATGAACTGCTGGAAAGATTTATCTAAACTAGATTTCATGTATTGGTGGAATTTGGTATGCATGTATGTTAGATATGAAAAAATTCAGGACAAGGTACTGCAACAAAGAGCAAGCCCACCAATGCATAATCGCCAGGGGGGATCCAGCACAGTTTGTAAGTTTCTAAACCCAGTGGAGTGTAACAAATGGTTTTATTTAGATAAGTTTGCGGTAATGGCTAGGTTGACTGCCTAAGGATAATTTTGAGTTTACTTAGCTTTCACGACTGTTATTTTTGTCCTTTCCTTAGTAAAGACAGCCAATAAGCTCTTTCTTTTTTGTTAGCCACAAGGAGACAAGGGGGGAGGGGGGAGGGTGGGTGGGTGGGAGGAGAGGAAGGGGGGGTTATAGGGGGTGTAGATTGGTTGTGGTAGATTAAGATTGTCTTGCAGTGCTATATTTGTATGTGTGGTTGAAAATGTAAATATCAAATAAAAACAAAACAAAAAAAACATCAGATTGATAAAAGATATATCGCAATTTAGAAAAGCTTTAAAAACCCACCTTTTTTTACAACACTTCTCTTACATCAATATTTCCCCTCCTCTCACCCCATTATCTCAACTCAGCAAGTTAAATGATGATGTTAGATCGTTCCATCTTATGATATTTCACTGTATATACCTGCTCTGTTAAATGTTATTTATGACATGTCTCTATACCCACTCAAGATCTCTAGTCTGATGAAATTGCTTTTATTTAATTATTTGTATGCTATTCCCCAGTTAATCCTTGTTTTATTCCCCTGTTACCTGTAACTTGGACAAGTTCTCTAAATCTGAGTGTATTTTGTTTAATGTAAACCGCAGTGATGTCAAATAGCGCGGTATATAAGAGCTGTTAAATAAATTAATTAATTAATAAATCATGGCTGCAGATAATTCTTGAGATGGCATTATCTACAGGTGATCCTATTAGAGAGGCATCTCGGCTGCATGCCAATCAACAGTGGCCATTTGCCCTGGCAGCAAGCTGGCCCCCAATTTCTTGATTGGGCTTCCCTCATTCGACAATATTGTCAGTTTTCTGGATGTACAGATCTGCAGCACAACCAATAAAAAAGTGTCTTTCACCCACTTCAGCACCAATCCCCCCTGGACAGCTCCCTATCCCCATCAGGAACTGTCCAGGCAGATGGTGTAGCCTCAGACAAACTCAAATATCCCAACCTGTTAGTCAAGTGCCCAAGGGCCCCTCCCCTCCCCCCCCCCCCACCTCCGGATTCCAAAAAACCCTGGCTAGCCAGTCGGGGTCCGTCTCTCCCTCCCTCACCCTCTCCCTCATGCAAAACTAAAAAACCCTTAAGGGAGTCTCTCTGGTCCCCTCCCCCCAACCAGTTCCTTAAGAAAACCCCTGTGGTCCAGTGGTCACTAGGGACAGACGTAGTCCTCCCCGCTCCTGCCCCCATTGTTGGCCCAGCACAAAATGTCCGCGACCATGTGCTATTGCCCCCCTAGCATCCTGATCGCAGCCTGCCCTCCTCATTGCAGCCATATTTTGAGAAACAATCTCACGATGCTGCTCCGAGAGACAAGGAGATGCTGGACTTACTCAACATGTAATCAAGCTCTGGAATTTGTTACCAGAGGATGTAGTAAAAGCTGTAGTGTAGCTGGGTTTAAAAAAGGTTTGGACAAGTTCCTGGAGGAAATGTCCATAAACCATTATTAAATGGGATCCAGGATATCACTGCTTGACCCAATACAAGCTTTGTGGAACCTGTGTCTTTTGGGGAAACTGCTAGGTACTTGTGACCTCGATTGGCCACTGTTGGAAACAGGATACTGGGCTTGATGGACCTTTGTCTAACCCAGTATGGCATATCTTATGTTCTTAGGAGATGTCTGGCTGCATGGGGGAGGGGGAGAGAGAGAGAGAGAGAGAGAGAGAGAGAGAGGGAGAGAGAGAGGGATGATGCAAGGCTATAAGTGTAGATGGGGAAAGAGAGAGAGATACAGGGAAGATACAGGGCTGCATAAGCTGATGGTGGGGAGAGAGAGGGGGAGATGGGAGGGGTGGGTGAGATAGAGAGAGGGAAGATGTTGGACTACATAGGTAGTAGGTGGGTGGAGAGGGGAGATATCCGGCTACATAGGGTGAATGGGTGGGAAACAGAGAGCAGGGGGATGCTGGACTACATGGATAAGTGGGAAACAGAGAAAGTGGGGAGATGTTTGGTTATGTGGGTGAATGGATAGGTGCAGGGGCGGCCCAAGGGGGGTGCGGGGCCATGTGCGGAGACTCGGTGTGGGCCTCATTTGCATAAGTGGCCTTATTTGCATAAATATTTGCATAGATATTTGCATAATGCTATAACATACACTAACTTTTAGTAAACATGTCTCTTAATGAGTGTATGGATAAAGACAGACTAAAAGATTTCTACATTACTATAATCCAGTGTCAACCGCCAGGCACATTAGGAACTACTACAAACACTGCCCATTTAGAACCCATAGCAAACCCGCCGTATCCTAACAGCACTACCAGGACTCACAAAGCACCATACCCTACCTATCAAAAGGCAACACTGCAAATATTAAAACAATACATTTCAGAGAACAACAATACATGACCTACTGGGGAAAGAGAACAAGTGGCAATGTCAAATAGGAATTACATAAATAGAATACCTCAGCTCAGTTACACATGCAGAACATAGACCATCACCAAACAAGGAATCACAATTTAGAAACAGGAAGGCAATAATTAAACTGGGAACCCCAAAAGCCAAACTTGGAATGTACAACAACACTGTAGAAATAAAACTATAAATTAATTTCCTCTTGTACCAAACAAAGCGCAGACGTTAATGATGAACATTTCCCAGAGCTTTCATGTTCCAGTTAATAAATTCAAAATAAAGGGATATCTTTCTACCTTTTGTGCATTTTTTTTCAGTTGCAATTGCTCCAGCCACTTTCTTCTGGTTTCTTCATGTTTTCTGCTAACTCTCCATCATCTGCTGTCCATTTGTCCTTTCTTCTCTCTATTCTATTTTTTTTTCCAGTCTCTCTCTCTACATCTGCTTTAACATACTAATCTTTCTCCTTTTGCTCTTTCCTCATTCCTATTTTATCCACTCAAATTTTACCCCTCCATCCTCAATCCCCACTTACTCTCCCAATACCCGGCCAATTGTAGATTTTTTATCCCTCCCACACAAAATATTTTTCCCCTCTCCATTTTACTCTCCCAGCCCCATCCCATTCTAATCCTCCCCCAACATCAGCTCCCTTCTAGTTCCAGCCTCACCCAGCATCCATTCCCTTCTAGTCCCTGCATCAGCCCATTTCCAGTCCTAGCCCCCCATCAGCCCATTTCCAGTCCTAGCAACCCCCCAACCCAATACCAGTCCTAGGCCCCCCCATCAACCCACTTCCAGTCCTAACCCCCCATCAGCCCACTTCCAGTCCTAACCCCATCAACCCATTTCCAGTCAGCCCCCCATAGCACATTGCCAGTCCTAAACCCCCCATCATCCCACAGCCCATTACCAGTCCTAACCCCATCAGCCCACCTCAAGTCCTAACCCCTCTCCATCAGCCCATTTCCTGTCCTAGCCCCCCCATAGCCCATTATCAGTCCTAACCCCCCATAGCCCATTACCAGACAGCCCCCATCAGCCAACAGCCCATTACCAGTCTTAACCCCCCCATAGCCCATTACCAGTTCTAAACCCCCCCAACAGCCCACAGCCCATTACCAGTCCTAACCCCATCAGCCCAACTCTAGTCCTAAGCCCTCACCATCAGGCAATTTCCTGACCTAGCCCCCCCATAGCCCCTTATCATTCCTACCCCCCCATAGCCCATTACCAGTCCTAACCCCCCATCAGCCCACAGCCCATTACCAGTCCTAACCCCATCAGCCCACCTCCAGTGTTAACCCCCCCATCAGCCCATTTCCAGTCCTAATCCCCATCACCCAATTTTCAGTTTAAGCCCCCATACTTCATTACCAGTCCTAACCTCCCCATCAGCCCACTCCCAGTCCTAATCCCACCAGCCCATTTCCAGTCCTAATCCCCCATCACCCAATTTTTTGTTTAAGCCCCCCCCCCATAGCCCATTACCAGTCCTAACCCCCCATCAACCCACTTCCAGTCCTAATCCCATCAGCCCATATACAGACTTAGCTCCCCCATAGCCCATCACCACTCCTAACCCCCCCCAGCCCCCCCATAGCCCATCACCACTCCTAACCCCCCAGCCCATCACCACTCCTAACCCCCCCAGCCCATCACCACTCCTAATCCCCCCCCAGCCCAGCCCAGCCCAGCCCAGCCTAGGGAAATTTTTTTTTTTAAAGCTGTCTTCTCCCGCTGCCGAGGCCGCCGCGGCAGAATCGAGTGTGCCGCGGGGCCCCCCCTGCCCAGCAGAGCCTGCCCTCCCCTGTATCCGCTCTCTCATTGTAGCTTCAGTCACACGCACCGGCTTTCAGAGCGCGAAGGGACTAGTTTCCCTTTCGCGGCTTTGTTAAGCCTGCGGGGGCTGATGGGAACTTCCCATCAGCCCCCGCGGGCTTAACAGAGCAGCGAGGGAGAAACTCTCCCCTCGCGCTCTGAAAGCCGGCGTGTGTGACTGAAGCTACAACGAGAGAGCAGATACAGGGGAGGGCAGGCTCTGCTGGGCAGGGGGGGCCCCGCGACACACTCGATTCTGCCGCGGCGGCCCTGGCAGCGGGAGAAGACAGCTTTTTTTTTTTTTTTACATTTTACTTTAGGATCAGAATGTTTTTTGCGCGGGGCCCCCTGAAACGCGGGGCCCTGTGCAAAAAACATTCTCGCTCAATGGATGGGCCGGCCCTGGATAGGTGGGAAGTGGAAAGGAGAGATAGAGAATGAGAGGGAGGGGATATTCTGGACTACAAAGATGGGTGTGGGTGGGAGAGAGAGAGAGAGAGAGGAGAGATGCTGGGCTACAAGGGTGAGTGGGGGAATGAGAGGGAGAACTTAGATGCTGGGGCATGATGCAGAACTTTGTGGATGGTAGTCAAGGAGACACAAGTGAGAGGATAGTGGTGAGTAGAGAGGGTAGAAATGTGGTCATGGGGAGTAGGTGAAAGAAGGGGAAAAAACAGGGAAGGAGTGAGATGGTGAGATGGCAGAAATGGGGAAAATTAAAAAGGTTGAGTGAAAACTGGAAGGTGAAAAACAGGGTGAAATTTGAGTGGACAGAGAAGCAGGAAAGAGAGAAAAAGGAATGACCAATTTGTCTGAAACAGATGTATGGAGGGAATGGAGGAAGATAGGATAAATGGACGGCAAACACTGGAAAGAGTTGGCAGAAGACAGATGAAGAAAGTAGAAAAGATAAACTGGGACCAGCATGATTGGAAAAATAAACTACCAGACAAGAAAGGTATAAAAAAGGTATTTTATTTTGAATTTATTAACTGGAATATGTTAGCTCTGGAAGGTTTGCATTGTGGATGTTTTTGTACCGTGTTTTGTTCAGTATAAGAGGAATTGCATGTTCTATTTTTAGTTTTCCAGTGCTGAGGATGTGCCGAGTTCTTGGGATTCCCGTTTCAATTTTTGTCTTCATATTTCTATTTCTAATTTGCAATCCCTTGTTCTGTATTTTGTGAGAGTCTGTTGGTGTTTTGCATGTGATCGAGGTGCGGAGGAATAGTATGTAATTTTTCTAGAGAACTGTAGTAGTTACACTTGCTCTTTTTTTTAGCAGAAGTAGGTATATTAGCGTAATATTTATAGTGCAGTCTATTCTTTGGTAGAGTTTGTGAACTGCATAGAATGAGTCACATATTTATAGTATATAAAAGCTTCTAAATAAATACGTAGATAGCTGCTTGAATCATTGGAATTAGTGCTGCAACGATATGATACATTTGCTATATATGTGAGTGGTGTTTTTTTTTACAATATGCTTGGTAGTGGGAAGAGTTATGTTGCTGTTACTCAGATGACATGTGTATCAGAATATTTTTTTGCATGGTTACTTCCAGGGAGAAATATCTTAGTTCTGATCTGCACCTGTTGAAGGGCTTTTGCGGATGCAGAACATGTTTATATTTAACTACTATACGGTGTCAGACCAAAGGTCCGTGAGGGTCATGTGGGCGATGAATCACATGCAAGCATTGTCCATCAGGTGTGTCCTGATGGAAAAAAAGTTGAAACCCACTGGTCTAACAGCATCATATTTAAGGCTTCTTCTCTTGGACTTTTTTGCCCTCAGATAGATAGTGCAATTTCTTAGGAGTGTCATGTCAGGAAGAAATACTCAGATTTAAACATTTATTTGAAAGGGTGATTTGATAGAAACATAGAAACATAGAAATATGATGACAGAAAAAGACCACATGGCCTATCTAGTCTGTCCTTCCATATCAACAACTACAACAGTCCCCTTTTTACCTTTAGAGATCCTCTGTGTTTGTCCCATGCTTTTTTGAATTCAGTTACTGTCCTCATCTCTACCACCTCCACTGGGAGACTATTCCATGGATCCACTACTCTTTCTGTAAAGAAATATTTCTGCATATCACTCCTGAATCTATCTCCCTTCACCCTCATCCCATGCCCCCTCGTAGCAGAACTTGCTTTCAATTGAAAGAGGCTCTCTCCCTGAACATTTATGCCACTGAGGTGATGGCTTAGTCAGTGGATAAAAGCCATGACCTCCAACCCCAAAATTCATGACACGCTCAGTGCTAAACACCAATGAAAGATGTGTTTATATCAACATAACTATACATCTGATATATGCAGCTGTGACCCCAGGATGTTGTGTTGGGGAAAGGAGCAGGTTGCTGCTGGCTGTGCTTGGGTGATTTTATTAATTAGCTCAGCAAGCCAGCTTCAAATGAGGCTAGTTGCCTTGCTTTACTTGCCCACTTCCCTGCCACAGGCCGCTGCTTTGAATTATTGAGTGTCTTTGGAGCCAGATAGCTGACTCCCTCAAACATAGGGGCCCTGATTTACCAATGAAGGACTAGAAAAAGGGACTGTTACTTCTGAAGAGAGATCTGCAACTGTGAGTATATACTTCTGGTAATTTTCTAAAAGGAATTCTTTGTATTAAAGCTAATTATTCTGTGAACCCACTATTTTTTGTTAAATCAGTCAGGGCCTAGTAGCAGCAGTTTAAGTTTAAATTTAAAACACAGAAGAGAGCTTTCTGGTTACATTTGGAACCCAGCAGAGAGCTTGTAGTTTACATTTAATTGTCACTCAGGGCCTAGCATCAGCAAAGTACTTTTAGTTTTAAACACAGAGGAGAACTTTCTGGTTACATTTCATACCCAGCAGAGAGCTTGTAGTTTAAATTTAATAGACACTCAGAGCCTAGTAACAGCAAAGTACTTTTAGTTTATATTTAAAACACAGAAGAGAGCTTTCTGGTTACATTTGAAACCCAGCAGAGAGCTTGTAGTCTAAATTGAATAGTCACTCAGGGTCTAGCATCAGCAAAGTACTTTTAGCTTAAATTTAAAACAAAGAAGAGAGCTTTCTGGTTAAATTTAGAACCCAGCAGAGAGCTTGTAGTTTAAATTTCATAAGAAGTTAGAGCCTAGCAGCAGCTAAGAGCTATAATTTAAATCAAATCAGAATATAGTTTACCTCAGCAGCACAAGACAGGGTACTGTGTAGCAGCCCTCTTTTAATAAGTGTTATTTCCATCCCTCCCTCCCCCCCTGGGATAATCGTAGCTTTATAGGTACTTACACACCTTAAAAGACAGGAGGTGCTCTCAGGTGAAGCTCATTACCCAAATCAGTCATACACTAAGGACCTGAGATTAGTTAAGCTTCAGGTGAACAAGGTATATTACACGTATTAGGTACAGTTTTATAAGTATAAATATCCATAGCAACCCTTAGTAAGTAAAGAACTTAGATCTAAACACAAACTTAAAACTAAGATGCAGACAGCAGTCCAACAGCGGGATGGGGGCTTTCCAGTCTTTTGCATTGAGTGTCACATTTATGATTTTCTCCCAGTTGGTGAGAGGTCTTACGTGTGCACTAGGTGCAAGGAGCTCTTTGCTCTCAGGGAACGAGTCCATTCTCTAGAGGCTAAAGTAGCAGACTTGGAAAACATAAGACAGACAGAGAGGTACATAGACAAGACCTACAGGGATATAGTCCTGAAGTCCCACCTCCAGTCTGGCAGCATCCCTGTTGCCATGGAGGAGAGAGGTCACGTGACAGGAGAGCATCACCCTGGTGTGGCAGGAAATGATCCTGTAACTAGGACCTGTCCTCCAGGTGATGTAAAATCTTCTCACACTGAGGAAGTTTCTCCAGGGCCATGTGCCCATGAGGGAAGAGTTAGGACAGCCATTATAGTTGTTGATTCGATCATTAGGCATGTAGATAGCTGGGTGGCTGATGGACGTGAGGATTGCCTGGTAACATGCCTGCCTGGTGCGAAGGTAGCGGACTTCACGCGCCACCTATATAAGGTCTTAGATAGTGCTGGGGAGGAGTCTGCTGTCTTGGTACATGTCGGTACCAATGACATAGAAAAATGTGGTAGGGAGGTTCTGGAGGCTAAATTTAGGCTTTTAGGTAGGAAGTTGAAATCCAGAACTTCCAGGGTAGCATTTTCCGAAATGCTTCCTGTTCCATGCACAGGACCCAAAAGGCAGGCAGAGCTCCAGAGTCTCAATGCGTGGATGAGACAATGGTGCAGAGATGAGGGGTTTGGATTTGTTAGGAACTGGGGAACATTCTGGGGAAAGGAGGGGCTCTTCTGAAGGGGTGGGCTTTACCTTAACCGGGTTGGAACCAGGCTGCTGGCATTAACCTTTAAAAAGGAGATAGAGCAGCTTTAAACTAGATATTAGGGGAAAGCCGACAGTCGCCCAAGAGCGGATGGTTCGGAAGAATGTATCCTTGAAGGATACTACCAAAAGCAGAGAGGTTCCACAAAAGAGTAAAGTAGCCCAAATGCCCTCAAGTATGGAGCAGACAGAGCTTAAAGATCCCAAATTACCCATGTCTAACAATAGCCAAATTAATATGAATAAAATACATTCTCTAAAATGCTTGTATGCAAATGCTAGAAGTCTAAAAATAAGATGGGAGAGTTAGAATATATACACTAAATGAAAGGTTAGATATGATTGGAATATCAGAGACATGGTGGAAGGAGGACAACCAGTGGGACACTGTGATACCTGGGTACAAACTATATTGAAATGATAGAGCTGATCAAATTGGTGGAGGGGTTGCTCTCTATGTTAGAGAGGGCATTGAGTCAGAAAGGATTAAAGTTTTGCAGGAAGCAAAATCTGCTGTAGAATCTATATGGATTGAAATTCCATTTTAAAGGGGGAAGGCAATGGCAGTGGGGGTGTACTATCGAGCGCCTGGCCAGAATGACCAAATGGATGATGAAATGCTCAAAGAAATCAAGGAAGCTAATAAAAGTCACAGCACAGTAATAATAATGGGTGATTTCAACTACCCCGGTATCGACTGGGTCAGTGTCACGTCAGGACATGCTAGGGAGATAAAGTTCCTAGATGAAATAAATGACTGCTTCTTGGAGCAGCTGGTTCATGAACCGACCAGAGGGGAAGCCATATTAGACCTAGTCCTTACTGGAACAACAGATCTGGGTGGGCGGAGCTTGCCGCGATCAGAGATGGCTGCCCGAAGGATCTGCTCTCACCCAGATCTAAGAATCCTGGTCTCTATCCCCCGACAGACCCCAGCAAAAATCGTAAATTTTGGCGTAAAATGCCCTGTAGGATGTCCTCCTTGAAACCGGCAAAGTTGGAGTTCTCACCGACGACTGGGCACGCTGTAAAGCGAACGAAGCAGGAGACGACATCTCCACACAAAATGGCGTCGGAGAAAGAAGCTGCAGAGGGCATTCGCGAAGTGCTGCAAGAACTACGATCGGTAAAAGGCATGGTGGCCTCTAGTAAGGAAACTCTAACGCAGCTGCAAGGAGATATGCATGAAGTAAAGGAGCGGCTGTCAGAAGTATGGGAGCGCTTGCACAAGACAGAAGCTGTGATTGAGCGGCATGAGACTCTTGTTACCCAGATAGGCCCGCTGCAGAAAAGAATCAAGGCACTGGAAGATCAAAATGAAGACCAAAGTAATCGGGCCCGTCGGAACAATATAAGGCTCATAGGTGTCCCGGAGGGCCGGGAAGGATCGGACTCTATAAAATTTCTGCAGAAACTGATACCAGAGCTGTTGGACCTGACTTTCACAGAGCATTTTGAATTAGAGCGGGCCCATCGAGTGCCTTCACACATGACTGAAAGGAGGCAGCATCCACGCCCTTTCATTATCAAAGTGCTACGCTACCCCCAGGTCCTCCAGATACTGCAGGCCGCCAAACAGAAGTCTGAGCTACGCTATGAAGGCAGTAAAATTGCTTTTTTCCCGGACCTGTGCAAGAAAACAACGGAGAGGCGTAAGGAGCTATTGGAATGTAGACCATTACTGCAGAAACTACAAGCACGGTATGGCCTCTATTACCCGGCTAGAATGCGAGTTACACTGGGGAACACTACGCAGACCTTTGATAGTGGAGAGAGTCTGCGTACGTACCTGCATGTATGGGCTCGAATGGAGACGGAGCCTTGCGTCACTTGAGGACATTCATGTAATTTGTGGTATGATGTGCTTGTGTTAGGTGTCTAAAAGTGATGTCATAGTTATATTCTCAAATTATATTCTCAAATTGCTGTGAGGAATAGTAGGGGAAGTCTTGTACTAACATTATCGTTTAGATAGAAGGCTGGGGGAGTGAGTGTGATTATACCTTAAACCAGAAGGAAACTGAGTGGGAGGGAGTGAGAACTGAGGGCAGTGATGAAGAAAGGGGGCGGGTCGGGTTCCACCATTCAAATAACTAAGTTCGGGGCTGACCACATGGCGACCAAATATGGTTTCTTTCATTATGTTATCAAACTAATGTTTAACTGTTTGCAAGTGACGAGTACCACCCCTAAGGGAAGGACCGGTAACCGTAATAGGTAGCGAGAGATTGAGAGTGGTATCCCTCAATGTGCAAGGAATAAACAATCCTGCCAAACGGAAAAAAATATTAAATTACTGCAAGAAATTGAGGGCAGATGTGGTCTACATCCAAGAAACCCACTTGACGTTGTCTGAATCTTATAAGGTGACTGGAGAGGATTATCAGAATATACTATCAGCGCCAGCTCTCAAGAGGAAAGGAGGTGTCTTAATATTAGTGCGAACGGCACTAAAGCCAAGCGTCGATGGCACGGCGATTGACCCAGAGGGACGTTGGGCCAAAGCGAAAGTGCGAATAGCAGATAAAGATTACACTCTCATGACGGTCTACGGCCCGAATCCAGATGATCCCGCCTTTTTTGAGCAGATAGCTCAGGAGGTGCTGATGGCCGGAGCCACGAATGTAATACTCGGCGGCGGTGATTTTAATCTTATTCAAGATCCACTGATTGATCGGGTACCCTACAAACAACAGCACAAACCACGGTCCAGTAAACAGTTGCTGAGCATGATGGAAACATTAGGTTTAGTTGATCCGTGGCGGCTGTTATATCCCATGGAGAGGGACTACACCTATTATTCGATGCCGCATAATACGCAGACACGAATTGATTACTTTCTGATTTCTAAGACCTTAGTGCCTCAGCTACTGACAGCAGACATGCAGCTAAGACGATCTCGGACCATGCGGCAATAAGGATAGAAATCCGTTCTGAGCAGACAAGGCAGACCACGCCTAGATGGCAATTTGACCGCGCATGGCTCAATAATGACGAATTTTGTGATTATCTACGTCCAGCAATTTTAGACTATTTCGAGCGCAATGTATTGCACGACACCCCCACCTGGGCGTGGTGGGAAGCATTCAAAGCCACTATACGGGGTAGTATAACGTCATATAGTATCCGTAGAAGGAAAGAAGAGGCAGCACAGCTAACCAACTTGGAGCAAGAGATACGTGCAGGAGAACGGATACTGTCTAAGTGCTCAGATGCGCTTATTCTACTTCGACTGCAGAAACTGAGATACCAATACAACTCTATTCTCAATGATGAAGCGAGCAAGCAGATCCAGGCCCAACAAGGGATGTACTACCATGAAAACAACAGGGCAAGTGCGCTCTTAGCTCGAGCACTACGGGCTAAAAGAATTAAATCCCACATCACTGGCCTGCAGGGCGTCGGAGGGAAAATACATAGACGAGACGAAGACATACTGAAAGTGTGTGAGGAATTCTACTCGCAGCTTTACCAAACCGAAAAGGTTTTCACTGAAGAGGGTTTTGTCAACTTCACGACGAGATTGGTGGGCCCCAAACTAACAAAAGTGCAACAACGTCGACTATCGGAGAATGTAACATGTGCGGAAATACAGCTAGCAATGCGACAGCTTGCTAAAGGGAAGGCGAGTGGACCAGATGGCTTACCAGTTGAATTTTATGTAACTTTCTCTCAAGAACTGCTTCCCAAACTGCATACATATTACACAGAGCTCACGAAAGAATGTCCAGCGGTTGTAGCACTAGCGGCTGCCACAATAGTAATACACCCTAAGCCAGGAAGAGATGACAGAAAATAGAGAACTATCGGCCAATTTTGCTTCTTAACTCGGACTATAAGATCTACGCCAAAGTCCTAACTAATCACCTGAGTTCGGTAATGGAAACTCTGGTCCAACCTGACCAATGTGGATTTATGCTGGGCAGGTCTACAACTGATAACGGGCGTCTGCTGGCACATGTATTGGGGCGAGCTGCTCAGCTAAAAGAACCAGTGGTGGGTCTAGCACTTGACGCTGAGAAAGCCTTCGATCGCGTAGAACTTCCCTATCTATTTCGAGTGATGCAATGGTTTGGAGTACCTGAAGAATTCCTGGCTAGTGTTCGGGTACTTTATTCCCGGCCCACAGCGCGGATAGCGGCAAATAGTGGGCTCTCTTCTGAATTTACTTTATCGAGAGGCACAAGGCAGGGATGCCCCTTATCGCCCTTATTATTCAATTTGGTGATGGAACCACTGCTGATGAAAATTCGACAATCCCCGAGCATTGAAGGTGTACGCCTAGGGATATCCCAGATAAAGTTATCGGCGTATGCGGATGACCTCCTGCTGTTACTGCATCCTAAATCGTTGGACACTGCAATGGCTGTCATCTCTGAATATTCGGATATATCTGGATACAAACTGAACTTATCCAAAACTACCATCATACCATTGAACGATCGCATCTCTAGAGTGCTTTTGCAAAGCTACCCATTTAAAGTTGAAGACACGTCGTTTAAATATCATGGAGTGACATATGGAGCTACTTTCCAGGATACAATCCGAAGATCCATTGGTCAGTGTGAAAGTATAGTGGAAGAATGCATAAATAAATGGTCCCCGTTGAACTTGACCTGGTGGGGCAGAGGGGAGACTATCAAAATGGTCATTGTGCCTAAAGTCTGCTATATACTCAATATGGTACCGGCACTGTTTGAAAGGAAATTCTACATGAGAATTGAAAAAAGGCTAATATCTTTTCTTTGGCGCAACAGACCGCCTCGTATCGCGACATGGAAGCTTAAATCCCCAAAGACCAGAGGTGGAATACATTTTCCTGATTTTTACTGGTACCACATGGCCTCCCTTCTAAAACAGGGTGCCCAGTGGAGCAAAGAAAATATAGAAGAAGGGGCCCCGGTTTGGTTAAAAATAGAGAATGCCCTGAGCCAACCGGTCCCGTTGTGGATGCGCCTAGGTGCGGAATACAGCAGTGTTGGGCTGGATAATGAGATCATGCGAGATACCCAACTGACCTACCAACTGATCAAACGGCATATGGGTGCCGATCTTGAATTTTCCGAATCCACAACGTTATGGTACAACGAGAAGTTTAAGATTGAAGGTCGCAGCTTTCTATGGCTACCCTGGCTATGGGTAGGTATCTACAATTTAAGACAGCTGGTTTCCAACAAAGCCTACAAATCCTTTCAATCCCTGCAACAAGAATATAATTTGCCCAGCCGTTGTCTCTATCAATGGTGTCAGCTGCGGCACTGTCTGAGTAAGTCTGGAGTCCTACCTGTAGCATTGGGAAAGGAACGCCCTTTTCATCAGGAAATACAGGAATTTAAGGCAGGATCGGAACTCCTCTCCAAATTTGTAGGAATTCTCAGAGAAGGAGGGAAAAGGCGTTGCACAGGACTGCAAATGGTATGGGAAGCAGAGACAGGAAAAATAACGGATCCCAATATATGGGAGGAACTATGGCAATGGCAGAGGAGACTAACAAGAGAAGCCTCGCTCAATCAAATGTTATATTTTCTGGCTCATCGTGCCTATTTCACGCCTGTCCGCATAGCAAAATGGAGTAAGAATAGTGATGCACACTGTTGGTCCTGTGGGACAGGCGTGGGAACCCTGGCCCATATGCTATACTTTTGCCCTGCACTTCGAGAATACTGGCAAAGTGTTTGGACCCGAATCTCACAACTGTTAGAACTTAACACAGAATTGACATATCGTATTGTAATTTACAAGTCATTAGCTAGAGTGCCAACGTTGCAAAAGCATAATACAGCTATTTTTGATGTGCTCTTAAGTCTTGCCCTGAAAGCCATATTGAGTCACTGGAAAAACTTTGAGGGCCTAACTGTTATGTACTGGTGGAACCTTGTCTGCTACCACCAGGCCTGTGAGAAAGCTTATGTAACACGATACCCTTCTTTCCTCTCATGGTTGGGAAAGTGGGATGCCCTCGGCATGTAAGCATCATGTTAGAGATAGGTGGCTGGTTTTTGTGGGGGTGGTGCTCATCACTGAAGGATGTTTTATCTGTAATGTTTCCCTCTTTCTCTTATGTCTTACTATATTCGTAGTTTCTAGTTTTAGAATCCAATGCTAGAATTGTATTATTTAAAGGGATGGCATGCCAGATGTGGATATATATATGTAATATGCTGATATATGACTGAACTGATCTTATTGGAAGTATAATGCAGTGGAAATTGTGCGTGTAATCCTATTGTTTCTTTGTAGTTTATTAAAATTACGAAATAAAGAATTAAAAAAAAAAAAAAAAAAAGGAACACCAGATCTAGTGCAAGAGATAAGGTTGTTGGGGCCACTTGGCAATAGTGATCATAGCATGATCGCCTTTGATTTAATTAGTGGAGGAGGGATAGTAAGGAAATCCACAGTACTACCTTTTAACTTTCGAAAGGGAGACTATGATAAAATGAGGAAAACAGTTAAGAAAAAACTAAAAGGAGCAGTTGCAAAGGTTAAAGATGTACATCAGGCTTGGCTGTTGTTGAAAAATACTATCTTGGAAGCCCAGACCAGCTGTATTCCACGCTTTAAGAAAAGTGGAAGTAAGTCCAAAAAACTGCCAGCATGGTTTAAAGGTGAGGTCAGAGAGGCTGTTGTTGCCAAAAAAGCATCTTTCAGGAAATGGAAAAAAGAGCCAAACGACGAAACCTGGAAACAACACAAGCACTGGCAAGTCAAATGCAAGGCATTGATAAGGCAGGAAAAGGGAGCATTTGAGAAGAAGCTTGCTGCGGAAGCAAAAACGCGAAGTAAAGACCTTTTCAAGTACATTCGTAGCAAAAAACCTGTGAGAGAGTCAGATGGTCCATTAGATGATAAAGGGGTTAAAGGAGCACTAAGAGGCGACAAGGCGATAGCGGAGAGACTGAATGAATTCTTTGCTTCAGTCTTTACTGAGGAAGATGTAGGGATGTTACCCATGACTGAAGTGGTATTTAAAGGTGCGGAAGAATTGAAGGAAATATCGATACATCAGGAAGATGTATTACAACTATTAGATAAACTGAAGAGTAGCAAATCACTTGGGCCGGATGGTATACATCCAAGGGTGTTGAAAGAACTGAAATATGAGATTGCAGACCTGCTATTAGTAATCTGTGAACTATCATTAAAATCATCTCTAATACCTGAAGATTGGAGGATCGCCAATGTAACACCAATTTTTAAAAAGGGTTCCAGGGGTGATCCGGGAAACTACAGACCGGTGAGCCTGACATCAGTACCGGGAAAAATGGTAGAAACTATCATAAAGAATAAAATTACTCAGCATGTAGATAGTCATGACCTAATGGGAAACAGCCAACATGGCTTTAGACAAGGAAGATCTTGTCTTACTAATCTGTTATGTTTTTTTGAAGGAGTGAATAATCAGGTGGACAAAGGTGAGTCGGTTGATATTGTGTATCTGGACTTTCAGAAAGCCTTTGACAAGGTTCCTCATCAGAGACTTTTGGTAAAACTAAAGAGTCATGGGATAGGAGGCAGTGTACTATTGTGGATCAGGAACTGGTTAAAAGATAGAAAGCAGAGGGTAGGGCTAAATGGCCAATTTTCCCAATGGAGAAAGGTGAATAGTGGTGTACCCCAGGGATCTGTGCTGGGTCCGCTGCTTTTTGACATATTCATAAATGACCTGGAAAGTGGAATAACGAGTGAGGTTATCAAATTTGCAGATGACACAAAACTATTTAAAGTTGTTAAAACCCAAGAGGATTGTGGAAAACTGCAATAGGATCTTGATAAATTGGAAGACTGGGCATCAAAATGGCAGATGAAATTTAATGTGGACAAGTGCAAGGTTATGCACCTAGGGAAGAACAACCCAAACTATGGTTACATGATGCAAGGTTCCACATTAGGAACCACCACCCAGGAAAAAGATTTAGGCGTCATTGTGGATACCATGTTAAAACCCTCGGCCCAGTGTGCAGCAGCGGCCAAGAGAGCAAATAGAATGCTAGGTATGATAAGGAAAGGAATGGAAAATAAAACAAAAGGTATTATAATGCCTCTGTATCGTTCCATGGTGAGACCGCACCTTGAATATTGTGTGCAATTCTGGTCGCCGTATCTTAAAAAGGACATAGCGATTTTAGAAAAGGTTCAGAGAAGAGCCACCAAAATGGTAAAGGGGATGGAAGGATACTCCTATGAAGAAAGGCTTAAAAGGTTAGGGCTCTTTAACCTGGAAAAAAGACGGCTGAGGGGAGATATGATAGAAGTCTATAAATTAATGAATGGAGTGGAATGGGTAAAAATAGTTCGATTGTTTACGTTATCAGAATATAGAAAGACTAGGGGACATGCAATGAAGCTACAGGGTAAACTATTTAAGACTAATAAAAGAAAATATTTTTTCACTCAACGTGTTATCAAACTCTGGAATTTGTTACCGGAGGATGTAGTAAAGGCTGTTAGTGTAGCTGGGTTTAAAAAAGTTTGGACAAGATCCTGGAGGAAAGGTCCATAAACCATTATTAAGAAGGGACCCAGGATATCAATACTTGAACCAATACAAGCATTGTGGAACCTGTGTCCCTTGGGGAAACTGCTAGGTACATATGACCTAGATTGGCCACTGTTGGAAACAGAATACTGGGCTTGATGGACCTTGGTCTGACCCAGTATGGAATATCTTATGTTCTTATGTTCTTATGTTCTAATGTTCTTCTATAGGAAGAAAAAGTTCATTAAATGAGGTCTCTGTACCAATGCTCACATTCAGTGTGTTCTCTCAAATGTATAAGTTGTGTACGTAATATTATAAGTAAAGGTCTGATGGTTATGCAATTATTTATGCAAATGAAGCCTCTCAATGAGTTTCTGCACAAGGCCCCACATCCCTCTTTGGCCGCCACTGCATCTAAACCCAAATGTCTGACATACAGCAGGTACGACTAAGTGCAGACGTGATTTCATAAATGCGGATGTGCCCGATATGAAGGTCTGCAGGGTCATCTTCATAGATATCCCCAGAACCGTGTTTCAGAACCTAGACATCTAGGTTAAAACAGTGGGTTAGAGCAGCCAGGGTTCAAATCCCAGTGGTAATGTGCTGAGTACAGAGGATGATAGATTGTTTTCTTCTCTACAACCTCTGGATGTTTTTCGGCTAAAAGAGCACTTTTCAGATGCCCGTTTGTGCCTGGAGCAGGTCTAAAACCAGCACTTTTCAGATGCCTGGAGCAGATCTAATATTAGATCCAACATCGGATGTCCATGGCACGTCTGACATCAGGCAGGTATGTCCAGAATCCTAGGAACACCCCGGCCATGCCTGCAGGATCCTGAAAGCACCCTGGCCATGCTTCCGCCATGCCCCCATTCAGACGCAAATGTCCTCACGCTGGGGACATCCCCAGAGCTGGCTTCTAAAATGGCTCTGGAGACATCTCTGTGCTTTGGACAACCAAAGCAAAAATCGTACTTCTAAAAATGACCCCCATAGTGCAAGTTTTCAGCTGACACATATACGGATAGCATTTGGGCCTGTTTTTCATGCTGCCTAAGAACACTGGCACCAGATGGGTGAGCTTACTAAATTTAAAATCGAAACCAATCCCTTGACTCATAGGGTCTTTTCCCATCCGATTGGCTGTTGAACAAAAAACGAGTATCCTCTGGATTGGCGGTTTCTCTTGCTTTGTCAGCATCTATGTCAGACACCAGTTTCTTTTATAAGTTGAATGGATCTGTTCTACGGACATTGAAGCTCTTACAAATACAGGATCTTTTTCAACCTGATGCAGGGTCGTTTTTTTCAGACCCGAAACGTGCCACTCGTTTCTTATGGACTCTGTTGTGTTTCTTAGCTCAGGAAAAAGTTTCAGCTAAGTGTTTTAACTTGATACACTGTTTTTGAAATTATTGAAAGGAGAGACCACAGTGAGAGGAAGGATTTAATTCCTCCTACTTTTGTGTGTTTACTCCGACAAAAAGATATACGGGTTTTTCACTTTTATAACGGAGGTATTTAAACATCTCAATCATATCACCTCTATCCCGCCTTTCCTCTAAGGTGTACATATTAAGATCCTTAAGTCTGTCCTCATATGCTTTATAATGAAGACCACTAACCATTTTAGTAACCACCCTCTGTACTGACTCCATCCTGTTTATATCCTTTTGAAGGTGTGGTCTCCAGAATTGCACACTATACTCCAAATGAGGTCACACCAAAGACTTGTACAGAGGCATTATCACCTCCTTTTTTCTGCTGGCCATTCCTCTCCGTATGCACCCAAGCATCCTTCTAGCTTTTGCTGTCGCCTTTTCTACCTGTTTAGCTACTTTAAGGTCACCAGACACAACCATGCCTAGGTCCCACTCTTCTTTAGTGGACAAAGGTACTTCACCCCATATACTATATTGGGTTTTATATTAGGTTTTAACTGACAGAACTACCAGTGATTGGCAGCATATAAGTGGTTTTAAATTCATAAATAATGTATTTAAATAATGTTTTTGGTTTGTTGTGGGCTATTTGGAATCGTTTGCACATTTATTTTAATAAAACTTTCTTAACGTGTTAGTTCATAGGTGTATGTAGGATTGATTTAGTGCACGCTGCGGGCTTGATCAGCCACTGCATATAGTTAGGCGCTGGCGTCGGCCCTTAACTTTCTAGGTATATTCAGCAACAGCACCCATTTAAGGAGCACCACTGAATATAAATATAGAGAGTGACCCAGCGATATCCATTTACGTAATTTAGGTTTGCTGTTCTCCACCCCTCCACAAACCTTGTCATTTAATGAGCTACACATCATATAGTGAGTAAAACATCAACGCGATTAATCAGATGAACAGTTAGTGCCGCTGAAAACCTCCAAGTGCCATCAGGCATTTCATGGGCAGAGCGGAGGCGGTACACAGCGATAACCAGGCCGGTGGCTCAATATTGCCACTGCCCGATTAGCTTCCTGCCTCTCCGGCTAACCCAGATATTCAATGCCAGTGGCCGGATATAGCCCCAGCATTGAATATCTGGGTGTAAGTTTGAGCAGCAACAACTAGCCACTGTAAACGCGCTAGCCACGGCCGCTGAATATTCCCCTCCCCTCCCCAATTTTAACTGGATAAGGGCTGAAAATATCCAGACAAATGACTTCTCTGCCTGTCAGCAAAGGCCTAACTCACAGTACTAGGTTTCAACTTCAAGGCATCCTGTTGCCATGACATTTAAGAGAAAGTGAGCAGAGAGAGCATGCCACTAAAGCAATTTGCCTGCCCCTGATGCTGTGAACAAAACCTTATGGCCAGGTTGAGATTGGGTCAAGGAGGCGCAGAGTGCTGGTGTGGAATGGTGATGTTCTTTGGTGAGACTTTAGTGGGAATGGATAGCGTCACGATTAGAATCATTGCTGAGTCCAGAGAAGTAAAACACTTTTTAGTGAAGTGTCATTTCTCTGCAGTTGCGACTTAATTGGTGTTGGTATCCTTTGGTGAAAGCAAAGACATAAACAGTTTGTTATATTTTTATAGGAAGAAGTAAATGGATGCAAAAAAATAAATAAGAACTTATGGAATGAATGTGGGGCTAATAATTATAAAGGGAAGCCTGTTGACCAATTATTTAATATCAATGATGACTGGTTTTGGCTTTATCTGATGGTTCCTGTTATTCCTTCATAATTTAAAAAAAAAATTTTGAAACATTTTTGTATGACCTCCTCCATTGGTATACTAGTAGAAATTAACCACTGGTAGTTCCTGGAGGTTTATCTTTTGGAACTAAAGATGCCAAGGTAAAGGACTTATTATAGGAATGCAAGATGGAAGGAAAATGCAAATAAATAACTTGTCACACCCTCACCACCCGCCTCTAGCCTAGAGGGGCATGGTATCGGAGGAACTTCTCTCGATTGGCGTGGGCAAACTAACTTTCCCCAGGAGTATCTTGGGATATGTAGTTTGCCTTCAAAAATGGCTTCAAGAAGAAGTTGTAATCATGGTCCGGAGGTAAGGCAAAGTGACAGAATTTTATTTCTTATGCAAAAGTTCAAGTACCCTGTACACAGGACTCCTTCTTATGCAGGATTATTGGTAATACAGCACTAGAACAGCATAACTGCTTCACAAGCTTTAAACACACACAGCTGCTTCAAACGTTTCTCAGCCCTGAAAAACAGCACTTCTTTAGCAAGTGGGTAGTGAAGTCATGTACCTCATTAGTACATGACTTCACTACCCACTGTTGCACCATCACTTTATCTCAATCACACACACTCTCAAACACCCAATATGGCCTCTCACTTCGTGGCCCTCATTAGCCTGTACCTCCATACACATTGGCTTGGTTCCTCCCATGCCCTTTCTCCATCTCAGAATCATATCCCCATCCTGAATAACCATGGAAAAAGATGGTCTGGACCCCAGTACTCCCACTCAGGAAGCGACACTTACACGCGCCGCTCTCATTTGTTACACATAGCACTCCAACTATCCAAGACACCCAACCAGGAGAAACTTCAGAACTGCCACAGCCTTAAAAGACATGACATCAGCTACCACATCTATGCAGATGATATCATGTTATACACACAACTGGACGCCATGGACCCCAATTATACACAGCTCGAAAACTGCCTGGATGAAATGTTGCAATGGCTACAGAAAAATAACATGACGATTAACCACAAAAATACCGAGGTCATGTATATATCCAGCAAACCGAACTTCAAGCCCCCTGATACAATCACCCTGTGCAATAACACGTACAAGGCGAAGGATGAAATCAAATACCTAGGTGTCACACTCGACTGCAACCTAAAAATGGAGACCCACCTACGTAAAACAAACAAAGCCATCTTCCATAAACTTAGAGTGATACAACCGCTAAGAAAAATAATAGATCCATGTGACTTCCGATCAGTGGCGCAAGCGCTCATTATGCCACATCTGGACTACTGTAATGCCATCCTTCAAGGTCTGCCCAAGAAATCAATAAATATCCTTCAGTTGGCCCAAAACGTAACTGCCAGGATCATAATGGGAACAAGCATTGCAGAACACATCACCCCCATACTAATAAACCTACATTGGCTTCCAATTGCAGCAAGGATACAATACAAGATGCTAGTAACCGCATTCAAACTTATCAATAACATAGCCCCCTCATTCCTGACCACCCTTATCAGCACGCAACCTGCAAATAGAGACAGAAGAAATACCAACTTGGGCACCCTACAGGTCCCCACCACCATCAGAACAGTAAAAACAAGTACATCTCGAAGAGCATTCTCATTCTCTGCACCAACAATATGGAATCAACTCCCTTTTGAACTGCGCTTAATCACGGACATTGCAATCTTCAGGAAAGAGTTAAAAACTCACCTATTCAAATGCTATTATAATCAGCCATGACTCTCAAGTGCCAACGAGTCGTAGCACAGCAAGCAGACAATTATATGCGTTAGATACCACTTTATGTAGGAATATGTGAAGATGTATAATACAAGGATAATTCCGAATATATAAATTATGGAAAAGGTGTAATTCAAAAAGAAGGGTAATTGTACAATTGTAAATAATTATGTATAAATGTAAATATGTATAACGAAGTCCCCCATGACACTAACCCTGTGTGCTGTGACCTACCCTCAGACCTATATAATTACTGTCCCCTCCCTGTCCTGATTGACATCCCCAAAAGAAGAATCGAACCGCTGCTGATCGCTGGAAGCAGCGGTATATAAGTGTGTATTAAATAAAATAAATAAATAAATAAATAAATAAAATGTGCCATCGTAAATGCGCTTTCCATACGCAAGAAATGGCCGGTTGTCCTAGACATAATATCCCTTAATGACTTGGACCTACTTATGATCACGAAACCTGGCTATCTTCGGAGGACAACGTCCTCCTCAACCAACTCCTACCCCCCAACTTCTCTATACACACTAGACATAGAGAATACAAAAAAGGAGGAGGAGTGCTCATACTCTCCAAATCAGATCTTCATTTCCATATAACTGACTCCTCTAGTACAAACAACCTGGACTTTCTATCCATTGCAAACCAGCAATGCGCTATCCACCTATTGTACAGAACACCGTCTGCTTCTCCGGAGGACCTCCCCACCATTATCGACCTAGCAGCTAACACCCACAACCCCAATATACCAAACTGGATTATGGGTGATTTCAATCTCCCATCATTACATAAAAACCATGCAACTGCCTTCCTCGATGACATTGAGGACCTGGGTTTCAAACAAATCATCAACAAACCCACACATATAAAGGGTAATATTCTAGATATGGTGTTCGCTCCTCAGTTGGTCCTTGAGCAAGACCACAACTTAATGATGTCGGTTATTGATGTACCCTGGTCGGACCATAAACTTATCAAGCTCCAGATACCCACCAGCGATAAGCAGCGGCATAGTAACCGAAAGCTTAACATCACACCTCGAACGTCAGCAAGAAGCTTTTGCCCATTTAACAGGTAACCCATCCTCGCTGAGACCCACTCTCTCCTCAACAAAACCACACCCGATCTTGAAGATCTAGTCTCCTCCTGGAACCTCAACCTCAATGCCATCGCACAACGCCCACAATCAAATAACACATCAAGGAGAAAAAGAAACGCTGCCCCATGGTTCTCTCATGAGCTTAGATCTTCTCTCACACAGCTACGCAGGCTTGAGAGAAAATGGCGCCGATCGCTCTCCACGGAAGATCACACTGCTTACCAACTCCACCTATCAATGCACCGAGAAGCAATCACTATTAATATGAAACAATACCACACTGACACTCTGAAGAGATCCCTGAACAAACCACGGGATCTTTTCAACCTGGTCCAATCTCTTTCGAAGGAACCATCTCCAGAACAACACGATGAGATTCACCCACAAAAATTCGCTGATTACTTACAATCCAAGATCATACAGACTGACAAAATCTCAACAGCCTTGTGTCAAGAACTAACCGGCCTAACCCCTCTACTTAAGTTTTCCACACCATCCACAAAATGTATTGAAGATACAATAGCGTCTCTCAATACCTCCACAGCGCAAACCGACCCTTGCCCAGCTTTTTGGGCTAAGGAGCTACGCAGTGAGTTCAGTCCGTTCATCGCAAAACTGATAAACCTTTCATTCACTACTGGTTCCTTCCCCACAGCACTCAAACAGACCTCCATTAGGCCACTATTGAAGAACCCCAAACTAGACCCCCAAAGGGTTGATTCTTACAGGCCAATAGCTAGTATTCCTCTCCTAGCTAAGATAATTGAGAAAGAGGTACAAAGGCAAATTCAAGATCACATCGACTCTACAGCTCCCCTAGATCATTGCCAACATGGGTTCAGAGAGTATCATGGAGTTGAGACCCTCCTCACTTTCCTATTCAACAATATAATCACAGGCATTGATAACATCCGACAAGGTTTTGTGCTCATCTTCTTAGACATTGCTGCGGCGTTCGATTCGGTAAATCATGAACTTCTCCTCGGGTGACTGAAAGAGAAGGGAATCTGCAATACTGCGCTCGAATGGTGCAAGTCTTATTTAGATGGAAGATGGCAATATGTAAAATCCGGATCAGAAGAATCAAAACAATTCCATCAAACGCAAAGTGTGCCTCAAGGGTCCTCTCTGTCATCTCTCCTGTTCAATATATACATGCAGCCCATCTGCAATATCATTAGATCATTTAACATGAGCTGTCTGATATATGCTGATGACATACTCTTTACATGCCGTTCTCTACAGTTCAAATGGACCTTACACCACTGGTAGACTGTTTCAATGTGATATCGGATTGGTTGCAATCCCAAAACCTACGCATTCAGCACAAGAAAACGGAGGTGCTGTTCATCTCGAGAGACCCCGACTTTATTCCGCCATCCCATGTAAGAGTCAAGGAAGCGGAATTGCAAACTAAAAAAACAATAAAATACCTTGGAGTCACCCTAGACCAACGTCTGGATATGAAATCCCACATAAGCAACATAGTCAAAGCTGTATACTTCAAAATCCGTTCACTCAGGCATCTGCGCTCCCTATTGGACCCAGATGATTTCCGGACCATATACCAAGCACTAGTCTTACCCCATTTTGACTTTGCCAATTCCATCTTACAAGGTCTCCCTCAATCTACACTGAGCCCGTTACAGCTGACCATGAATGCTGCAGCAAGGGTCCTCCACGGAGCCTCCAGAAATGACCATGTGACCCCTATTCTTAAGCAGCTTCACTGGCTCCCTATACACGGAAGGATTATCTTTAAAACTTTACTCCTTTCATTCAAGGCCATCAATAGCATCTCATCTTCTTCACTTACGGAACTCATTCACACAGTGCCCCACAACAGATCCAGAAAAGCAACAGCTGTAAACTTGCTAATAACCCCGAAGGCCTTGACCAAATGCAACAGTACAACGGCAAATAGAGCCTTCAGTCTCTACGTCCCCAAATGTTGGAATGCGCTACCACCCGACATTCGAGCCATTGTAGACCTAACTCAATTCAGGAAGGCAATCAAATTTCACCTCTTCCTCCAATACTACTCAGCCAGCAATGGAATCTAAATAACCTCGCCTAAGAAAGTATCCATTGTTAGTGCTGAATAGTCCCAACTTCCCTCCTGCAGATTATACACATACTTTCCTCATTTGATTGTGGCATTCAATATGGTTCTTTGTCATTATTTCATGTATATAGTTCAACCCTGTTAGCCAAGTTGGTACTCCTGTTCCATGTAAAACCAAACAGCTTGTTGTTCTGGTCGTTTTTGTTATACTGTAAACCGCGCTGATATCGAATAGTGTGGTATATAAGCAACTGTAATAAATAAATAAATAAATAAGGGTAAAAATGCCTCTTTTTAGCCTTGCCTTGTAAAACAATTAATAGCAACAATAAAACTTAGTCCCACTGGAACAAAAGCTTCTTCTTAACTCCCTTCCCGGATTAAGTTTAAACCAAAATATGGGAGACATGGGCAGCAAATAGTCACCAAGCTTTTTAGCTTCCCTGCAAGTTTTCCTGGCTGCGTCACAAACCTCTGGGTGCTAGCAAAGGTATCACCGGCCTTCTGTCGGTTCTCTGGGTCTTGTTATTTCCAGCTTTAGGAGACCTTCTCAGAAAGTGTTAGCCCTCAGCACAATGGTTCAACGCACTTGGCTTGGCATAAAGTACAGTCCATAGGAATATCCATAGCCCTCAAGTCATCCTCAGCAGTATCAACTTGCATATCTTCAATTGTTGGAGCAGTGTCCCATTCTGAGTTCTCAAAGCAGTGCTCAGTAAACAGCTCCCCCTTGGGTCCTAGAGTCACTCCTGTTCCCAGTTCTACCTGAGACAGCTGGTCAGTACCTTCAGCCTTCGGCCCGTCTCCTCGGCTGTGTTCCCTGTGGTTCAGCTGCTCCCAGGGCTCTCCTCTATGGCTCCGCTGCATCTCCAGCTTTTCTTGGCTCCCCTGAGCCTCTTGTTTCTCCAGCTCCCCTTGTTTCTCCAGCCTTCCCTCTCTTTGCCTTAGCAGGGGTTTATATTTCCACCTCCAGGGTTCCAGCCCCTCCTCCTCCCTTCCGGCCCTTCCCAAGTGATAATAATCTCTTCTCATGCCTGCAGGGACCTCATAGGAGTCTGGTTGTGGCATCCTGGGCTTTCTCTCTCTCTCTTCTTTCTCTCCCTTCGCAGGGCCTGAGATCCAGGCCAGGCAGGGATTTCGTGGGTATCGGTATACGCAGGATTCAGGTTACCCTTGAAATATACAACTGGGCTCTCCCATAAGTCCAATTCCATGTCCTTCTCTATTCTCATGGGTTCAAGATGGGCGTCTCTGTCACAAACTACAGGCACCATTGCACTACGATAAGAAAGCAGATTATTCAGAATCAGAAGCTAGAGTAGATGTGAAAAATGGACCCAAGAAAATATAGGTGGAATGGATGTAAGTACGGAAAAGTAAGCCAAGAATGATGAGAATGACAAAGCTGTAATGTCAGAGTAAAGGAAGGATTGGTAGTAGAGCTATAGAAAGGTGAGAAGTAAGGAGAGAAAGGCATTACAGCAGGGATTCTCAACTAAGTCCTTAGGACACACCTAGTCAGTCATGTTTTCAGGATAACTGCAATGATTATGCATGAGAGAGATTTACATGCACTGCCCCCAGTGTATGCAGATCTCTCTGATGCATATTAATTGTGGTTATCCTGAAAACCTGACTGGTTAGGTGTATCCTAAGGACTTAGTTGAGAACCCCTACATTACAGAGAAAAGGGAACCTGGAAAGAATTACAGGAACCTATGCAATAAAGCTGAACATGCATGGTAAGGGCCTTCTATACATGCAAAAAATGATGTGCTATGCAGTATGGGTGATAAGAATTTGCACTTTGTTGCAAAACGTGATGCATGGTAACTGCAAAGTCTCAGTGATAACCGTTGGGGGCGTGTCCAGTACCTTCCCCTACAGTTAACGCAGATAAAATATCTTTACCACATGTTATGTGGTTGACCAATAATGTGGATGCACTTAACACCCCTTATTAAGGTAGTGTTAAGTGATCTACATTATCTGCTTTGGAAACAGTAACAGTAACATGCAGCAAGTAACCATGCATTAACTGCAAGGCTCAGCACATGCTCATTCTCCGCTCCATTCCATGCTAAGCATGAACTACAGGAATCAGGGCACGCTAAGTATTGTGATAAGGAAGCTTATCAGGACCCAGGAGATAAGGATAAAGAGAAAGAATTCACCCTTATCAAAGGACCTATTTTACAAGGTCAGAGACACAAAACTCCATTTACACTAGAAAACAGGTAATTCCTAGCTGCAATAGGTTGCAGAATGCCCCTAGTGGAGAAAAGGAGAGGGAATGCAGGCCCAGGGTAAGGAACCCTTATGTCACTGAATTCCCAAATCACTCAGCTGCCCCGAGGCAGTTTGATCTCCAACACCTGAGAGGAGAAGAGGTGGGGCTGGAGCCTGAGAGGTTTAAGTCTAGGTCAGATTATCCAGAGAGAGAGAGAGGAGTAGGAATGCTTACTGGAAGAGGAATGGAGCTGGAACAGTAAGAACAGCAGGAACAAGGAACACAAGTTGGAGGACAGGATGAGGAAGCTCAGGTGAATGGTGGCCAGAGCATGAGCAAGGAGAAGCTGGTACAAGCCTTGACCCAGGTAGGAGCATTGGAAGCTTGTCTAATTTGGAGCACTACAGAGTTGCAAGAGACAGTTTTTGCCCTAAGGGAAGGCAGTCAGCTAAGCCCTCTGAGCCAGAAACTAAGGTAGAGCCAATGCAACTGGGTGAACAAGACCTGGCTGTAGAAGAAGACTCATACATGGATTGTTCTTTATGCCAATCTTCAAATACAGAGGGTTTGGAAGGGAGTCAACCGTAAGGAAAACCTCCAGAGTCTGGTAACCCTGACAGCCTGTAGATAACTTGTGAAAGTCCTGTATTAAAGGAGAAATTTCTTTATTTATTTCTTTATTTTTAGTTTTTCTATACCGCACTATTCGGCATCAGCGCGGTTTACAATGAACAGGTTTGTACAATGTGGAACATTCAGACATTGAACTTACATATAACAGGGAATTCTAACTTGGATAACAGGTGAACTTCATACACTATGTACATAAAGAGGGTTGCATCGTAGATGGATTTGTAATACCAGCCCTGTAAGGGATGGTTATATGTAATTGAAAGTTATCATTGGAGATTGGTTCGGTGGCTCTGGGTTGAGAGACTGTTGTGTCATGTAATGCTGTCTAGGTGATGTTGTCAGAGTTATAGAAGTGCTGTTGAAATAGGTGGTGTTTGAGGGCCTTTCTGAATTGGGGGAGGTTGTTTATGGTCCGGATTTCTGCTGGGAGAGAATTCCAGCTGGAGGGGGCAAACAGGGCAAAGGCACGTTTTATCGTTGATTTGTTGCATTTAGTGATAGCTTTTGGGAGAAGGATGGTATTGTAGGACGTGGTCCTTCTTAATCTGTTGTCTGGGGTGGGTTGTATCAGGTCTGACAAGGTGGTTGAGGTGATTCTATTAATTGCTTTAAATGTCATGGTTAAGATCTTAAATGTGATCCGGTATTGTACAGGGAGCCAGTGTAGGCTCTTCAGAATAGGGGTAATATGGTCTCTTCGAGCTGCTCCATAGAGGGTTCTCGCTGCGGTGTTCATAGCTAGCTGCAAGGGATTTATCGAGTTCTTTGGGAGGCCAAGTAGGATGGAGTTGGCGTAATCGAAGTGGGGCATTATGATGGCCTGGAAGACTGTTCGGAAGTCATTTGGTTCTAGGGTGTCCTTCATGAGGCGTAGCGTTCGTATTTTATGGTAGATTGTCCTGACGGTATTATCTATGTGGGCATGCATGTCCAAGCGCTGGTCCAGTGTTACCTTTGCTGAGCAAACTGCAGCTGTCTAATTACAACTTGTTAAACAGCTGCTAGCCAGTGCAGTGCACAGCCTGAAGCCGTGCTGACAGTGAAAGTAAGAAAAGCTTTGATTTTGTTTTCACTATTCCTGAAAGCCTTGCATAGACAATTGTTTGCCTATGAAGAGTTTAACTTCTTGTTGAAAGTTTTTACTGTGCTTAAGGAGACAAACAGCCGGGAAGTGTTCTGGACTGTGAGAAAAGAAACCTGCTTTAGGAAAAGCTGTTTCTGTTTGTTTTGAACAGCACTGCTAGCCGTGTCTGGTAGCATTAGCTGTTGAAAGGACTTTTCTTTATGCTGAAGAACATTATAAGCTGTTTTGTTTTGAGTTCAGTTATATCCTGATGTATTTCTGAAAGAATCCTGGAGAAGCAATCCAAAGGTGTTATTTTATGAGTTTTGCATTTACCCCATCAATAAATTTCTGTCAAAAGCCTTACCACTCAAAGCCAACTATAATTGTGTTTTTTTTACCTGAAGCCAAGTACCTCCTGACTGAACTACCTTTCCCATGAGGCATTACAGGGCAGCCAATCAGGTAATGGCTAAATGGTGAATCTCTCCTATGACAAGCACGCCCCTCCACACTGTCTGTTAGGGGCTAAGGGCGTGACAGTGGCATAGTTCTTGGATATTTTACACTTAAGGATACCAGGAATTTCACTAAGGATATACAGCTGCGAGATTTTCAAGCTGAAGCAGGTGGAAGCAGAATTTCCCTGACAGACTTGATGAGCAGAAGAGGTGATCCAGGAGCAGTTCCTGAGGAAAAGACCCTGTATAAGCAAGAGTCAATGCCTGGATAAGGTAAAAGATACCTGGGTGTGACCAGTTTTGGATAGAGGAAAAAGTCTATGCTGATGCATTAAAAGGGGGCATATAGAAAAGAAAAAGAAAAAGCTGTTGTGTGGTGCCGCCCTTGGTGGGGTTTTTTTCTCTTTTTTCTTGCAGGTAACAAGTTATGGATCCTAAGGAGCTCGTGAGCTGGATGGTGACCCAGTTCGCACGTCAGCAGGAGCAGGCGCAACTGGCGCAAGACAGTGCAATTGCTGCCATGAGGGAACAGCAAAAAACAGTTCTTGATTTGGTCGAAGCTTTAATTACGCTCCGGAGCCAGGGAGGCGGAGGAGTACCAGCGCCAGCAGGACCAGCTACACCTCGTGTGGATAGTATGGGTGACTTTCAGGGTGTTGTTGTTGTGTTGTTAAGTGCCGTCGAGTCGGAGTCGACTCATGGCGACCCTCTGGATAGCTATCCTAAATTGTGTTCGGTCTTCAGTCAGGCGGCTCATTGTTGACAGACTGGTACCCGTAGCTGCTGTTATTGTATCAATCCATCTCATTGCTGGCCTTCCTCTTTTGCGTTGACCTTCTATCTTGCCAAGCATGATGTCTTTCTCTAATGATCTCTCTCTTCGCATGATGTGTCCAAAGTATGAAAGTCAAAGTCTTGTCATCTGAGCTTCTAAAGAAAGCTTAGGTTTGATCTCCTCTAGTACTGACTGGTTTGTTCTTCGGGCAGTCCATGGTATACACAGTATTCGCCACCAGCACCATAATTCAAAGGCATCAATTTTCTTCCTGTCTGTCTTTTTCACTGTCCAGTTTTCACATCCATATGATGTTACTGAAAATACCATGGCTTGAACAAGTTGAATCTTTGTATGGAGAGAGACATCTCTGCTCTTGAGAATCTTATCTAGGTCTTTCATAGCCATTCTGCCAAGAGTAATGCGTCGTTTGATTTTTTGACTGCTTGTTGCTTCTTTATTGATAGTTGATCCAAGTAGGTTAAAGTTGTTCACAATTTCAATTTCTTCTCCTTCAACGATGAACCTGTTGATTATGCCAGTTGTCATGATCTTTGTCTTCTTTACATTAAGGTGCAGGCCCATTTTGAGACTATGTTCTTTGATTGTGAGAAGCAAATGTTTCAGATCATCTTCACTTTCAGCCAGTAATGTAGTATCATCAGCATAGCGAAGGTTGTTGATGAGTCTTCCAACAATCTTCACACTTCTGTTGTCTTCATACAATCCTGCTTCTCTGATGATTTGTTCTGCATATAAATTAAACAGGTAGGGGGAAAGTATGCAGCCTTGTCTTACACCTTTGCTTATTTTAAACCATTCTGCTTCTCTTTGTTCCGTTCAAACTGTTGCTTCTTGATCAATGTACAGATTGCGCAAGAGAACGATCAGGTGTTCTGGTATACCCATGCTTCTTAATGTGGCCCAGAGCTTCTCATGGTTTACACAGTCAAAAGCCTTGCTATAGTCGATAAAGCACAAATAGATATCCTTTTGGTATTCTTTAGTCTTTTCAAGGATCCATCTCACATCTGCAATGATGTCTCTCGTTCCTCGCCCTTTCCTGAACCCTGCTTGCACTTCAGGTAGTTCTTGTTCCAGGTATGGTTGTAGTCTCTTTTGAATAATCTTCAGTAGAATCTTGCTGGCATGTGGGATCAGAGCGATTGTTTGATAATTTCCACAGTCAGTTGGATCACCTTTCTTTAGTATTGGTAAAAACACAGATCTTTTCCAGTCAATTGGCCATGATGTTTTCTTCCATATTTCTTGGCAGAGCCTTGTAAGTATGGTAACAGCTGCATCAGATTGCTGCAATACTTCTATAGGAATGCTATCGATGCCTGGTGCTTTGTTCTTTGATAAGGCTTTCAATGCTGCTTCAACTTCTTCTTTCATCACCAATGGTTCCCGATCATAAGGTACAGGTTGAAACGGCTGTTGGTCCACTTGATCTTTATCATATAAAACTCTGTATATTCCTTCCACCTTTTCTTGATCTTCTCAGCATCATTCAACATAGAACCTTGAGCATCTTGTAACATTCCAATTCGAGGCTGGATTTTTTTCTTTAACTCTCGTAGCTTTAGGAAAGCCGATCTTGTTCTTCCTCTAATAGTTTCTGCTTCTATTTCCTTGCAAGTGTCATTGTAGTACTTTTCCTTGTCCTGTCTTGCTGCACATTGGAAATCTCTGTTGAGTTCTGTTATTGTCTTTCTTTCTCCTCTGGCTTTAGCTTCTCTGCGTTTCTGGGTAATTTTCAGAGTTTCTTCCGTCGTCCATTTTGGCCGTTTTTGCTTTTTCACATTTTGTAGAGACTTCTCACTTTCTTCCAACACAGCCTTCTTGATGTCATTCCATAACTCTTCCGGAGCTCTGTTATTTGTATCTAAAGCAGCAAATCGATTTTGCAGGCAGTCTTTAAATTCCAGTGGTATATTCTCAAGGTCATATTTTGCTGCATTCATGAGTGGTTTGCTCTTTTTCAACTTTAGCTTGAGTTTGCATACTAGTAGTTGATGATCTGTACCACAGTCAGCTCCAGGTTTTGTCTTTGTTGATGTTACAGAGCTTTTCCATCGTTGACTTCCACAGATGTAGTCAATTTGATTTTTATACAATCCATTGGGTGAAGTCCATGTGTACAGTCGCCGCTTGTGTTGCTGGAAGAAGGTGTTTGAGATGAATAGATCATTGGTCTTGCAGAATTCTATCAGTCTTTTTCCAGCTTCATTTCTGTTGCCAAGTCCATATTTTCCAACTACTTTGCCTTCTTCTTTGTTGCCAACTTTTGCGTTCCAGTCACCCATGACTATCAGGATATCCTGTTTGCATGTTCTGTCAATTTCAGCTTGTACTTGTTCATAGAACTCTTCAATTTCATTCTCTTCTGCAGCTGTTGTTGGGGCATATACTTGAATTATAGTTGTGTTGATAGGCAATCCTCAAAGACGAATAGAGATTAAGCGTTCGCTGACTGCATTGTATTTCATTACAGTTCTTGCAAGTTTCTTCTTTATTATAAATGCAACACCATTTCTTCTTTGTCTTTCATTCCCAGCATAGTAGACCATGTGATCATCTGATGCAACGTGCCCGATGCCAGTCCATTTCAGTTCGCTGACACCCAACAGATCAAGTTGTACACGTTCCATTTCATTCTTGACCACCTCCAACTTCCTTTGGTTCATGCTTCGTACGTTCCATGTTCCAATGTGTAAGACATCTTTACAGCTTCTGACTCTCATTTCACGCTCAGCTACATCAGCAGTCAGACTTCCCGAGGGCTTTGATCCAACCACATCATAAATGCTGGCTTTACTCTGAAAAGTTTTCAGCTCTTCCCCAGTAGCTAGTTGAGTGCCTTCCGACCTGGGGGTCTCATCTTCCAGCACCATAGCAGAATTTGTTTTGTTGTAACTATCCATTGGGTTTTCATGGCAAGATACAGAAGTAGATTGCCGGGCCTTTCTTCCGTGCAGTTTAAGTTTGGTGTTGTTGCCGTTGTCACAAAAATGTGATCCTCCGCCGTCAACACTATCCCATTCTGCTGCTGCCCAGATGACTTTCAGGGTACTGGGGCATTTAGTTTTGGAAAACTTACCCCAGAGGACAATATAGACGATTTTCTTGAATCTTTTGAAAGAGTGGCTCAGGCTCTAGGTTGGCCGGAGACCCAGTGGGCAGTGCGTCTGGCTACATCTTTAACCGGAGAGGCACTTGCCGCCTACAGAGCCATACCGGCAGCCCAAGCTTTAGATTATAAGGCTGTAAAGAGTGCCATTAAGGACCGCTTAGGGTTAACTGCCACAGTATACTGATGCATGTTTAGAGCCACAGTCCTGAGAGTTGGCGAGACGCCAAAAGCCTTATGCCAGAGGATTCGTGGATTAGCACTAAAATGGCTGGCTCCTGAAGGGAAAAATGTAGAAATGATTATGGATATGATAATGTTAGAACAATTTATGGCAGCCATGCCAAAAGACTTACAGTCCTTTCTCATCCAGCAGAATTGCCAAAGCATGGGAGAGGCAACCCTTTTGTCTGAACATTTTATGGAAGCTGAATTAGCTTATCAGCAAAAGGGTAGCACTCTGAAAATAGGTGCTGAGGTGGGTTTTGCTGCATCAGAAAAAAAGAATGGAAAGGATACTGAATTTGGAAGTGTTTGTATGCCTATCCAAGATGGGAAATGGGCTAGAAAAAATGTTTACAGTGTGGGAAATGGGGTCACTTGCAGAAGGGTTGCAAAGCCCGCACTAACCTGATGGGTACCAGTATAAAAGGGCCTGGAGAAGGTTTTCTTTTAATGGTTGACATACAAGGGATTACTACAAATGCTCTTTTGGACTCTGGTGCGGACCAAAGCATGTTATCTAAAAGGCTTTGGCGAGCAATAGAGGCCCAGAATAACTCCGAGCATAGAAAGCCCGAAAGTAATGTACGAATTAGATGCCTTCACGGGGCTGCTTCATTTTACCCTACATATAAGTTAATGGTCAAGGGTTTAGGGGTGCAGAAAGAGATCCCAGTGGCAGTGGTCCCCAAACTCCCATATGATTTAATATTAGGAAGAGACTGGCCTCAATTTAAACAGGGAATAGAAAAAGGCCTTAGCCAGAAGGGGGATGGAATGGTGATGGTGGTCCCCGGGCCCCTTTTTGGAAATCCCCGAGAGCCAGTTGAGAATGCAGTAAAAAAAAACCTGGGAAACAAGCCTCCCGGTAAACAGATTTTTACATTAAAATTCTGTAAAGTATCAGAGAAGGCCCAAGCTCCCAAGCGGGCGTCCCCGCAAGCTGCAGCGTTTGACTTGTGTAGTGCGGAAGATGCGACGATACCTAGCCGAGGAAGAGCCCTCGTGGACACTGGTCTGCAAATGGAGATACCCATCAGCTGTTACGGGCGAATAGCCCCTCGATCAGGGCTGGCTCTAAAGCATTTCTTGGATGTTGGAGCGGGTGTTATTGATCCAGACTATAGGGGAAATGTAAAAGTGTTATTGTTTAACTTTGGACACAAAGATTTTCCGGTAAAGGTAGGAGATCGGATCGCCCAGCTAATCTGTGAAAGGGTGGGTTTTCCCCCATTGGAGGAGGTCCCAACATTATCCACTACCGAGCATGGAGCCAGAGGATTTGGTTCAACCTGAGGGGTGAAGATGAAAAGCCTCGCTGCCACCTGCGAGGAAAGAATAGAAGTGCCCGAAGAGGAAGACCTGGGACCTCAAGTGGCAGAGTGCAAGGAAAGCCCAGAGCCACAAATAGGCGAAGACCTGTCGATGGTACAGCGTGGGGAATTAACAAAACTATTGGCAAAATTCCCGGATGTGCTGACTCCAGTTCCCGGAGAAACCCACCTGGTGGCGCACAAAATCATAACTCTGCCGGGGAAGATAGTCAGGCAGAGGCCCTATCGTTTGCCCGAAGCAAAAAAACAAGAGGTAGCGGCACAGGTCCGTGAAATGTTGGAAATGGGCATCATAGAGGAATCAAAGAGCCCCTGGAGTAGCCCCATAGTCCTGATGCAGAAACCGGACGCCACCGTAAGGTTTTGTATAGACTTTCGGCAGGTGAACACCATATCTGTCTTCGACGCCTACCCAATGCTGAGAATTGAAGAGCTATTGGACCAATTAGGGCAGGCCCAATATTTGACTACACTAGATATGACGAAAGGATATTGGCAAATCCCTCTGACGAAGGAGTCTAGGCCAAAGACTGCGTTTAGTACCCCAATGGGTTTATTTCACTTCAAGAGGATGCCTTTTGGTCTCCATGGGGCAGCGGCTACCTGCCAGAGGGTAGTGGATCAGGTTCTCCAACCACATCAAGAGTACGCTTTCACTTACATGGATGATGTCATAATTCATAGTGACAGCTGGGCAGAACACCTTGTAAGAATTGGAGCTGTACTACGATCCATGAGGCAGGCCGGCATCACCTTGAATCCAAAAAAATGCGCCTTTGCAAAACGAGAGGTGAAGTATTTAGGACACATGGTGGGAAAGGGAAAAATTAAGCCTTTGATCAACAAGGTAGCCAGTATCAAGACGTTTCCCCAACCAACCACCAAAAAACACTTAAGAGGTTTTCTAGGACTCATCGGATATTACCGAAGATTCATACCCTGGTTTGCAGAAGAAAGTGCGGTGTTCACAAATATGTTGAGGAAAAATTGCCCAAATCAACTCCGATGGACCCCAGAGGCTGAGAAGGCATTTGCTCTTTTAAAAGGAAGGCTGTGCACAAGTCCAGTGTTGTGTGGGGTGGACTTCAAGAAGCCCTTCCTGGTGCAGACTGATGCGTCAGACGTAAGCCTAGGGGCTGTTTTGTCCCAAAGACATGACGGGGATGAACACCCGGTGATGTATCTCAGCAGGAAACTATCTCCGGCGGAGCAAAAATATTCCACCATTGAAAAAGAATGCCTTGCTATAAAATGGGCCATAGAAGCACTGCGTTTTTACCTTACGGGAAGGAAATTCCTATTAATTATGGACCATGCCCCGCTAAAATGGCTTCAACAAATGAAAAATCATAACGCTCGCTTGACCCACTGGTATATGGCTCTGCAAGCCTTTGATTTTAAAGTGGAACATAGGGCAGGAAGACTGTATCAAAACTCCAATGCCCTCTCAAGAATTACGGACTGTTTGGAGGGACACTCGCAACCTACGCCAGCCCGTAATAACTTGAGCAGGGGGGTATATGATAAGGAAGCTTATCAGGACCCAGGAAATAGGGATAAAGAGAAGGAAATCACCCTTATCAAAGGACCTATTTTACAAGGTCAGAGACACAAAACTCCATTTACACCTAGAAAGCAGGTAATTCCTAGCTGCAATAGGTTGCAGAATGCCCCTAGTGGAGAAAAGGAGAGGGAATGCAGGCCCAGGGTAAGGAACCCTTACGTCACTGAATTCCCAAATCACTCAGCTGCCCCGAGGCAGTTTGATCTCCAACACCTGAGAGGAGAAGAGGTGGGGCTGGAGCCTGAGAGGTTTAAGTCTAGGTCAGATTATCCAGAGAGAGAGAGGAGTAGGAATGCTTACTGGAAGAGGAATGGAGCTGGAACAGTAAGAACAGCAGGAACAAGGAACACAAGTTGGAGGACAGGATGAGGAAGCTCAGGTGAATGGTGGCCAGAGCATGAGCAAGGAGAAGCTGGTACAAGCCTTGACCCAGGTAGGAGCATTGGAAGCTTGTCTAATTTGGAGCACGACAGAGTTGCAAGAGACAGCTTTTGCCCTAAGGGAAGGCAGTCAGCTAAGCCCTCTGAGCCAGAAACTAAGGTAGAGCCAATGCAACTGGGTGAACAAGACCTGGCTGTAGAAGAAGACTCATACATGGATTGTTCTTTATGCCAATCTTCAAATACAGAGGGTTTGGAAGGGAGTCAACCGTAAGGAAAACCTCCAGAGTCTGGTAACCCTGAGAGCCTGTAGATAACTTGTGAAAGTCCAGTATTAAAGGAGAAATACCTTTGCTGAGCAAACTGCAGCTGTCTAATTACAACTTGTTAAACAGCTGCTAGCCAGTGCAGTGCACAGCCTGAAGCCGTGCTGACGGTGAAAGTAAGAAAAGCTTTGATTTTGTTTTCACTATTCCTGAAAGCCTTGCATAGACAATTGTTTGCCTATGAAGAGTTTAACTTCTTGTTGAAAGTTTTTACTGTGCTTAAGGAGACAAACAGCCGGGAAGTGTTCTGGACTGTGAGAAAAGAAACCTGCTTTAGGAAAAGCTGTTTCTGTTTGTTTTGAACAGCACTGCTAGCCGTGTCTGGTAGCATTAGCTGTTGAAAGGACTTTTCTTTATGCTGAAGAACATTATAAGCTGTTTTGTTTTGAGTTCAGTTATACCCTGATGTATTTCTGAAAGAATCCTGGAGAAGCAATCCAAAGGTGTTCTTCTGTGAACTTTGCGTTTACCCAATCAATAAATGTCTGTCAAAAGCCTTACCACTCAAAGCCAACTACAATTGTGTTTTTTTTACCTGAAGCTCCTGACTGAACTACCTTTCCCTTGAGGCATTACAGGGCAGCAGGTCTGGTAAAGGCTAAATGGTGAATCTCTCCTATGACAAGCACGCCCCTACACACTGTCTGCAAGGGGCTAAGGGCGTGACAGTATCAAGCCACCATGTTAGCTTTTAACGCATGCTAATTCCCACATTAAGTGCTACTCCTCTATAGTAAAAGTGCCTCTAAGGCAGGGGTTCTCAACCCTGTTCTCGGGACCCACCTAGCCAGTCGGGTTTTCAGGATAACCACAATGAATATGTATGAGAGAGATCTGCATACACTGCCTCCACTATATGCAAATCTCTGCCATGCATATTCATTGTGGTTATCCTGAAAACCCAACTGGCTAGGTGGGTCCCGAGGACAGGGTTGAGAAACCCTGCTCTTAGGCTTTAAGGACACATTGATTAAAGTGTGCAAAGTACAGGATTTAAAGTACCCCAATAGTAATAGCTACTGCAGCGTGGTAAAAGTCCCATGCTAATTGTTTAATGTGTTGTGGCATGGGAACTGAGAGGCTTATGGGCAGAAAATGGGCATGGACTGCTCATGCAGTTCAAGCTTTCCTGCCTACTAATTTTTACAGCTGTTGATAGCTTCAAGAGAAGGTGTTAAGTGCATCTGCAGTATCACCTTGCACTTAGTGTAGCCCCAGTTGTCCCCAAACAGGCACCCACTCCCCCCTCCCCGATCAACATTACAATCCCTGATCACCATCTCAAAGTCCCTGATCAACATATAGACCCACCAGTAGCCCCCCCTCCCATCAGCATTTCTATCCATGCATCCTCTGAATCTCCACTATTAGCATCAAGATCTCCCATCCTCTCTGAAAGGCACACACGATCCCCCTATCCCTTTGGCCCCCTGGCACTTACTATGGCTTTCTCTGGTGATATAGTGATAGGGCAAGAGCAGTTCCTTGACACCTCTGCCCCCATCACCACCCAGACAAAACAAACAAAAGCAGGTGACAGGAAAACCTTGGAGGAAAAGTAATCTTTATTGGTTGGTCGGCCCTCCACGTGTTTCGGCCAAATTGGCCTTCATCAGGGGACTGTGACCGCAAATAAGGAAAACCAAAATGTTTTTGCCCAAAGGAACTTATGAGCAAATTGTTGTACAGGCCTGTTCGCGATTCTGATCCCACGGGGTTAGATGTGCCCCACGGGATCAGAATCGCGACTCTCTCTGTGCATCCAGTTCCGACCAGGCACATAGAGGGCCTGTACGTTCAGGATGAAATGACCTCCTTACTGTACTATATGCTCCATTAAAGATGTTATGCCTTTCAAAAAATCAAAACTGTTTACAATAAAACTAAATAAAATAGAAAGGAATTCAAAACATTATAAAAAGAAAAAAGGGAGAGGTGTAAAACCAACTAGCTATTGACAGTAAATAGTAAACATACAGAGAAGCAGACAAATCGAGCACCAAATCATAGTCGTAAGATCAGGCTCCCAAATGCCCTCTCAAAAAAACAGGTTTTGAGACTGTTCTTGAACCTTCTGTAAGAAATTTCTTATGGTAGATCAAGGAAGAGGTCATTCCATAGCAGGAGGCCAGAGGAGCTTTTGTCATAGTGGCCTATGTAGTATCAAGTTTACTCTAGTATTAAAATACTTTTTTAAATCACAAATTTTTTATTATTTAACAAAATTCTAAACTGGTCAAATAAAATGTAAAGACTGCAGATTTATAAACATTTCACAAGCTCTCTCTCAAGCCCCCCATCCCCAACACATTCTGTCAATCCACAAAAAAATACAGGTCAAAGACACTTTGATTAATCAAGACCATTCCAAATACTGAAAAGAGATTGGAGACAATTCAGCAATAAACCTGTAGCAAGAGTGAAAAAAGATGCATGTACTAGTAGAGTTCCACACTGTAAGAGAAGACACAGCAGTATGTAATGCTTTATACATGGTTAGAATAGACTGCTAAGGTTGGAAGATAAATCAACCCCAGCAGTCACTCATCCTCCCCAGCCAGTCCCCATTCCTCACTCACTCTCCTTCTCCAGTCAGTCCCCTTCACTGGCTCCTCATTACTCTCTCCCACCCAGTCCCCATCTCACACTTTGTCTCTTTTTCAAGCCGATCCTCATTCCCCACTCTCCCTCCCAATGCTGTCACACACTTTTTTCTCCCTTCCAAGCCAGTCCCTTTCACTCACTGTCCAAGCCAGTCCCCATCTCATACTCATCCTCTCAGTTTCCAGCCAGACCCCAATTCACACTCTCTCTCCTCCCCTCCAGTTTCAAGTTAGTCCCTATCTCACATGCTCCCCCCACCCATTCCCAGCCAGTCCCCTAGTCCACAACTCACACACTTTCTTCTCCCCTCAGTTCCCAGATAGTCCCCATCTCACTCTTTCCCCCCTCTCTCCAAGTCAGTCGCTACCCAGAAAATTCATGCCAACAGAATACCTGCCCTTGGTTACACAAAGAGAACACAAACAGGCCCTCACAAAAATACAGAATAAATGACTACAAACTGAAAATAGAAATATGAAACAACTTAAACTGAAAGGCCAAGAAGTTAGTGCATGCAGTGAAACACAAAGGCATAGAAAGAGATTCATGTCCCCCTGTACTGTGTAAAATATAAAGAGAACAGAAGTCGGTGTTGTTGTTGGGGGCTGGGTGGAGCAACCAGAGCAATTGGCCTGTGCTCCCAGGCCAGAGAGAACCTGAATCTGAAGAAGTCCCAGCCAACTAGTGGGCTTTGGAGCTTCTTCCCTAATTTTTTCTTGAGCTGGTTCCCAACCATATCTAATACCAATCGTGGAAGATGTATTTTCCATAAACTGACATTCCAATCACTAAATAGAAAATACATTCTGCCTTTGTTGTCTGGCCATTTTTTTTCTAAACGTGCTGGTACCAGTCTCTGGTTTCTGATTTCTTCTGTCTTTTCTGAGCTCTGTTTCTAGGTTCTCCTGTCCATTTCAATTTCTTCTCTCTCCTCATGTCTTCACTTCCTTCCTTACATGTATCTCTAATATTGCTCTCGTCCTTTCAGTTTTCTTCCACTTATTTTTCTGTTTCTCTATTCATATTTCAGGTCTTCTTGCCATTTGGGCCTCTATTTCTCTGTTCTACCTACAGCATTCCATCTCCAGTATCTCTTCTATCTCACTGCTTTCTAAATGTTCAGAATCTCCTCTGCCCCCCTAGTTCCCCCGCACCTCCCAGTCTAGGATCTTCTCTCTGTACCCTAACCCCCTCCTCATGTAGCATCTCCATTCTGTCTCCCTAGTTCCCCATGTCTAGTATATCCTCTCTGTTTCCCTAGCCCATCTCAAGGTCCAGCATCTCTCATCTCCCTATCCTCCCTCCCCTGTTAGACCAACATGTCTGTCCTTCAATCTTCCTTCTACCCCCCCACCCCCAAGTCCAACATGTCCTCCCAGTCTGACATCAACCTTCTTTGCTTTTCACTATTTCCCCTCCTCTGGTCCTCAGCATGTCTGTCCTTCAATCTTCTCTCCCATCTCCCTCCCCTCCAGTCTAGCATCTCATCCCAGTAGTCCGGCATCAACCATCATTTCCCCCCCTTTCCTGGGCCAAGGTCAAATGCAACAGCATCACTTACAGCAGCAGATTGTAGATAATTACCCCAGACTTAGGGGCAATGTCAGTAAGACACAAGAAGCCTGGGGCTTCAGCCTGTGCCTGTGCAAAAGGCTCAGCTGTATCCTGTCCCCCATGCAGGCTTCTTGATTCTGTAGGTGTGGGATTTATCTGAACCTTTTGTATAGGCATAGGCTCATGGTCCCATGCTTCCTGTCCTACTGCAGCTGCCTGCAGGTCTGAAGTAATTAGTTGCAATCAGTCTTGCTACTGGGGGGGGGGGGGAGAGAGAAAAGGGAGGGTTGATGTCGGACAGAGAGGGGAAGGAGGAGGTGGTGGCAGAGCTCAGAAGACCGACCTATAGTGCCACATTTCGCAGAAGAAAACCAGCTGGTTGGCTGATTCTACACTCCTGACCATGTGGCTGGCATTACCCATCGATCAGTGAATGCCCGAATGCCTGATAGGGCAATCTGCCCTGTTCTACAGTATGGATGCCTTAAAGAAAGGAGTGCAGGATTTGGTAGACTCATGCTTAGCCTGAGAAACTGGAGGAATGGATAGATTTGCATAAATAGGATGTGCAGAGTAATGCAAGAGGAAAGATAAGACAAGTTTTTATTTTATTTATTTATTTATTTACATTCTCTTATATACCGCGCTATTCTGCATCAGTGCGGTTTACATTGAACAAATTGAAATTACATTGAACAGGGCATTATAAGTTGGAGATAACTATTTTACAGGGAACATGGGCTATGGAGGGTTAAGTGGATTGCCCAAGACCACAAGGAGCACCTGTGGGACTAGAAACCCCAGTCCTTCCGGCCCAAGGTTGCTGTCCTCTAGTGGGATTTGAACCTCCGACCTTCCGGCCTGAAGTACCTTGCCCCAACCACTAGGCTACTCCTCCACAGTTACCAGTATAAAGTGTAAGAATCTCAAACTGTATATGGGAAGAAACTGGGAGCCAGTGGTAATGCATTAGAAGAGAGGGGTAACAATCATGATGATGGTCATGAGACATGCTTCTAATAGAGGTGTTTTGAACCATTTGTAGTTATTTAAACCCATAGGGGTATGCTTACAAGGCAGCGGTAGCAGCCTCCATGCAATATCAGAGCCGTGGCCTCATTGAATTCAATGGGGTCGTGGCTCTGATATCGCACGGAGGCCACTACCACTGCTTTGTAAACATAGCCCATAATTGTACAGCTCAATATAAATACCACTACAGCAACTGAGCCTGGAAAGAACAGAAGACAGAATAAATATAATTTGTGCAGACATATCCAAAAATGAACATACTGCATGAAACTGGCAAAGAGCCAAAAAGGTGCTTTTGATCATGGAACTTATCTAACTATCAAAAGAAAGTTGTGAATCAAGGAACATGCCGAGATATTTGAGTGCAGTAGAAAGAGCATCAATAGTTGGTGCTATAGAGGAGGAATTATCACTTTCCAATAAACCAAATAGCAGAAGTTGTATTGCTAATATCCTTGTCTATTTTTTATTCATATATCATAGTAACATAGTAAATGACGGCAGATAAAGACCAGCATGGTCCATCTAGTCTGCCCAGCATGATGGCAAGAGTAGGTGCACCTGCCGCTCTGTGCAGACCACCCGTCCCCATGTCCCTGTTTAGGGGTGAACCCACCACTCCATGCAGGACACCCCTATTTGTTGAGAAATTAGATGGTTCAGTTTATTTTGATTTTATCCTGTTGCTGTAAAGGGATTCACCGTGTCTGTCCTATGCCATTTTGAATTCCGTCACCGTGTTTGCCCCCACCACTTCCATCGGGAGGGCATTCCAAGCATCCACCACCCTTTCTGTGAAAAAGTACCTCCTGACATTGCCTTTCAATTTACCACCTTGCAGCTTCCTGTTGTGCCCTCTAGTTTTACAGCTTCCCCGTCTTTGGAAGAGGTTTGTTTGTTCATTATATCCATTTAAGTATTTAAAGGTCTGAATCATATCTCCTCTGTCCCTCCTCTCCTCCAAAGTGTACATATTTAGGTCTTCAAGTCTCTTCTCATAAGGCTTCTGACGCAGGCTCCAAATCATTTTGATCGCCTTCCTCTGAACAGCTTCCATTCTTTTTACATCCTTTGCAAGATACGGTCTCCAAAACTGAACACAGTATTACAAGTGAGGCCTCACCAGTGACTTGTACAGTGGCATAAGTACCTCTTCCTTTCTGCTGGTGATTCCTCTTTGTATGCAGCCCAACATCCTCCTGGCTTTTGCCACCGCCTTGTCGCACTGTTTTGCCACCTTGAGATCTTCAGAAATAATCACACCAAGGTCTTTCTCCTGATCTGAGCACACCACCCTCTCACCCCCTATTGTGTACATTTCCCTTGGATTTCTGCTACCCAAGTGCATGACTCTGCACTTCTTCGCATTAAATCTTAATTGCCAAGCATTTGACCATTCTTCCAGCTTTTGTAGATCTTTCCTCATGTTAACCACTCCCTCAGGGGCGTCTACTCTGTTGCAAATTTTCGTGTCATCTGTAAAAAGACAGACTTTTCCATTCAGTCCTTCAGCAATATCACTCACAAATACATTGAATAGTACCGGGCCCAGGACCGACCCCTGGTGCACCCCGCTAATCACCGTCCCTTCATCCGAGTGAGCTCCATTTACCATCACCCTCTGTCGTCTGTCAGTCAACCAATTTCTGATCCAATTTACCATCTTAAGATCCATCCCCAAGCTACTGAGTTTATTGATAAGCCTCCTATGAGGACAGTATCAAAGGCTTTGCTGAAATCCAGGTAGATGACATCCATCGCATGCCCCTGATCTAGCTCTCTGGTCACCCAGTCAAAGAACTCAATCAGATTTGTTTGGCAAGATCGTCCTTTGGTAAAACCATGTTGCCTCGGTTCTTGCAACCTGTTTGTTTTGAGAAAGTTCACTATTCGCTCTTTCAGGAGTGCCTCCATGACTTTTCCCGCCACCGAGGTAAGGCTCACAGGCCTGTAGTTTGACACTTCTTCCCTGTCACCACTTTTGTGAAGAGGTATGACTTCAGCCATTCTCCAGTCCTGAGGAACCTCTCCTGTTTCCAAGGATCTGTTGAAAACATCCTTTAATGGCCCTGCAAGAACCTCCCTGAGCTCTTTCAGCATCCTGGGATGTATCCCATCCGGTCCCATGGCCTTGTCCACTTTCAGTTTTGCAAGTTGTTCTAACACCTCATCTTCTGTGAATGGTGTGGTAAATCAAGGTAACTTACCTGTAACGGGAGTTCTCCGTGGACAGCAGGATAAGTCAGCCACACATGGTGACGTCATCCGACGGCGCTGTGGACGGAGTACTCTCTCTAGCCCAGAAGGCATTTGCCTCCTTGGCTGAGCCCCCTCCCCTCCACCTGGCCCAGCCCCCGGACCGCCCCTAGCCAGCCACTACTTCCCAAGCTGGTCCAACATGTGCTAGGGGCGAGGGCATGCCAAGGGCCCCTGAAGGGGAGGACGGGTGGGAGAGTGTGGCTGACTTATCCTGCTGTCCACGGAGAACTCCCATTACAGGTAAGTAACCTTGATTTCTCCTAGGACAAGCAGGATGAAGTCAGCCACACATGGTGCCTCCCTAGCTAGGAAGGGCTGAGGTAGCAGGGGCCCAATAATAATAAGGACACGAGATATATAGGTAAGAAATTTATCAAGTTATAGCATGCGAGTGACAACTTGAATAACAACGTGAACATTACGTGCAAATAGCATGTGCAAACAGCGTGTGCAAACAGCAGGTGCAAACAGCATGAGCAAACAATGCCAGCAAACAGTAAGCATACAACAAGATCAATCTGTGCAAATAGCTTGTGCAAAATGGAAACAGTAAGCATACAACAACATCAATCTGTGCAAATAGCTTGTGTAAACATTCTGTGTAAACAGTATGCGCAAGAGCCTGTTCTGCGCAAACAGCATGGTAACACTTGTTGGCTGCTTGGTCTTAAGGATCCGTCAGCGGAGCATGGGCCGCTGTTAAGACCGCTTGGCCGAAGGCCTGGTTACGATGCATATCAAGGCAGTAGTGTTTCTGGAAAGTCTGCAGGGATGACCAGGTGGCCGCTCTACAGATGTCCGTTGCCGGAACTGAGCGGAGATTCGCCATTGTGGCAGCAAGCGCCCTCAATTGATGAGCGTGGACTGACGGAGCGTGGTCAGTACCAGCCTTGTCGAGGCAGAAAGCAATGCAGGCCGAGATCCAGAGGGATAGGGTGCGCTTGGAGACAGGGCGCCCCGGTTTGTTCGGGTCATAGGAGACAAAAAGCTGGGTGGTACGGCGCTGATTGCTCGTTCTTAGGAGGTACAGACGTAGCGCTCTGACACAGTCCAGTGTGTGGAGTCTCGTCTCCTCTGGGGAGGAATGTGGCTCCGGGATGAAGGAGGGACGTTCGATGGTCTGGTTAATGTGGAAGGCCGAGGATACCTTCGGAATGAACCTCGGGTGTGTTCGGAGGGACGCCCTGTCGCTGGAAAGCTGTGTGTAAGGTGGGTGTGCCACGAGGGCCTGAAGCTCACTGATGCGCCTGGCGGAGGTGATGGCTATGAGGAACAGGGTCTTCCAAGAGGCGAACTTCATTTCTGCTGACAGCAGGGGCTCGAAGGGGGGGAGTGTGAGCTGGTTGAGAACTGCGTTGAGGTCCCAGTGTGGAACAGGCTTCCTGACTGGAGGATGTAGATTGACAAGGCCTTTCATGAAGCGGGCTACAATGGGTAGCTGTGTGATGGGTGTGTCCCCTGAGTGGTGGTGGAGAGAAGAAATTGCCGCTAGGTGCACCCGGATGGACTGGGGCTGTAACCCCAGTTGAGACAGAGAGGTCATGTACTGCAGAATCTCGGGCACAGGTGCCGAGAAGGGGTCTAGGCCTTGAGAGGAGCACCATATAGCAAAATGGCGCCATTTGAGGCCATATGACTTCCTGGTGGCGGGACGGCGGGGTGCGAGGATTACCTCCTCCACCGACTGTGAGAGGCCCAGGGGGAGCAGGGTTACCCGCTCAGTCGCCATGCTGTCAAGGCCAGGGTCTGAAGATTGGGGTGGAGGGTGAGTCCATCCTCTTGGGTGAGGAGGTCTGGGATGAGCGGAAGCCGCTGAGGTGGTTGGGGTGACAGGCACCTGAGAAGTGGGAACCATGCCTGGCGGGGCCAGTGGGGGGCCACCAGAATGGCTTGTGCTCTGTCGGTGATGATGCGCTGTATTGTCATGGAGATCAGGGGAATGGGGGGAAAAGCATACACTAGTGACCATTCCCCCCATGACTCGGCGAATGCATCCGCTGAGTGGCTGCGCCGGGATGGCCGCTTGGAGCAGAAGTGTTTGCACTTGGTGTTCTGTTCGGTGGCGAAGAGGTCTATCTCTGGATGGCCCCATGTTCTGAAGAGGGATAGGGCGATTTCCGTCTTGAGGGACCATTCGTGTGGATTTAGCTGTCGGCTGAGCTTGTCCGCCAGCTGGTTCTCCGTTCCAGGCAGGTATGAGGCTCGGAGAAGGCAGTCTTTGGAGACCGCGAAGGTCCAGATCCTGAGGGCTTCCCTGCATAGGGTTCGGGAGCCTGTTCCCCCTTGTTTGTTCACGTAGAACATTGCTACCTGATTGTCCGTCTGGATAAGGATGACTTTGCCTCTGATTAGGTTTTGAAAGGCGCTCAAGGCGTAACGAATGGCTCTGAGCTCCAGAAGGTTGATGTGAAACTGCATCTCCCGCTCTGTCCACGCACCCTGAGTCTGTAGTTGAAGGCAATGTGCCCCCCATCCCACTGAAGAGGCGTCGGTGGTGATGGTTAGTTGGTGAGGTGTGTGTGCGAGGGGTCTCCCATGCGAGAGGTTTTTCCGCCGAGCCCACCACAGAATGGCGTTGCGGACAGCTTGGTTCATTGGTATGTGCGTGCTCAGAGGCTGGGAGTGCTGCGACCAGTGCGCTCGCAGATGCCACTGCAGATGGCGCATGTGGAGTCTCGCTAGAGGGACCGTTTGAGTGGCCGCTGCCATGTGGCCAAGGAGTTGTAGTAGTTTCCGGGCGGTGGGGTTTTTGTTGGAGCAGATGTGCCTTGCCAACTCCCGTATGGATCTCCTTCGCAGTGGCGGGAGGAAGGCTTTTGCTTCGTTGGTATCTATCAGCGCCCCGATGAACTCCAGTTGTTGCGAGGGGTGCAGGTGGGATTTCGGGTAGTTCACCAGGAAGCCCAGTGCGGATAGCAGAGCAATGGTGGAGCGAGTCGCCCTCTCTGTCTCTTCGGGAGAAGGTGATGAGATCAGCCAGTCGTCCAGGTAGGGAAACAGGCAGATTCCTTGTTTGCGTAGATGCGTTGCTACAGTGGCAACACACTTTGTGAATACCCTCGGAGCTGGGGACAATCCGAATGGAAGGACCTTGTATTGGAAGTGTCTCCCCATCATCTGGAACCGCAGGTACTGGCGGTGTTCTGGATGGATCGGGATGTGTGTGTATGCGTCCAGCAGATCCAATGATGTCATCCACTCCCCGGCCTGAATGAGTGGTAGAATGGATCCGAGGGAGTGCATTCTGAATTTTTCTTTGGTGATGAAAAGGTTGAGAGCTCGGAGGTCGAGAATGGGGCGCATGCCTCCGGATTTCTTTGGGACTAGAAAGTACCTTGAGTAGAAACTAGAAAATTGCTCCGAGGTTGGAACTGGTTCGATGGCATTGGAGGAAAGAAGGGAGAGAATCTCCTTTTCCAGGGCAATGGAGGAAGGATCCGGTGCCTTGCAGGGTGGGACTCCGTGTTGCACTGGGGGAGAAAGGAACTTCAAGCGATACCCATCCTTGATTATAGCCAGCACCCATTTGTCCGAGGTGATGGACTGCCAAGCTGAGAAAAATAGGGTGAGGCGTCCCCCCGTGGGGGTCTTGTCCAAAGGCTGATTGTCAAAAGGCCTGATTAGTTTTACCCGTCCCGGGTTGCTGGCTTTTTTGTGGCTTTCTATCTCTCTGCCGAGGTTTTTGCTGGTAAGAATGTTGGGACGGCTGTTGCTTGTATCGGGGTTGCCATTTTTGGTAAGAGCCATAGTGACGCTTAGAGGAATTGAAGTAGTGATGCTTCTGGTTGTAAGTGTTCTTGCGTCCGGTGCGATCAAAGCCCTCGTCCGACAATGTTTTCAATGTTGTACAGCGATCCTTTAAGGCGTTAACAGTGTCAGTGACAGTGTCTCCAAAGAGGGACTCTCCAGTGCAGGGAGCATCAGCAATGCGATCATGGGTGTCCTCTCGTAGGCCGGAAGCCCTGAGCCAAGCCAGGCGGCGGGCGGTGATGGAAGAAGCGGCCGTGTGGGCTGCTGTGTCGAAAGCGTCGAAAGCCGCCCGTACCTGGTGCTTAGTGCATTCTTGAAGGTCAAGGATGACGTCGGCACAATCATGCAGAGTTCCCTGAGTTGGTGCAGGGATTGTGGCTTTGAGCTTCTCTAGGAGAGAATCCAGGTAAAGGGCCTGTTGTAGTTGGTGGGCCGAAATCCTGGCACTGAGCATGGCTCCTTGAAACACCCTTTTCCCGGTGTCATCGAGCGACTTTAGGTCCTTTCCCGGGGGAGCGTTAGCGTTAGGACGCGTGGACTTGGTCCTTTTTAGAGCTGATTCCACCACAATGGATTGATGCGGAAGCTGGGTCTTGTCGAATCCAGGTGCGGCTTGTACTTGGTACTTGTTGTCAAGTTTCCGGGACACAGCTGGCCCGGAGGAGGGGTTTTTCCAAAGGGTGGTGAGATTCTCGAGCAGTAAAGGGTAAACTGGGACGGTTGCCAGAGGTTTCGGTGCTTCAAGGAACTTGCGTGCCACCTGCGTCTCCGGGCGTTGGTCGGAGGCCTCGGAGGTGTTCGGGAGACTGAGCGTATAAGCCAACTTCTGCAGGAACTTGTGGTACGAGAGGTCCTCTGGGCTGGAGGGGGATGTTTCCGCCGACGGTCCGGGGACTGCATCCAAAGCCCCTGGAGAGGAATCCTCAGGTGGAGATGCTGATGCTGATACTGTGGCTGTCTCCGGTGTCGCAGAATGGTTGTCATTGGAGGTGTCCGTGGCAGGCAGGATGATGGGCGTCGAGATAGGTGCTGCCAGGGTATTCGCTGGTTGTGTTTGCGCCCATTGTTGGAAAAGAGAAGACAGAAATGAGAGGAATTGAGTGTTCTGGGCACATCCCTCTACGGCAGGTGCTGGTTGTTCCTGTAGATCATGCTCCCCAGAAGCAGCCTCGGGGGAGGGGGACCCGAAGTCGAGCAGTTGCTGTGGGGATAATGCAGCGTGGCTCTCATAGGAAGCTCTAGAGGGAGAAGAAGATGAAGAGCTGAACTCACTATGTTGCCGTCTGCCCCTGGATCGGCGTCGGGAATCGCGTTCGGAGGAGCTGCTCCTGCGAGCTCTCTTGCTGTGCCTTCGGTGGTGTGAGCATGCTCGGTGTCTCCGCGCGGAAGACCGTCTGTGCTTCGGTGCGGAGGAAGATTGGCGTCTGCGCCGGCTGCGCCGTGATGTGGATCGCTGCTCCGATGAAGATCGTTGCCGGCGCCTACTCTGTTGGCGCGGAGGGGAGATCCTTCTTCTTTTACTCCTTGCACTGCGCTGGTGCCCGTGCTGATGTCCGCGCTGAATACCGGCGTCATCGGACGCGTCATGATGGGCAGAGCTAGGGGCGGAGGCAGCAGAATCCAAGATGGCTGCCCCCATAGCGTCCACATGTTCGGTGGCTCCCGGGGTGTCCTGAGAGAGGAGTCTACCGACAGAGCCCGGGAGAAGCGAAGCAGGACCCGTAGCATCACGGCATGGAGCGGAGGCCGGCGGGGGCACGCTCGGGGCCGCAGCGAAAAGTGCTTCAGCCTGCCCTAGGATTGCCAGGAGTTCGCGGCAGGGAGCGGAGGCCAGCAGAGGCACGGCCGAGGCCGGTGCAGCACTTATCTGTATGCCGGAGGCAGAAGAGCCTTGACGAGGTGAGGGTGCTTTTGCAGGAAACAACTCCCTGAGCAGGTTTTCCCTTGTCTTCCGTGCCCTGGGGGACATCTTAGCACAGTGAGAGCAGTCCTCTACTTTGTGTGCGATGCCGAGGCAACGGATGCAACAGGGGTGCGAATCCGACGCGTTCATCTTGCGGGAGCATGCCGGGCACTTCTTGAAGCCCGGTTTGGGCATGATGGATAAATAAAATCAAAGAAAATAAAAGAAAAATGATGAGAGAGTGTAGATCCGTCTTGCTGGCAAGGCGGAAGAAGTGAAAGTGGCTGGCTAGGGGCGGTCCGGGGGCTGGGCCAGGTGGAGGGGAGGGGGCTCAGCCCAGGAGGCAAATGCCTTCTGGGCTAGAGAGAGTACTCCGTCCACGGCGCCGTCGGATGACGTCACCATGTGTGGCTGACTTCATCCTGCTTGTCCTAGGAGAACTACTTCATTCCCATTTTTATATTTGGGAGTCACAGGTGGTCCTTCTCCAGGACTTTCTATAGTAAAAACAGAGCAGAAGTATTTGTTTAGCAATTTCGCTTTTTCAATGTCACTTTCCACGAGTCCATTCACAGCACTTCTGAGTCCTGCAATTCCACGTCTGATCTTCTTCCTTTCCCGAGTATACCTGAAGAAGGTTTTGTCACCACACTTCACATCTTTAGCCATCTTTTCCTCTGCCTTTGATTTTGCTATCCTTATTTCTCTCTTTGTCTCTTTGAGTTTGATCCTGTATTCATTTCTGTGTTCCTCTGTTTACGAGATTTTGAATTTTGCGAAAGCTGTGTTTTTTGCCTTTATTTGAGCAGCCACTTCTTTGGAAAACCAAATAGGTTTCCTTCTCATCTTGTTTTTGTTTACTTTTGTTACATATTTACCTGTTGCCCCTTTTATTGCCACCTTTAGTTTAGCTCATTGCAATTCCACTTCCCTTATCTCCTTCCACCCTGTCAGCTCCTCCTTTAGGTACTCGGCCATTTTATTGAAGTTGGCGTTTTTAAAGTTTAGGACTTTGAGCCTGCTATGATTGTCCTGTACCATGGCTTTTATCTCAAACCACACCGTGTGATTATCGCTGCTGCTCACAGGGGCACTCACGCAGACATTTGACCCGGTGAAAAGTGGTATATAAATACAGTTAAATAAATAAATTTGACACGCTATCGCCGTTGGTGAGCACTAAATCCAGCATTGAGCTTTCCCTGGTTGGTTCCATCATCATTTGTCTAAGTAACGCATCTTGGAGAGCATCCACGATTTTTTTGCTTCTTTCCAGTGTGTGCAGCCCAAAAGGCTGGCTGAGGCACCACCTTGAATGTGGAAATGTGTGTCAGGAGGCAAAATAATTTTGGGGAGGCATAAGGCGGCGCACTGTTCATTGTGGGGCGGCATAAGGCGGCGCACTGTTCATTGTGGGGCGGCATAAGGCGGCGCACTGTTCATATTGGGGCGGCATAAGGCGGCGCACTGTTCATTGTGGGGCGGCATAAGGCGGCGCACTGTTCATATTGGGGCAGCATAAGGCGGCGCACTGTTCATTGTGGGGCGGCATAAGGCGGCGCACTGTTCATTGTGGGGCGGCATAAGGCGGCGCACTGTTCATATTGGGGCGGCATAAGGCAGCGCACTGTTCATTGTGGGGCGGCATAAGGCGGCGCACTGTTCATATTGGGGCGGCATAAGGCGGCACACTGTTCATATTGGGGCGGCATAAGGCGGCGCACTGTTCATTGTGGGCAGCAGGATGCGGCGCACTGTTCATTGTGGGCAGCAGGATGCAGCAGTCCAAGCAGCTCCACACACATCCATAACACAATATCAGACAGACATTAGGCCTGGATATTCATAGATGCACCCCACCACTATCTGATATTCTCCTGCAGCAAGCCATCAGCCACTGCAGCCTGCAAGGCACTCCATCAAGACACATACCATCTGTGCTCAGTCTGCTGGTTGGTCCTGATGGAAATGCATGCACCCACAACTGGGGTGGCAGCACACAAGCAGATAAGCCAGTGAAAAGGCCCCAACAGGAAACCCATATATATCACATGAGAGAAACACAATACAGCACTATGGGTGTGCCTAGCCATGCTGCCATCACTGCCCACTCAGGGTGAGAGTGATCCCCCAACAGCATAAACAGAGGTCCCCCTGTCTGTGTAGGTGGTGGCTGGGCACTACCATGTCCCTGCCAGTGCCCTATGCCCTGTGCAGCTGCATCCTGGTCAGCCCACCCTGTGAGATATACCCATGGTCCCTTGCTACTCATTATGCACATTAGCAGGCCAATACTGGCAACAGTGCTGGCAGTGTGGGCTGTGGAAGGGGCTTGCAGCCAGCACCCACTGTATAGACAGACACACACTTCCACACCTATGCCAGCATGGTGCTACTATTGAGGAGGTAATTAGCCTTGGCCACCAAACCTGTCCTAGGCACGGCAAGGCATGGATATGGTACACAGTACTGCTGGGGGTCACTCCCCAGGGTGGTAAACACCGTCAGAGGCCAGTCCTGGAGCACGCCCCGCAAACACCTAACAGATTGTTCTGATGGGGTCAACTAGCAGTATGTGCATAACGTATGGATATCTATCTGCCAGTACTCCTAGCAAACGTCTCAGAGCTGTGTACCGTATACCTCAGGTGTAGGGTGACATTGCTAAGGTATGCAGGTGCTAGTATTGGGAGATGCACGCAGGGTCCACTGTTCTGCCTCTCCAGGAGACATTGGCCAATGGGGCCTGTGGGTGTGGGTGTGGGTGTGTCTGCCCCTGTTGGCTGCTGCTTTACGGCAGAGATTCCCAACCCCAGTCCAGGTCTGCATCACACTGTTCGTGTTTTCCTGCTGTCCCTCATGAATATGCATGAGCTACATCTACATGCCATGGGGGTGGTGCATATACAGCACAGGCATTTGTATGAGTGGCAGCATGGAACCTGACTGGTGTGTGGCACACCAGGAATGCATTTGGGAGAGTCTGCTCTAGGTACTGCCCCTGTTCATGGTGTCTGTGCTCAGTGGGGTAAAAGATAGGCGTATTACCATTGCATATGTCCTCGATACGAAAGGTGTGTCCTTACTATCACTGTGTAGGTGTGGGAAAAATATGTGGCTAGGATTGGCAGAAGCCCCAGCTGGGCTTTGAACCTGTGACCTTCGGTTTTTGTATGTACTGTCTGTGTGCACTGCACCACTGTGTAGCCACAGAGTGGCTGGTTTCCCTGGAACGTCCATGACTGTGGATACGGCAGGGCCTGTCTGTTGCAGTGGACTGTGCCAGCCTGCACATGGCTAGGCCTCTGTCTTCTGTGGCTAGCAGCCACTGCCCCCTGCACCACATGTACTAGTCCGCCAACATGCTGGCATGAGCTTCTCTCAGAAACAGCAGATGACCAGATTGCAATATGGCAGTACGGGACTGCATTTGGGGGATTTGGCTGTAGGTAATGCCCATTGTTGTTGTGTTTTTGCAGTGTTGTGTAAAATATGGGTATTTTCCCCATGCTTATGTTCCCTGCAATACAGGGGTGTCTGCGCTATCTTTGTTTAGTGGTGGGTAAAATATAGGGGCTGGGCTGGAATGTGCCCCAGCTGGGATTTGAACCTCTGACCCTCTGGTCCTAGAGGTACTGGCTTTGTCCGCTGCACCACAGAGACAATGCAGCCCCTGGAGGTAGTATACCTGGCAGGATGGAGTCGCAAAACCTGCTCTACACATTTTTACTGTGGGCACATGCACTCTGTCTGGTGACAAACGTGCACATAAACCACGGAAATGACCACAGACACTGGGGGACAATATATCACCACGCTGGGCAAAAGTGATATTAATGGGCAACCATAGCAAACACTCCCAGGAAAGCTCCAAAAAGGACATTTGTTTTGGATGAGTCTCCGCTCCGTAGACCCTTCCAATATTAATTTCTTATTTCTGGAGCTTTCCTGGGTGTGTTTTCTATATTTGCCCATTACTATAACTGTTCCCCAGCTGCATTACTATTTGTGATATTTTTGTTGTGGTCACTTTCTATTTTTATTTTCACTTTTGTGCTGTGCACATGTATCACACTGCTCACGTTTTGCAGGTTTCCCCGATTTTTCTGTACATTGCTGACGGAAATGGTTTCTCTTCCCTTTAAATGCCCTCTACCGCGAGTGTTTCACTCGCGGTCGTTTTGCTTTGGGATTCGGCCCCGATAATGTGCGGGGAGCCTCTCCCCTCCCCTTCCCCGCCCATTAAACCCGTCTCTCCGCCCCTCAGGAACCTTCCTCCGCCCTCCGTTAGCCGTTCCACGCCTCTATCGGACATTTGCAGGCCCATACTTGTGCGGGGCCCGTTATTGTGCCGCGCACCTGTGCGGGGGTGACACGCACGATTGCGGGGCGTTTAAGCGCTCTTAAGTACCGCTTTTAGTGCGCTATTTTGCGGCGCGCAAATTAGCGGTTTTTAGTAAACATGCCCCTTTGTTGGCTAAGCTTCGAGCATTTGTGCTCATTGCTTTCCAGCATTTAACTGGCTTGCGTGTATTTAGCGTTGATTTTGTACTGCCTACATCTTCCCACTTGTTTGTGATGTGTGGTTTAAATGTGTGGCTGTTTCTGATATTAATCTGCTTTTGCAGGGGGTGACGTCCAGAGCATGACCTTCTACATCTGTCACCCCCTTTTTCTAGTTTAAATGCATATCCACATATTGCTTGTATTTTTCACTTAGGATTCTTTTCCCTGCAACAGAGAGATGTAGTCCATCAGCACAGTATAGTCTCTTGTTGTTCCATCTGTTACCCCAGTCACCAATAAATCTGAATCCTTCTTGTTTGCACCAGGTCTGGAGCCATGTATTAAAGCTGTTAATGCGATGCAGCCTTTTTGCCCCTTTACCAAGCACAGGTAGAACCTCTGAGAATGCAACAGTGTTAACAATGGGCTTGAGTTTCTCTCCCAGAGATTAAAAGTTCTTTTGGACTGTAGAGGTACTGTTTCTAGCCAGATCATTTGTGCCCAAGTGCATAATCACATCAAATTTGGAGTGTTCACTTTCTGCGCTAAGTACTTCAACAACGTAGTTTGTATTCCTGCTGGCTGAAGAGCCTGGGAGGCACTTGACTATCTTCTCTCCTTTGAACTGTGTTCCCAAGTTGATGCCACTGATGATGGAATCACCAAGTAGCAGTAGTTTGCTGTTTGGTGAGGTTTTCTTCATATTTGGTCCTTTAGCAGGAGATTGGGCATTGTCTGTCTCATTTAAGGGCCCTTCAGTTTTTTTGGATTGGGCATCCTCATTCGCCAAGGCAGAGAAGTATTATGCAGGGATATCTCCTGATGCATAGGATGCCTCTGTGTCACAGGTCACAGGTCACAATCTACCAGAACCGACTGTGATCCATTTGTTCCTGGGGTGTTTCATTCTTTGTGGAAGTGGTGGTGGACTTTGTTCAGTTTGTATCTTAGAAGAGGTGCGCTTCATTGCAGCCAGTTCCTCCCTCAGTTCCGCATCCTCATTAGCCAAGGCAGAGAAGGCATTATGCAGGGTTATCTTTTGATGCATAGGATGTCTGTGCGTTATAGGTCACAATCTACCAGAATCCACTGTGATCCCCTTGTCCCTGGGATATTTGATGCTTTGTGGGAGCGGTGGTGGGCATTGCTCAGTTTGTATCCTATAAGAGGTATGCTTCATTGCAGCCAGTTCCTCCCTGAGTAGGGTCATCTCTTTATGCATGGCAGCTAGGTCTTCCCTTAGTACAGTCAGTTCTTTATGCATGGTAGCTGACCTGAGGCACATGGGACAAGCTCTGAGGTTCCATATTATTCATCTTGAAATGAAAGTACTGCAGTTATTGCACTGAATACATGACATGCTGAATAAGCAGTCCTAGAAGGAGAAGAGGAAGAAGAAGAAGGAAGGAGGAAGAAGATGTGAGCTGTAACCTAAGTTAAGAGGATATATGGCAACGTATGCAAGTACTATGTAGGCAATGCAGCCCCTGGGGTGGGTGGGGTGAGGAGTAGGGTGGGCGGGAACCTAAGTGTTTCTGGCCAGTAGTCTGTTCCTGAACTGGGGGCACCCACAGATATCTACTCCAAGGCTACCCAGAAAAGGAGACAGTCAGATTATCCCCAAGCTTAATTTAAAACCACAGTTAAACTTTATATTAACAATTCCCACAAAACAGACAGTTAGACTCTATATTGATAACTAGAAAGCATCAGAAATAAGAGAAAATATTAGAGTCTTAGCTTTGTGAAATATCCACAGCCAGCCTCAGAGACCTGTAAGTGTGGCCACTGGTCAGGTGTGAGATGGGCTCAAATTAGCCCCTGCCTGCCTGCCTGAGAGCAGAAACTTTCACCTCCCCCGCCCAGAAAGAGCAAGCCTTCTCCAACAAATTTAAACCTTTGTTATCTGGATACTCAGGTTCCAGTAGGCTCAATATCCCCAAGCTTAATTTATAACCATAGTTACACTTTATATTAACAATTAATAACCACACACACAATCTTCAAACACAAACTATACAGATATTTGTATCATATGATCAGGTACTTGAGGTTTGTGTGTATACCTGTACTTTATAGATTAGATGGCTAACTGAAAATGTACCTCTTAATTGCTTCTACAGTTATTGGTATTCTTTATAATTATATAATTGGTATTCTTTGAAAGCAGCAGCGTAATGAGCTATACAGATGAATTATGACTCCGTTCCTTGTTGAGTTAGAGGATTCTTTGAAAGCTTTGTCAGAAAGCTTCTGAGCATGGATTGTGGTTTAATAAGAACATAAGATATGCCATAGGGGATCAAACCAAGGGTTCATCAAGCCCAGTATCCAGTTTCCAACAGCGGCCAAGCCAGGATACAAATACTTGTCAGGTTTCCAGAAAGATACACAGATTCCACGTTACCTATCCTGAAGTAAGCAGTGGATTTCCCTGGTCCCCTTTAATCATGGTTGATGGACTTTTCCTTCAAGAACTTATCCAAACCTTTTTTAACCCAGCTACACTAACAGCTTTTACTACATCCTCCGGTAATAAATTCCAGAGTTTTATTACGCGTTGAGTGGAAAAATATTTTCTCCTATTAGTCTTAAATGGGCTACATTGTAGCTTCAATGCATGTCCCCCAGTCTTTCTGCTTTTTGAACGCATAAACATTCTACATTTACCTGTTCACTCCATTCATAATTTTATAGACTTCTATCATATCTCCCCTCAGCCATCTTTTTTCCAAGTTGAAGAGCCTTTTGGTTCTTTTTAAATGGATCCCCCAGAATTTCTTAGTGGAACATAAGAACATAAGAACATAAGATATGCCATACTGGGTCAGACCAAGGTCCATCAAGCCCAGTATTCTGTTTCCAACAGTGGCCAATCTAGGTCATATGTACCTAGTAGTTTCCCCAAGGGACACAGGTTCCACAATGCTTGTATTGGTTCAAGCATTGATATCCTGGGTCCCTTCTTAATAATAGTTTATGGACCTTTCCTCCAGGAACTTGTCCAAACCTTTTTTAAACCCAGCTATACTAACAGCTTTTACAGAGGAGTGGCCTAGTGGTTGTGACAAGGTACTTTAGGCCAGAAGGTCGGGGGTTCAAATCCCACTAGAGGACAGCAACCTTGGGCCAGAAGGACTGGGGTTTCTAGTCCCACAGGTGTTCCTTGTGGTCTTGGGCAAGCCACTTAACCCTCCATAGCCCATGTTCCCTGTAAAAAATAGTTATCTCCAAGTTATAATGCCTTGTTCAATGTAATTTCAGTTTGTTCAATGTAAACTGCACTGATGCAGAATAGTGTGGTATATAAGAGAATGTAAATAAAATAAAATAAGCAATGACTATGTCAGCTATCAGTTCTCTCACAGCTTAGAGCCAGGCTAGGACTGATAGCCCCTTTAACCCTGGGAGTACCGATGGGGTCAAAAGTGACCCCATTGCAAGTTTCACAACGTGTATCTCGGAAACTAGTTGTTCATCTATTTTAGTTTATTGTTTATGATGTCAAAACAAAAGTATTCAGCTGCCCAAGTAAGAAAAATATTGCAACGAGATGCTGACAGTGACGGCTCTGAGTCATCTGATGATACAGCATATTCAGCAAGCGAAGAAGCATATCAGCCAAGTTCGGGCGATAAATCTGATGATGACAGTCATGATTCAGATGGCGACAGCAGTTGGTCGCCAAGTGAATGTGAGACTGATGTTGAGCTAGTAATGTCGCCTGCAGCAAAGAGTCAAGTTATAGGTCGAGGCAAAGGTCGAGGCTGTGCTGGACGGGGAAGAAGGCAGGAGTCCTCAGTGTCAGTATCATCTGTGAGGAATCTTAGTTGTGGTCATAGAGGAGCTAAGAGGTCATCAACTATAAGCACAAATGTTGCCATTGAAGCCTATGTATCTAAGGATGCCACATCATGGAACAGGAAACCTATAAAGCAAGCTGCTGGAAGATATGCCAGAGCTAATGTCATGCCCGTACAATAAGGTTCTACAAGGTATGCTGTACGAAATGTCGATGGCCCTCTCGCAGCATTCCACTTGTTCATGAGGAAGAACTTATTGAATAAAATCATGATGTGGACGAGCAAATAAGGAAGACACATTTATGACAACACCTGGAAAGATTTGACAGATGCAGAATTTCAACGTTTTCTTGGACTTCTGATCCTCTCAGGCGTGTACAAGTCACGAAATGAATCCATAGTTCAGTTGTGGAATCTTGAAGATGGTCGTTCTGTTTTCGGCAAAAATATGGTCCGTAACCATTTTCAGCAAATTTCTTGTGCTCTCAGATTTAATGATGCAACCAACAGACGTGAACAATGAGGCGTGAATAAGCTTGCTCCAATCAGATAAGTTTTTGATCCCTGGGAAGCAACTCTAAGTGACGCCTTTGTTCCTGGTGAAAATGTTATCGTGGATGAGCAACTGCTTACATTTTGTGGCCGTGTTCCGTTCAGACAATATTTTCAAAGCAAACCTGGGAAATATGGCAAAAAGCTATGGATGTTGTGTGACAGTGCAACGTCATATGTTCTGCATCTTCAAGTATATTCAGGAAGGGAACTTGGACAAAACAGGGAACAGAATCAGGGTGAAAGGGTTGTGCTACAACTCACTGAAGGATTGACGCAATCTGGCAGAAATGTTACGGTTGACAATTTCTTCTGCAGTTTATCCCTGTCACAGAAATTGCTAGAAAAACAAATGACACTTTTGGGGACAATTCAAAAGAACAGAAAAGAATTACCTCCAGAATTTGTAACAGCAAAGGGCCGAGAGGTATTCACTTCACTGTTTGCCTTTCGCGATGACGCCACTCTGGTTTCCTATTGCCCGAAGAAAGGAAAAGTGGTTGTTCTTCTGAGCAGTTTGCATGATCAAGAAGAAGTAGATAACACACGTCCAGACAAAAAATTAGGCATGATCTTGGACTATAATTCTAGTAAAGGTGGAGTAGATACTGCAGATCAAATGTTGCGCACGTATACCACAAAACGAATGACAAGACACTGGCCAGTGACAATCTTTTACAACATGTTGGACATCAGTGCTTTGAACGCCTTCATTGTTTGGATGTCACTAAATCCAGAATGGCAGTCCCAAGCCCAATTTCCCATCTGCCCCTGCAGGCTTAACAGAGACGCGAGGGAGACACTCTCCCTTCGCGACTCTCAAAGCCGGCACGAAGGGGCTCAGCCGTCACGGAGGGAGGGAGGGATTCAGCCGGGCAGAGGGGGCCCCACGGGACAGTCCATTCTTCCATGGCCATGGCGGCAGCGGCAGCAGCCAGCGTTTTTTTTTTAAAATTTAATTTTGAAAAAAGCAGAATGTTCTTTGCGCGGGGCCCCCTGAAACGCGGGGCCCTGTGCAAAAAACATTCTTGATCAATGGACGGGCCGGCCCTGCTGCTGTTCCAGAGAAAAAAACAAGAAAAGCAACATAGTTTGCACCGCATGCAAGCGCAATGTTTGCAAAGAACATTCAGAAATTGTCTGTGTCTCATGAAAATGACTGTAGTACTTTACTGTGTTCATCAAGTGCATGCAAAAACTGCTTTCAAGGCAACTCTTCTTCATGTAATTTTATGATAAAGCATTAAATTTCAAAACATTTAACCTTCATATAATAAATAATTAATTCGGAATAATATTTTGTACGTTTAGTTTAAATTTTTTATGGTTAACAATTAAAATCCGTCGTGGGGTCATTTATGACCCCAACGTTATTCAGTGTGTGCAAAAAATCTAGGTAATTCCAGGGTTAAACATAGAAACGTAGAAATATGACAGAAAAATACCACATGGCCTATCTAGTCTGTCCTTCCATATCAAAAACTACAATAGTCCCCTTTTTACCTTTAGAGATCCTCTGTGTTGGTCCCATGCTTTTTTGAATTCAGTTACTGTCCTCATCTCTACCACCTCCACTGGGAGATTATTCCACGGATCCACCACTCTTTCCGTTAAGAAATATTTCCGCATATCACTCCTGAATCTATCTCCCTTCACCCTCATCCCATGTCCCCTCATAGCAGAACTTGCTTTCAATTGAAAGAGGATCTCTCCCTGAACATTTATGCCATGGAGGTATTTAAACATCTCAATCATATCACCTCTATCCTGCCTTTCCTCTAAGGTGTACATATTAAGATCCTTCAGTCTGTTCTCATATGCTTTATAATTAAGAACAATAATCATTTTAGTAGCCACTCTCTGCATCAACTCCATCCTGTTCACATCCTTTTGAAGGTGCGGTCTCCAGAATTGCACACTATACTCCAAATAAGGTCACACCAGAGACTTATACAGAGGCATTATCACCTCCTTTTTTTTGCTAGCCATTCCTCTCCGTATGCACCCAAGCATCCTTCTAGCTTTTGCTGTCACCTTTTCTACCTGTTTAGCTACTTTAAGATCATCAGACACAACCATGCCTAGGTCCCGCTCTTCTTTAGTGGACAAAAGTACTTCACCCCCTATACAATATTGCTCCCTTGGATTGCTGCAGCCCAAATGCATGGCCTTACATTTTTAACATTAAATCCCAGCTGCCAAATTCTAGACCATTCTTCCAGTTTAGCTAGATCCCTCCTCATGTTATCTACACCTTCCTGAGTGTCTACTCTATTGCAGATTTTGGTATCATCTGCAAAGAGGCAAACCTTACCCGACAGCCCTTCCGCTATATCACTAACAAAGATGTTAAAAAGAATCGGACCAAGGACAGATCCCTGGGGCACACCACTGGTAACATCCTTCTCTTCAGAGTGAGCTCCATTTACTTGTACTCTTTGTCGCCTCCCACCCAACCAATTTCTAACCCAAGCAGTAACTTTAGGGTCCATCCCTAGGGTGCTCAGTTTGTTTATAAGTCGCCTGTGAGGAACAGTGTTAAAGGATTTACTGAGATCTAAATACACCACATCTATGGCTCTCCCTCGGTCCAACTCCCTGGTCACCCAGTCAAAGAAATCAATCAGATTTGTCTGACAAGACCTGCCTCTGGTGAATCCATGCTGCCTCGGATCCTGTAATCTGCTGGACACCAGAAACCTCACTATTTTCTCTTTCAGCAGCGTTTCCAATAATTTACTCACCACTGAAGTTAAACTAACCTGCCTGTAGTTTTCAAGCACATCCTTACTTCCGCTTTTGTGTAAAGGCACCACATGAGCCTCTCTCCAGTCCTTTGGCACCACTCCCGACTCCAACGAGGCATTGAAAAGGTCAGTCAGTGGAGCTCCTAGAACGTCCCCAAGTTCCCTCAGTATTCTAGATTGTATCCCATCCGGTCCCATCACTTTGTCTACTTTAAGTTGAGCTAGTTTCTCACGAACACAGTCTTCTGAAAATTGTTCAAGATGTCCCTCGCTTCTGTTCCTGTTTGTGGGTGTTTTCTGAGGTCCTGCTCCTGGTTCTTCATCTGTGAACACAGAACAGAAATATTTGTTAAGCAATTCTGCTTTATCCTTATCAGCTTCTACATATTCCTCCCCTGCACCCTTGAGTCCGACAATACCACTTTTGCCCTTCCTCTTCTCACTAATATATCTGAAAAATGTCTGATCCCCCCATTTTATTGCATTGGCTATTTCCTCCTCCTTTTGAATCTTTGCCTTCCTGACTACTTTGTTAGCTTCTCTAAGTTTTTCCAAATACAGATGCCTGTCTTCCTCTCTCTGTGATCTCTTGTATTTCATGAAGGCCTCCCTCTTTTTCTTCACTTTTTCAGCTACTTCTTTTGAAAACCATAGCGGTCTCCTTTTCCTTTTACCTTTATTTACCATTTTAACAAAAAGGTTGGTTGCCCTTAAAAAATCCCCTTTCAGTTTTGCCCACTGTTTTTCTACATCCCCCAGCTGTTCCCATCCCACTAATGACTCCCTGAGGTATTGGCCCATCTTGGCAAAGTTAGTCTTCCTAAAGTCTAAGATCCTCACCTTTGAATGGATTCTAACAGCCCTAGTCCTAATACTGAACCACACCATCTGGTGATCACTGGATGGAAAATGATCTCCCACTACAACATCAGAAACACTTTCACCATTGGTAAGCACCAAGTCCAGTATGGCCCCTTCACGTGTGGGGTCTGTTACCAATTGCCTGAATAGTTCTCCCTGTAGAGAATCCAGGATCTCCTTACTTCTAGATGATACTGCAGCAGGAATGTGCCAATCAACATCTGGCATATTGAAATCTCCTATCAGTAGCACTTCCCCTTTCCTAGTAATGCTGCATATGTCTTCAATTAACTCTCTGTCCACCTCTTCCTCTTGTGAGGGAGGTCTGTATATCACACCGATGCAGATTTCTCTTTCCCTCTTTCTATTTTAACCCACAATGCCTCCTCTCTCCCTTTAAGCTCTGTAATTCCAAAGCTTTAATAGTAGCTTTTACATATAGTGCCACTACTCCTCCCCTTCTTCCTACCCTGTCCTTTCTGAATAAAGTATAGCCAGGTATAGTTACATCCCAATCATGGTTTTCTGTGAACCATGTTTCTGTAACTGCCACTAAATCCAAATCAGCCACTCCCACCAAAGCTTCAACATCAGGGATCTTATTTCCCATGCTACGGGCATTTATACATACACACTGCTTTCCATATGTTCCTTTACAGTTGAAATCTTCCTCTTACACTTTACCTTGCAGCTTGTTCTTTGTGCTCTTTTCTCCCAAACTGACTCTAACTTCCACTTCCTGATCTTTCCTCTATATCTGGTCATCCTAGCTGGGGATAGCAGCTCAGCGCATCTGTTGAGTTATTATCAGTGAGCCTCTGGTGGCCAATTGTTGTGGGCCCTAGATATAAGGTTATCCGATTTTTTGCAGACAAATCTGGGATACTCATTCAAAGTAGGTGTGCGTGCAATGATGGGGGGGGGGAGGGGCATCTTTGCTCCAGGTTTGAGAAATAAGGCATAGACGAGTGAAGAGTCATTACCCTGCCTCTACCCCCCCCCCATCCATCTCATAACAGCAACAAATCTCACTTCTAAGCAGACAAATCAACAGAGAAATAGAAAGAGTGATGCATTTCCCCTGTACTGTGCAAGTTAGAGATACAGTCAAACCTCGGTTTTCATGATTAATCCGTTCAAAAAAGTCTGACTAAAACCGAAACGGACTAAAACCGAAGCAAGATTTCCCATAAGAAATAATGTAAATTCAATTAATCTGTTCCAGACACCCAAAAATATTGACAAAAAATACATTTTATAGAGAATAACTATCTTTTTACATACAGAAAACAATGAGAAATACATATAAATGACTAATGAAATGGATAAATGAGCATGTAACATCACTTTTACCTTTATTGAAGACTTTTGTTGGCATATGGGACGCACTCCAGCCAGCTCCAGCTGCTCTCCCCTCTGGGGATCGAGCAATCACCACCAGCAGCGGAGGTGGGAACAGCCATCTTGGCCGTCTGCACAATCGGGGCTCCAGCCTGCCTTTTAACTTAGCAGCCATCACACCCAGTTACCAAGCTCACAGTGTCAGGAGAGGTAGTGCCAATGTCAGCAAAAGTAAGGGCACCAGAAAGAGGACAGTGCCCGAAGTCACACCAGCCTGTAGGGCAGCCACTCCTACACAGTGTCGGGAGAGGTGGAGAGGCAGTGTCAGCCAAGCAGCAGGCAGTTGAGAAACAGTGGGACAGAGAGTCTTAGGCTGCCTCCGGCCCCCCTAAGGTAGTAGCCTGACACAGGTGAGAGTCAGAGAACAGTGTGGGGCTGTGCCAGCAGGAGCCTGCAGCTGCAGACTGCAAGGTTTCAAGGAGAGGCCACGTGTGCAGGCCTGCAGGACACCCAGAATCCAATCGGGAGGGCAGGGGCCCCGGCGGGAGACTGGGCCGCCAAGGAGAAGCAGATTCGGTCACCAGCTCCTGTCCTGGTTCAAGGGATGTGCAGGGGAAGAGGCAGCAGGCAGACGTCAATCGGGGGAGAGTCCGGGGCAGGAAGCAGTTTCGGGCAGGCCACGCTGGAGCGTTGAACTCCTCGGCTCCCCAGAGGTCCCGCAGAATCGCTGGCTCAAGCTCCGTGGGAGATCGCTGGCTCACGCTAATCCATGGCAGGTACGGGGGGGGGGGGGGGGGGTAAAATGCTGTACGAAAACCGAGACAATGTACGAAAACCGAAACAAAATCTTGATGAAAAAAGTCAACGAAAACCGAATCGTACGAAAACCAGGGCATACGAAAACCGAGGTTTGACTGTATTGCCTAATGTGGACAAGTTATTTGTATCTTGTGCTTGGCCTTTGTCAGATGCTGTCTTTCACACTTCCAGTTTCTATGTTCCTATGTGCCACCTCGGCACCCGCCTTGTCCACCCTGTGCCCCAGCTGCCCCTGCTACATGTCCCGCCTGCAGCCACATTTGCACCATCACCATAGTGGACTTTCATACTGGGGCACTATGCTGTTGCTGGGAATGGAGCACTACTATCACGTTTCTTGGGCTCACTGGCAATGCTGTACATTGCTGACACTGACATGGTTTCTCTCTCCTGCAAATGTGCATCTAACTGCAGGTTTTCATTCACGTTAGGATTCAGCCCTTCAGTTCAGCGCGTTAGGTTGGAGGGAGCCTCTCCCCACCCATTCCCTGCCCATTGACCCCTTCTCTCTGCTCTCTCTCCACCCTTCACGGTGTTTACCGTGGCCAGGTACGCTAACGATCGTTATGTAACATTAATGCGCGTTAACTTTACATACCATGCGTTAACATTACCTAACGATCGCTAACGTTACATAACGCGCGGTATGTAACGATACCCCAGTTTAGTAAACATACCCCTAAGAGACCTGATAAAGCAGCGATGTCTGTCTTTTACTCGTGGCAAAAATATGTCTTTTGCCATAAATAGGAGCCTGAAGGGATAATTGTAGATGGGACATTTTCTTCCATCATGTTTTATATGGAAATCAGAGACTTAGCTATAAACAGAGCTTCAGGTAAGCAATTCATGGAGCTTTAAGAACATGTCAACCTCCAGCAGTGGTATTTCCTATCCAGTCTCTGTTTCTTGTTCACTATTATGTATTGGAGGCCCAAATCACTGTAAAATGTAAATATTTTTACAGCGCATAAAAGGTCATGACTTAGCATAGTGCCAAAAACAGCAGCAAGCTTCTTTGTCTATTCGCTTGCAGTTTTGAAGTAAAACATCTGTGAGAAATCTATATCCCCATTTAGGAATGTGATCCTAGCTAGGTAAGGTTACCAGATATCTCTGATTTTGGGGGATTGTCCCTGATTTTAGAACTGTGTCCCTGACTCCCATCTGTTTGGCAGTCTCCTGTCCCCAATTACAGCAATGGGGACAGAGGGGATAGAAAAATAATGTCTTTTCTGGAATGTTTTTTTTAGAATTTAAATCCATTACAGTCAAACCTCGGTTTTCGTATGCCCTGGTTTTCGTACGATTCGGTTTTCGTTGACTTTTTTCATCAAGATTTTGTTTCGGTTTTCGTACGTTGTCTCGGTTTTCGTACAGCATTTTACCCCCCCCCCCCCCCGTACCTGCCATGGATTAGCGTGAGCCAGCGATCTCCCACGGAGCTTGAGCCAGCGATTCTGCGGGACCTCTGGGGAGCCGAGGAGTTCAACGCTCCAGCGTGGCCTGCCCGAAACTGCTTCCTGCCCCGGACTCTCCCCCGATTGACGTCTGCCTGCTGCCTCTTCCCCTGCACATCCCTTGAACCGGGACAGGAGCTGGTGACCCGAATCTGGTTCTCCTTGGCGGCCCAGTCTCCCGCCGGGGCCCCTGCCCTCCCGATTGGATTCTGGGTGTCCTGCAGGCCTGCACACGCGGCCTCTCCTTGAAACCTTGCAGTCTGCAGCTGCAGGCTCCTGCTGGCACAGCCCCACGCTGTTCTCTGACTCTCACCTGTGTCAGGCTACTACCTTAGGGGGGCCGGAGGCAGCCTAAGACTCTCTGTCCCACTGTTTCTCAACTGCCTGCTGCTTGGCTGACACTGCCTCTCCACCTCTCCCGACACTGTGTAGGAGTGGCTGCCCTACAGGCTGGTGTGACTTCGGGCACTGTCCTCTTTCTGGTGCCCTTACTTTTGCTGACATTGGCACTACCTCTCCTGACACTGTGAGCTTGGTAACTGGGTGTGATGGCTGCTAAGTTAAAAGGCAGGCTGGAGCCCCGATTGTGCAGACGGCCAAGATGGCTGTTCCCACCTCCGCTGCTGGTGGTGATTGCTCGATCCCAGAGGGGAGAGCAGCTGGAGCTGGCTGGAGTGCGTCCCATATGCCAACAAAAGTCTTCAATAAAGGTAAAAGTGATGTTACATGCTCATTTATCCATTTCATTAGTCATTTATATGTATTTCTCATTGTTTTCTGTATGTAAAAAGATAGTTATTCTCTATAAAATGTATTTTTTGTCAATATTTTTGGGTGTCTGGAACGGATTAATTGAATTTACATTATTTCTTATGGGAAATCTTGCTTCGGTTTTAGTCCGTTTCGGTTTTAGTCAGACTTTTTTGAACGGATTAATCATGAAAACCGAGGTTTGACTGTAGTTGCCAGGGCAGAGACAGGATGCCCCTTCATCCATCCCACCACCATGTTGAAGGTACAGAATGTTGTTAGGCGCTGATGGGGGGTGGGGGTGGGAATGTCCATGTATGCCTACTCTCCCTAGACGCTGCACCATAGGCACCTGCCTACCTGAACAGTGGATGGCCTAAGACGGCGCACAAGAAGCACCACCAGCAAATGGTTATGTTAGCACAGCATGGGGGGGGGTGTCCATGCCAAAGGGGGCAGTGGCACCTGTCTGCAGTGGACCCAGAGAGTCACAAGGAGCAAAAGACGTATGGTGGTCAAAGATGATTTTATTGAAAAGGGCCCCAACGCGTTTCGGCAAACGCCTTCCTCAGGGGGCATACAGCTAAGTCAAAACTACAGCCAAAAGTGTCTTAAATGCATACATGCAAAGAAAGAACTTTGTGTAGCTTAAATGATGAATGTCTGCGATCTATCAAAACTGGTTCTGATTGGTGCAGTACACACAGCCAGTGTGATTCAGAGCAGAGGGTCACAGGTTCAGGTCCCAGCTACAGACCCTGCAGAACACATTGCAAACGTTTGCCCTGCTACGTAGGTATAACAGAAAAGCAGGATACAAAAAGGAAATGTTTGGCTGAGGAGACATAAAGGTATGGCCCTAGGAGGGCTGTGCACCTGTGATCCCACTGTGCACCTGTGGTCCCACTGTGGTGCAGTACACACAGCCAGTGTGATTCAGAGCAGAGGGTCACAGGTTCAGGTCCCAGCTGCTGGAACCTGCAGAACACATTCCAACATTTTACCCTACAAAGCATATACAACATCAAACCGTGAAATCACCATAGCAGCGGCCAACAGGGGTAGAAACACCCACTCACACAGGCTCCACCATGCAAATCATGCTGTACAGGCAGGCTGCTGGCTCTCCAATGGATTTGCAGGTAACATCACAGCACCTCTGCTATCTCCTGCTCAGCCCAGAAATGTTGGCAGTGAGGCAGCTGGGGTTGGCAAACACCCCTACTATTGTACAGTGCTGCATTAGGAGTGTGTGTGTGTGTGTGTGTGTGTATATGTGTATGTCTCCATAGTTTTGTGGCTGCAAACTTCCCCCCCCCACCCCGGCCCACATTGTCCAACTGTTACCAGAATCAGCCTGCAAATGTGCATAATGAAGAGCAAGGTAGTGTGGGTATGGTCCAGATAGGGCGAATTGGGCAGGCTGCATCTGCACAGTGAGTATTCCAATGTCTGGTACACATTTGTTTTTGAACCACACCTGCATGGACAGGGTGGATAAATCATGTCGTGCTGGGAGGGCAGTCTCAACCTGACATAACAGTGACCATGGAATGTCCAGGTTCACACATAGTCATCTATGCTATCTGTCTCCAGTGATATCTGTGTGACCCTCCTCCCCTCCTCTCTCCCTGTTCTGGGGACCAATCACTGACATACCTGCTTTGTGTGTGCACATTGGCCAGCCTATGTCTGGATGCCTGTGTTTTCTCACTGACCATGTACCACAAACTGGGCTGTGGCATGTACTCAGTTAATCTGTGCATGGTGAGAACACTGTGTATGCTGGTGCAGTCAGACAGTGTTGTCTGATGATGCATAGCAGGTTGTGGTATGTGGCAAGTGTGGATTCAAACAGCATTAATGCTGTTCTGTTGATGCTCCAGTCACAGGCTATGTCTTATGCGCACTAGCCCTAGAGGGATATTCCTAGTCATCAGGAATGGGCTTGCTGGTACCACAGCCAGTACTGTGGTCTCGGCACCTGTCCCTCCATGCCCCCACCTACAAGATGGGTGTTATGAGGCCCTTGGGGGCACATAGTATATAGTACCCCGAGCGGTAGGGGTTATGGTACACAACCCTCATAAGACACCTGACACCTCTCTGACCTGCTAACAGGCAGCTAGGGAAGCCAGACCTTAACACTGGGCACACACGGATCTGGGTGGTCTCTAGTCCCAGGGGGACACCTGTGACTGTGTAACACAGATGGGTACAGAGGTGCCTTTGGCACACTGCCTGGGACACCTGTCACACACCGCCAGTGATGGGGATGTGCAGCAGGACCTATATGTAGCACCACATGTACTGTGGACCTAGTGCTGGGCAGTCATCCTTACCCTCAGGGTGAATACAGAACCTGAAAAATGGCATGGGCCATAGGTACTCTGTGCCAGTATCTCGCATGGCAGTCCATCTTACCAGGATGTGGTAACAGAGAGGTGCAGACCCCATTTGGTTACCTGATGTAGACCACTGTTCCTCATGTGCAATGCATCATGCATGCTGGTGCGGTTACCCTAACCTGGCACACAGAGCAGATGGTCCATGCAGTGACCTGCAGTCCCTCTGTACCCAAGCACTGCTGTACAGCAAGCCATAGAGGTATAGCCCACTGGTTCATACAATGACCCTCGAAAATGTGTCCATGAGTTTAATCCCCTATTGATCCCCCCCCCATGCGTGCCCAACTCAGATACCCTGCATGCCTCTAACACTCATCTTTTTGCAGATATGTGCTGCCAGCCCAGGATATCAATGCTTGACCCAATACAAGCATTGTGGAACCTGTGTCTTTTGGGGAAACTGCTAGGTACATATGACCTAGATTGGCCACTGTTAGAAACAGGATGCTGGGATGAATGGACCTTGGTCTGATCCAGTATGGCATATCTTATGTTCTTATGGTCATAAGAGACTCGCCACAGTGGGTGACAGTCCTCTGGTCCGGCTATTTGCATCTGTCAGCTGAGTAGAGTCTGGACTGCCTGTGCAGACTGCCACCATAGGTCATGCACTGTGCACCTGTCCTGCCTTGTGCCTCCATGTTGCCTGCCTCACCTGTACCCCAGCTGTATGGTACAACCACCCCTCTGTCCACCCCTCATCATAACCATCATGACACCCCATGCACCCCTGGGGGACACGTATGCCCACCATCTGTCATCCACTGTCGTGTATATCACATTGCCCACACCCAGTGCTTTGGTGCAGTTGCCCACAACATGTATGTCAACAGTACTGGCAGACACATGGTCTGGTCGCAGATATGGCACGTTTAGGAGCCTCAAGCCCTCACCCGCAAGCAACTGTGCAGTGGCCCTAAACCATAGCCAATCCAGTGTTAGGTTGAAATCAGTAGCTCTGGACATACGTAATGCATGCCAACCTGAGGCACCTTGCAGGCCACAGGGCAAAGCAACCTAGGGCAACGTCACATTGTTATGCCACTATGAACTATGGCAAAATATCCCAGGGAGCCCGCGAGGATGACCTGTCCAGGTGTGTCCAGTATGGTGCGCTGCCAAGGAACCCCAAGATGGTGCCGCAGAGGGTGCCGCACAGGGCACATGATGAGCAATCTATATGGCACCGTACAATATGGCGCACAGTAACACACCCACCAAGGCGCGCTCGTTCAATATACCATAGTACAAACCCACTAACGCACCATGTTCTGAGGCGTGGCACTGGGTGACGTACAATGTGCTATTATGGCTGGGAAGTCACCAATGCGCCGTAAGCAACCTTATCCCAACACGTGCCTTAGGCCCAGACAGCTGAAAGCCTGACACTCTGTAACGTCAGGCCCCAATGCTCACAAGAGGATGGCCCCTCAGAACAATATAACATGGTATGTGTAGTGCAGTGGTTAGGTAATATATCAGAGTACAATGTCTTGCGGGTTCAAAACCCAGAAGGGGATACCAGAATGGGAAAGAGATGGGGATATGGCATGTCAGAAATAGAAAGACTAGTTGTACTCAGATATAGAAAAGGATACTTTTAACCAGGGCCGGATTTACCTATACGCCATGTACGCCATGGCGTAGGGCCCACAGCCGGCAGGGGCCCACAAAAAAAGAAGAAGTAAATTTTTTTTAAATACAATTTAAAAAAAAACCCTGGTGGCTGCTGCCGCGGGGCCCCCTCTGCTGCCGCGGCAGCACCGATTGACCCGCGGGGGCCCCATCTACAAGCTGAAGCCGTCGGGTCGGGTCGGGTCGGGTCGTCGTTCCTTCCCTTCCTCCCTCCGTGCAGGCTGCAGGCTGTGAGAGACGCGAAGAGAGAGCGTCTCCTCGCGTCTCTGTAAAGCCCGCAGGGGCTGATGGGAAATTTCCCATCAGCCCCTGCGGGCTTAACAGAGACGCGAGGAGACACTCTCCTTTCGCGTCTCTCACAGCCTGCAGCCTGCACGGACGGAGGGAGGGAGGAACGACCCGACCCGACCCGACGGCTTCAGCTTGTAGACGGGGCCCCCGTGGGTCAATCGGTGCTGTCGCGGCAGCAGAGGGGGCCCCGCGGCGGCAGCCACCAGGTTTTTTTTTAAAATTAAATTTTACTTTAGGCCGACGGGGGGGGGGGGGGTAGGACTGGTAATGGGCTATGGGGGGGGGGTAGGACTGGTAATGGGCTATTGGGGGGGCTGGGGGTGGAAATGGGCTGGGGGGGTAGGACTGGTAATGGGCTATGGGGGGGTAGGACTGGTAATGGGCTTTTGTGGGGTCTAGCGCAGGAAATGGTCAGGGGGGAAGGAATGTTAATGGGCTATGGGGGGGTAGTACTGGTAATGGGCTATTGGGGGGGCTGGGGCTGGAAATGGGCTGGGGGGGTTAAGGCTAGAGGTGGGCTGATGGGGTTAGGCCTGGTAATGGACTGTGGGCTGTTGGGGGGGCTTAGAACTGGCAATGGGCTTTGGGGGGGGTTAAGACTGGTAATGGGCTGTGGTGCTGATGGGGGGCTGTCTGGTAATGGGCTATGGGGAGGCTAGGACTGGGAAATGGGCTGGGGGGTTAGACTGGAGGTGGGCTGATGGGGTTAGGACTGGTAATGGGCTGTTGGGGGTTTAGAACTGGTAATGGGCTTTGGGGGGTAAGACTGGTAATGGGCTGTGGGCTGATGGGGGCTGTCTGGTAATGGGCTATGGGGGGGCTAGGACTGGAAATGGGCTGGGGGGTTAAAACTGGACGTGGGATGATGGGGTTATGACTGGTAATGGGCTGTGGGCTGATGGGGGGGGTAGGACTGGCAATGGGCTATGGGGGGCTGACTGGAAATGGGTGGATGGGGTTAGGACTGGAAGTGGGCTGATGGGGGGTTAGGACTGGTAATGGGTTATAGGGGGGGCTTAAACTGAAAATGGGGTGATGGGTTAAGGACTGTAAGTGGGTTGATGGGGGGCTAGGACTGGTATTGGGTTGGGGGGTTGCTAGGACTGGAAATGGGCTGATGGATGGCTAGGACTGGAAATGGGCTGATGCAGGGACTAGAAGGGAATGGATGCTGGGTGAGGCTGGAACTAGAAGGGAGCTGATGTTGGGGGAGGATTAGAATGGGATGGGGCTGGAAGAGTAAAATGGAGAAGGGAAAAAATATTTTGTGTGGGAGGGATAAAAAATCTACAATTGGCCGGGTATTGGGAGAGTAAGTGGGGATTGAGGGATGGAGGGCTAAAATTTGAGTGGATGAAATAGGAATGAGGAAAGAGCAAAAGGAGAAAGATTAGTATGTTAAAGCAGATGTAGAGAGAGAATGGAAAAAAATCTAGAAGAGAGAAGAAAGGACAAATGGACAGCAGACGATGGAGAGTTAGCAGAAGACACGAAGAAACCAGAAGAAAGTGGCTGGAGCAATTGCAGCTGAAAAAAATGCACAAAAAGGTAGAAAAATATCTCTTTATTTTGAATTTATTAATTGGAATATGTCAGCTCTGGTAAATGTGCATCATTAACGTCTGCGCTTTGTTTAGTACAAGAGCAAATTAATGTATAGTTTTATTTCTACAGTGTTGTACATTCCAAGTTTGGCTTTTTGGGATTCCCAGTTTAATTATTGTCTTCCTGTTTCTAAATTGTGATTACTTGTTTGGTGATGGTCTATGTTCTGCATGTGTAAACTGAGCTGAGGTGTTCTGTTTATATAATTCCTATTTGACATTGCCACTTGTTCTCTTTCCCCAGTAGGTCATGTATTGTTGTTCTCTGAAATGTACTGGTTTAATATTTGCAGTGTTGCCTTTTGATTGGTAGAGTATGGTGCTTTGTGAGTCCTGGTAGTGCTGTTTAGGATACGGCGGGTTTACTATGGGTTTCTAAATGGGCAGTGTTTGTAGTAGTTCCTAATGTGTCTGGCAGTTGGCACTGGATTATAGTAATGTAGAAATCTTTTAGTCTTTCTTTATCCATACACTCATTAAGAGGCACGTTTACTAAAAGTTAGTATATGGTAACATTATGCAATATTTATGCAAATGAGGCCCCTTATGCAAATGAGGCCCCGCACCCCCCTTGGGCCGCCCCTGCTGGGGGCCCACAATTTTTGTTGGCGTAGGGCCTCACTCAAGGTAAATCGGCCC
>CM066033.1:426672528-426834242 GCA_033557465.1 Ichthyophis bannanicus
GTGTGTCTGTGTGGCCTACACCTGGCTGTGGCTGTGCATGCCCAGGCACACACCCAGCGGCAGCACACATGCATCCTTGGGCATGTGCTGGAGACCATGGTTGTGGTGGCTGACTAGCTGAGCAGGCTGGAGGACATACACACAGCAGGCGCACCTGGTCAGCCACCCAGCGATGGGGGGCCCCAGGGGGTGTAAGTGTGGGCACTCCGCATATCACACCCGCCCTGTGCCGGCCCGTGCCATGGGTCTGCCACCACTGCCAGGGTCTGTGGTGGTAGGGCCCCTCTCACACAGGGTCCCACAGCTGTGTCCCCACCCCAAATAAACAATGTAAATATGTTTGACATACCCACGATGGTCAGCTGTCCCTTATTGCTATGTCAGTGGTGTGCGAATGACAGGTGTGAGCATCTACATGTGTGTCTGTGTGCATGACAACGGACCCATACATGGCACCGTACCTATGGCAAGGGTGGGGGGTGACCATGGGCAGCGCATGAGGTAGCACCACAGACAGACAGAGGCACACACAGGACAGGGACAGTACAGAGCAGTTGTGGTGGGACATGCACGGGTACGGCCAGCAGTGGCAATGGGTACGAAACAGGGCAGACACCGCAATGCATGTAGACGTAGGGATGGCAGACACAGGGGCGAGCGGGGCACCTGGCCGGGGTGGCCCCAGAGACTGGGACAATGGACACAGGGTGACGAGGGATGGGCGCCCAGGGGGTAGGGCCTAACCCGCAACAGTGTGGTTGGACATGCGCATACGGGGAGGGGGCAGGGATGTACCTGGGCCCTGGAGTGTGTCACATTGCAGGGGAGGCGTGCTGTGTGATTAACCATGGGGGATCCACAGTGCACCCATCGAACGCCTGTGAACCATTGCAGGCCCTATGGGATGGGGGCGATGTGGCTAGACCGCGCAGCATGCATCTGCCTATGTACAGCAGTATTGTCTATGCATCCCAGGGGATGCTCCCGCAAGGGGGGGCACCTCCACGGCATGCATCACACTGAACAGGACAAGGCAGTCTATGGGACACCAGCAATGTGCTACCAGTGTGCTGCCAGAGATGGACGTGTGAGAGGGACAGACACTGTGGACATGTCAATGGACATACAGGCTATGATGTCCAACTGGTGAGATGTGGACAGCACTGCACTGAGACATATACGGCGCCACATCAATATGCTCTAAGCAGGTACCGGTGGGGACAGGTGGCGGGGAGGGGACAGAGGGACAGGGTGGGGGCTACAGACCCTGGTGGGGTGGGGCGGCAGGGCTGCTGTGGGCCAGTGTGTGGGTGGGGGTGGCATGGCAGCTGGTGCAACCCATGGTAACTCTGGCTAGAGGGGGTGACACAGGCTGGCCATGGTGGTGGCATGGGGTTGGTCCCTGGGGTGGCCACAGGTGGGGCAGGGTGTAAATTGGACTCCCACAATAGACACACGACATGTGACTTCCGGCAATACTGCATGTGAAGCCATTTATTTTCCACGAGCACAGACGCGCCTTGCGTGGCCCCTCCCACCCCATGGTGCAGGTGCCACAGCTGGCACTGCTGCTTCTGCTGCTGGTGGCAGGCAATGTTGTCCCGAGGGGTCCCTAGGCCAGCCGCCAATAGCTCAGTGCTGGCAGCTATGGCCCGCGCTAATGCGGCCAGGCCCTGCATCTCTCCAAGGAGCCCCTCCACAGCATGGCGCATGCGGTGCTCCTCATGCCGCTGCCATCACTGCTCACAGAGGACTGCATGAAGCACATGCCATACACCTATAGGGGAGACAAGTTGTGCGCCATGAGACATGGTTACACCTGCCACCTGCACACAGGCAACATCATATGACCACTGTTGGACACTCACACTCTGAGTGCGCCCGCATATCTCCTATGACCTCCAGCAGGGCAGACAACGCATCCCGTATGGCCTGCTGAGGGGCAGCAGGCATGACCTCCCTGGTCGTTGTGGTGGCAGATGGCATACTGTCTTCGGCCAGCCCCTGGCTTGGCCCACCGTCACACTCCAGGGTTGTTGCTGGACCCCCCACCCCCACGTGTCCCGCATTTGTCTCTCCAGGTGGCACCGCCTCTGGCCCAGCATCATCATGGGGCCACGGCCCAGGGTTCATGTGCTCCACCCCTTCCTCTGCCCCCTCAATGGCACATATGTCACCTGTGGGGGAACAGGTTACACAGCTCAGGTGGGGCATGGCTTCCTGCCTGCCCCTGTCACACCCTTTATCTACGTGCTGTGTAAGGCGCAGGGCACCCTGGTCAGTATGCGGGTATCCCAGCTGCATATGTGTGACCATGGATGCCACCTGTGCAGGGATGTGTGTGGTACTGTCCCATGTCCGTGTCCCAGGAGACTGTGGCAGGCCACCAGTGACAGCGTGTGTGTGTGACTGGGGCACCCCACATGGCCAGGTGTGGCTGGTGGGGTGGGGCCAGGGTGCTGTGCTGGTGCAGCCAGGGACAGGTGTTCCCTGTGGTGGCGGGGATATGCGTGCATGGTTGCATGGGTCGGGGTGGGGTAGGGTGGCCCTGTGGCAGTGCAACCAGTGGTAGTCTGTGGGTGTCTGCATATAGCTGGTGCATGTGTGGGCCGCACGGGTCTGTGTTGAGGCCTTTATGCCCCCCACTGGCACCACCCCTTGTACAGTGGTGCCCCCTGGGTTCTGCATCCAATGTTAGGGGGGGCCATTTCCCCCCCCCCATGCATGCAGCCACCCACCCTGTGCCACCCCATCGCCACCTGTATCCCTGTACCCAGTGCCTATGGCACACACAGGTGCGTTGCACCTCCATCTCCCCCGCATAGTCACCTGTCTGGCCCTGCTGTCCTCGTCAGCCCTGCACTGTGTCCCCACAACACATTGTAACCCAATGCTGCTACCATGGGCCTTCCCCCCCACCCCTGCACCCATCAACTGTGCTGTGCCGACCCCCTGCTCCACATCGCCACATCCACCCCCATACTGGCCCCTGTACCTACAGCTGCACCTGTGCCGCCCCACCCACTGCCCCTGTGTCTGTGCCCTCCCCTCAATCTATGGCAGCCATGCCCTGCTTCCGCAGCTCGGACCCCTCTCTGGCTGTCACCCCACCACCTCACCCCCTGACCCTCTCTCAGTGGGGGCTGTGCCCCTGGTACCTGCCCCCCATGGACCGCTGTCGCTACCTGGGGGGGCTCCAAACAACAACAAAAATCATTCATGTATCAATGTGGGTGACTAAAAATCTTACCCTCTTTGTAATGAGATAAAGCTTAAATAATAGAGGTCTCAGACTTAGTTGGCTCTGCCACAGGGACTTTCGTCCGTTTTCAAAGCAGGTTGCCCATTCGCATCAATGACCTCTAAAGTCACAGTAGGTTATATTGCTCAGGTTAATGTTCGAAAAGTTCAAGAATCTAACAAAAGCACTAAGGCTTTACTTATCTGTATGGCCTGAGATAACCCATGGATGTGGACTGTTTAAGGCTACCTGGGGGGGATCAGCACGCAATGCGCCTGTTGTGCTTCCATGGCCCCCACCCAGCCCACAACCCATGTGCTTACCAGTACCATGTGTTGTGCACACCCTGCTCCTCCTGCCCCAGCTCCCAGACATGATCCCCACATCTCTGCTGGCCAGACCCAGCATGCACTGCCAGACACCCGCCGGCCCCTTGACGGGTCCGCACATGGTTCCGCGCTATGTCCTCATGTCCCTGCGTTCACCTGCACCCCCTGTTCCTCTGGCCAGGGTGCTGGTGTTGGGCCCAGCACCCCCTACCCCCCCACACACATGCCAGGCTGGCCCCCCTTTCAGCCCTGTACCAGCACCTCCACCATTGACTGCTCTGTCCATCATTGGACCCCCTCCGCCCACCCCCCACTGACTGGGTACATCCTTGTGTCCATGTTCTCAGCTGGGTGTTTGGCTCTGTACTGTCCTCGGTGGCTCCACACCCTACGCCATGCTATTCCTATGTGTGTACCTGTTGTTGCACCCCCACTGCTATGCCATCCTCAGGGGGTTTGGCCCCATGGCTCTGTTCATGGCCTGCTCATCCCACCCTGTTTGTACAGTCCCTTGGTGCACTACGGATGCCCATGTGTGCAGTGGCAGTCTGTGTGCCTCGTAGATCTATTCCTGGCACAGAGCAAGGCATGGCAGGTGGTAGCACGCTGTCCACGCCCCTTTCAGTGATTACGAGGGCTGCCAGCCTGTGGATGGGTGTGTGGGGTCCCTGGACCTGGCCATGTGCCATTGCAGGGCCCTTCTGGGATTGGCAGGTACCCGGGGGTGGCAGTGCATGTTGGCTGGTGGTGTGCCGGGCCACATGGTGTGGTGCAGGGGACATGGCTGGGGGGTGGGTGGGATGGTGACCCCCATTGGGCCAGGTTCCAGCCCCTGCATGTGTGGGGTCTGTGTGCGGCAGCCTGGTGTGGTTCACGCCATATTTTGCATGGGACTGGCTGGAGTCATGCATTTTTGTATGTCACTGGCATGGCCCCCCCCCCCCCGCACCCCGCATCCCTGTGTCCATCCTTGCACTCACTTGTTTATGGTATGTCCCCAGTACACCTCGCTCCATCTTACCTGCACAAGGGTGTGCTGTATCCAGCGAAGGGGGTAGGCCATGTATATACATGGGTCTGAGTCTGTCCACTAGGCGCTGCTCCAGGCTGCTCATGGTGGCCGCCTGCGCTGGACCCCCACCAGTGCCCTGTGCATGCTGCCTCTCCCGAGTGAGTTGGGCACGTATGTTGCATTTGATGTCACAATACCGTTTGCGTAGACTTTCAATGTCATGATGCGGGCCCCCTGCTGCCGCCACCTTGGCCTGTACCTCGGCCCATGCTCTTGTGCGGGTGGCAATGGTGGTGGTTGCGCTCATCCTTCCAAACAGTACCTCAAACCTCTCGAGGATGCTGGCCAGGAGGAGGTCATTCTCCTCCTGGGTGAAGCGGACTGCCCTCCTCCTGGTTTCCTCAGCCACCGGCGTCCTGTGGTGCTTCTGCCCTGGCACACCTCCAGGATGGTCTGGGGGCTGCTACCATGGCCCTGGATGGGCCTGCCCTCTCACTCTCCGGGTCTGCATCTGTGGTGGCCACTGGTGGTTGTTGGCTGCGCTCCCCTACTGCCTCATGGCTGCCTCCTGCCTCCTGCCTTTTCCTCCATGCTGTGGTAATTTGCATTTACCATAGCCCTTGCCATTCTGGGCATGCTGTGTCCAGTTATGTACCTTGCATGTGGCCCTATGTGCGTTCCGCATGGGCATTATGTGCATGCGCAGTAGCACGCATAACCTTTCGCGCATGCCATCCGCCCACACCTCTCCTGTTCCGCCGCATGTACGTGCCTTATTTATGACGTATCCTCACGCGCCTTGTGCGCATGAGGCGAGTTGCTAGGCGCGCGATGCACTATCCCTTCACTCTACGTCCTCAGATGTGTCCTTGTCTCTGCTGTTGGTGTGCACTGCTCCATAAATGCACCGTTTATCCTCCGGCATTGTTCATGCTGCATGCATGCACACTCTGCTGGGTCTTATTGCTTTCGGTGTTAAGGCGCATTCCGACTCGCCTAGGTAGGTCATGCTATGTGTCCCCACACACTACCCTGCATTGGACGTACATGTGCCTGTGATGCCACCGCGTGTTGTAATGCGCCTTCCGTTCTGCTCTAATGTACATGTCTGGGTGGGGCACATAATTCAGGGCATCAGGGAACGTGCGTTTCTGCGTGCATTATGCTTCCGTACATACAGGGCGTTGTCTCATGCTGTTGATGGTGTACGTCCCAGCATCAACAGGTGTGTAGGGTTTGCTCTGATTATTTGCCGCACCCCACACCCTATTTAACATCTACCTGTGCTCCATCCCATGTCTATCATGGCTCAGATAGTGAATGCGGGTTGTGCGGTGGTGGCGCTGGTGGAGCTGGCAGAGCTGTGGTTGCCTGAGGAGGGAGATGGTGTCCCTGGGGCTGTGGCACTGGGCATGGGTGCAGTCCTGCTGCAACTCATACCTGCAACTGTGGAGGATCCACAGGCAGAGGTGAGACCAGCATGGCGCCATAGGCGTGCTGAGGCATGGCCCCACCTGCCACGCCTCTACAGGCCCAGGCCCATGCTCCAGGACATACGCAAGGACCAGGTCATCTCCCTCTACCGTCTGGACACAGGGGCTATTAGGGAGCTCTATGAGGATCTACGACCTGACCTCGAGCCCCGGACTGCCTGGTCACATGCCATACCGGGATTGGCCAAGCTCTTGGCTGCCCTACATTTCTTTGCCTCTGGCTGTTTCCAGTCCTCAGTGGCCACAGTGGGCGGGATGAGCAGGCCAACATTCTCACGCTGTCTCCACCATGTACTGCGGGCCATTCTCATGCTGTCTCCACCAGGTACTCCATCAGCGTGGTTGGGGATTACATTATGATTCCTAACAGTAGGCGACATTGGGGGGCCCTGGGCCAGGCATTCCAGTGGCTGTTTCCAATCCTCAGTAGCTGCAGTGGGCGGGATGAGCAGGCCAACATTCTCACGCTGTCTCCACCAGGTACTCCATCAGCTGGGTTGGGGATTACATTACGATTCCTAACAGTAGGTGACATTGGGGGGCCCTGGGCCAGGCATTCCAGTGGATTGCAGGGATACCACATGTGATGGGAGCTATTGATTGCACACATGCTTCCCTGGTCCCGCCACGTGACAGGGAAGTTGTGTTCCGCAACCACAAACACTTCCATTCCCTGAATGTGCAGGTTGTTTGTGATGCAAATATGCGTATTCTGAATGTGGTTCCATGGTTCCCAGGGTCAGCCCATGACTCCTATATCCTGCAGCAATCAGCACTGTTCGGCCAATTTGAGGCCAGACAATATGGGGACTGTGTCCTGCTGGGTGGGTATTCATCATATCTAGCATACGCGTACAGTGTATGATATCTGGGGTCCCATTGTCACCTGTGTCCTCTGCATACCTTTCCTTGCATTGTGGTTGTGGGCCTTTCCTTGCATTGTGGTTGTGGGGCGCTGCCTTGTTATGGGCCTTTGTACAACATCACACCCTGTCACCGGGGACGTGGTCACGTACCTCTGTGTGCTGCTAAACGTCTCTATGTATACCATGTGCTTTTATTGCTCATCTAGGTATCTCGGCACACATGCGGTTGTGACTGGTATCTGCTACTGCTGTTCAGTTGCACAGGTCTTATATACAGGGACACTCTGAGCACATATGGGGTATCCCTTCTGGGTGCGACACCACTGGTTGGACCATGGCTCCCGCACATGGCCTCAGACAGACAGCACACGCAGATGTACATGTGTATGCCTCTGTGGTGTGTCCCTCGTGGACCCCATATCCAACATGTCTGAGTGTGTGCCGTCTAGGAGGGGGGGTAGTTATGTGCACAGACCCATCCTCATGCTGTGTGGTGTGTATGGGGCCTTTTCTCCGTTGTCCATGTGTGCGGCAACACATGGGTGGAGCTGTGGTCGCACTTGGTATCACACATGTATGCTTTGTCTGCCCACGTTATCTTGTCTCTACTGCCATTCTGACCTGGACCCTGGGGTATGTGTTCCGGTGACTTCTGCTTTGTGTGCACTGTATCATGGGCGTCACATAATTGCACACATGCGTATCTCTGCCCCTTCCAGTATGCTTTGCCACTGTCAGTCATATGCCTTCACACCTGCCACTGCTGCCATTTTGGCACTGGTTTTTGGCAGTTTTTTGGCTAGAAACAGTTGATGTGTGTTTCCCTATTTTAGCCTTCCCCAGGGTTCTGGGTCTCCCAGCTTCAGATGCTGGTGCAGTGCCATCGTGTCTCATTTTATGACATCATATGTTTGTGTCCCTGTTTATCTGCTGTCAAGTTTAACATTGCTACTTCTGTGCTTTTGTGTGTCCATCATCTCCCGATTGACTGTACCACATTTCTTTCTGCAGGTGATGCGGGATATGGATGTCGTGCCTGGTTGCTGACCCCTGTGCATCTCCCATGGCCAGGTGCAGAGATGAGGTACAATGAGAAACATAGAAACATGATGACAGAAAAAGAACACATGGCCTATCTAGTCTGTTCTTCAATATCAACAACTACAACAGTCCACTTTTTACCTTTAGAGATCCTCTGTGTTGGTCCTATGCTTTTTTGAATTCAGTTACTGTCCTCATCTCTACCACCTCCACTGGGAGACTATTCCATGGATCCACTACTCTTTCCGTAAAGAAATATTTCCGCATATCACTCCTGAATCTATCTCCCTTCACCCTCATCCCATGTCCCCTCATAGCAGAACTTGCTTTCAATTGAAAGAGGATCTCTCCCTGAACATTTATGCCATGGAGGTATTTAAACATCTCAATCATATCACCTCTATCCCGCCTTTCCTCTAAGGCGTACATATTAAGATCCTTAAGTCTGTCCTCATATGCTTTATAATGAAGCCCACTAATCATTTTAGTAGCCACCCTCTGCACCGACTCCATCCTGTTCACATCCTTTTGAAGGTGCAGTCTCCAGAATTGCACACTATACTCTAAATGAGGTCGCACCAAAGACTTATACAGAGGCATTATCATCTCCTTTTTTCTGCTAGCCATTCCTCTCCGTATGCACCCAAGCATCCTTCTAGCTTTTGCCATCGCCTTTTCTACCTGTTTAGCTACTTTAAGATCATCAGATACAACCACACCTAGGTACCGCTCTTCTTTAGTGGACAAAAGTACTTCACCTCCTATACTGTATTGCTCCCTTGGATTGCTGCAGCCCAAATGCATGACCTTACATTTTTTAACATTAAATCCCAGCTGCCAAATTCTAGACCATTCTTCAAGCTTAGCTAGATCCCTCCTCATGCTATCTACACCTTCCTGGGTGTCTACTCTATTGCAGATTTTGGTATCATCTGCAAAGAGGCAAACCTTATCCGACAGCCCTTCCGCTATATCACTAACAAAGATGTTAAAAAGAATCGGACCAAGGACAGATCCCTGGGGCACACCACTGGTAACATCCTTCTCCTTAGAGTGAGCTCCATTTACTTGTACTCTTTGTTGCCTCCCACCCAACCAATTTCTAACCCAAGCAGTAACTTTAGGGTCCATCCCTAGGGTGCTCAGTTTGTTTATAAGTCGCCTGTGAGGAACAGTGTCAAAGGCTTTACTGAAATCTAAATACACCACATCTAGAGCTCTCCCTCGGTCCAACGCCCTGGTCACCCAGTCAAAGAAATCAATCAGAATGGTCTGACAAGACCTGCCTCTGGTGAATCCATGCTTCCTCGGATCCTGTAATCCGCTGGACTCCAGAAAACTCACTATTTTCTCTTTCAGCAGCGTTTCCAATAATTTACTCACCACTGAAGTTAAACTAATTGGCCTGTAGTTTTCAACCACATCCTTACTTCCGCTTTTGTGTAAAGGCACCACATGAGCCTCTCTCCAGTCCTTTGGCATCACTCCCGACTCCAACGAGGTATTGAAAAGGTCAGTCAGTGGAGTTGCTAGAACGTCCACAAGTTCCCTCAGTATTCTAGGGTGTATCCCATCCGGTCCCATCGCTTTGTATACTTTAAGTTGAGCTAGTTTCTCACGAACACAATCTTCTGAAAATTGTTCAAGATGTCCCTCGCTTCTGTTCCTATTTGTGGGTGTTTTCTGAGGCCCTGCTCCTGGTTCGTCATCTGTGAACACAGAACAAAAATATTTGTTAAGCAATTCCGCTTTATCCTTATCAGCTTCTACATATTCCTCCCCTGCACCCTTGAGTCTGACAATACCACTTTTGCCCTTCCTCTTCTCACTAATATATCTGAAAAATGTCTTATCCCCCATTTTATTGCATTGGCTATTTCCTACTCCTTTTGAATCTTTGCCTTCTTGACTACTTTGCTAGCTTCTCTAAGTTTTTCCAAATACAGATGCCTGTCTTCCTCTCTCTGTGATCTCTTGTATTTCATGAAGGCCTCCCTCTTTTTCTTCACTTTTTCAGCTACTTCCTTCGCAAACCATAGCGGTCTCCTTTTCCTTTTGCCTTTATTTACCATTTTAACAAAAAGGTTGGTTGCCCTTAAAATACCCCCTTTCAGTTTTGCCCACTGTTTTTCTACATCCCCCAGCTGTTCCCATCCCATCTTCGCAAATTAGTCTTCCTAAAGTCTAAGATCCTCACCTTGAAATGGATTCTAACAGCCCTAGTCCTAATACTGAACCACACCATCTGGTGATCACTGGATGCAAAATGATCTCCCACTACAACATCAGAAACACTTTCACTAAGCACCAAGTCCAGTATGGCCCCTTCACGTGTGGGGTCTGTTACCAATTGCCTGAATAGTTCTCCCTGTAGAGAATCCAGGATCTCCTTACTTCTAGATGATACTGCAGCAGGAATGTGCCAATCAACATATGGCATATTGAAATCTCCTATCAGTAGCACTTCCCCTTTCCTAGCAATGCTGCATATGTCTTCAATTAACTCTCTGTCCACCTCTTCCTCTTGTGAGGGAGGTCTGTATATCACACCAATGCAAATAGATTTCTCTTTCCCTCTTTCTAGTTTAACACACAATGCCTCCTCTCTCCCTTTTAAGCTCTGTAATTCCAAAGCTTTAATAGTAGTTTTTACATATAGTGCCACTCCTCCTCCCCTTCTTCCTGCCCTGTCCTTTCTGAATAAAGTATTAGCAGGTATAGTTACATCCCAATCATGGTTTTCTGTGAACCATGTTTCTGTAACTGCCACTAAATCCAAGTCAGCCACTTCCACCAAAGCTTCAACAACAGGGATCTTATTTCCCATGCTACGGGCATTTATACACACTGCTTTCCATATGTTACCCCTGTTACCCATTTCCATAAAGGTATTTAATGTATCACCTACCTGGGGGATTTCACTTACATGGGGGCTTTCTTCACCCATCCCCAACGAATCTAGTTTAAAGCCCTCTTCAGTAGATTAGCCAGTCTACTACTGAAGATGCCTTGACCTTTCTTGGACAGATGGATGCCATCTCTGCTCTGCAACCCTTGGAACAGCATCCCATGGTCTAGGATACAAAAACGCTCTCAATGACATCATCTACGCAGCCATGCATTCATCTCCAGGATGCGAGCCTCTCTGCCTTGGCCTTTACCCTCAACAGGGAGGATTGAAGAGAACACCACCTGTACACCTAACTGCTTCACCCTCTGTCCCAGAGCCATGAAGTCACTTTTGATATGTTCCGAGGTATACCTGGCTGTATCATTTGTTCCAACATGGATTAGCAACATTGGTAATAGTCAGTGGGCTTGATGAGTCTCGGCAAACTCTCTGTAACATCTTGGATTTTGGCACCAAGCAGACAGTATACCTCTCTGGACATCAAGTCTGGTTGGCAGATGGACGCCTCAGTACCCCTCAGAAGAGAGTCTCCAACCACCACTACACTTCGTTTCCTTCTGGTAACTGATTCTGCAACTTTGGGGTACTTGAACTCTGGTTCTTCCCTTTCCAGGGATGCTTTCACCTCCTCCACTTCCAGGGCTGCATAATGGTTCTTCAATTCAAGGGCTGGAGAAGTTGGATTGGTGATTTTGCAGGCCCTAGTGACTTGTGTCCAACCATCGACATTCTGTTGGCACCCATCTTCTCCTGTGCTGGAGAGTTTGGTTGCTGCAATAAGCATCTCATCAATGTACTTCTCACTGTCTTGAATGCTCCTCAGCTTCACCACCTCCTCTCTGAGTTCCTCCACTTGTTTCCTCAGAGCTTCAGAATGCAGGCACCCTGCACATGGAACTGGTCCTTCAAATGGCATTAGGACCTCTGTCTGGACCGAGGCAGAAGCTGTAACAGGGGCAACAGCTTTAGCAATAGGATTTTTCCCAGCCATTGTTCTGTTCGTGGAGCTTAGGTATCTGTTAAAGCAAAAGAGAGAGATCTACCAAGTACCAGCCGGTTTCCCAGCTGTCCTTTCAGAGAAAAAGCAGTTAAATCTCTTTAATTATATTCAAAATGTGCTGGTCCAATTCTCTGTGATTTGTTAAAGGGGGAGGTGCCCTATAAAGCAAGACTGCTCACTAGGTGTAGGTGGGAGTCGAGGTGGGTAGGGAGGGAACTAACACCTGATTAGGTGTTAGCAGTTTCCAAACCTGCGGAGGTTACTAGAGTTTAGCAACCTACTGTGCTCAAGGAAAGTTCCCCTAAAGCACCAAAAAGAAAGTAACCTTACTTTAAAAAATATACAAAAAACCCTTTTAAGAGCTCCCAATCAGAGAGCTAGCAATGTAATACAGTCAAACCTCGGTTTTCATTTGCCCCGGTTTTCATACGCTTCGGTTTTCAACGTCTTTTCTGACTGAGATTTTGTCCCGGTTTTCATGCATTGCTTCGGTTTTCAACGTCTTTTGACTGAGATTTTGTCCCGGTAGCAGGGAAGAAAAGCTGTCAACGTAAGCAGGAGATGTTGCATGAATGTGGGAGGCAGTTCTTTCTCTTGCAGGGTACGTCTGAAGCTATATCATTAAGATTTTCTGCCATTCTGAAGCATTGAGAAGATAATGTAAAGGTATTTTAATGGACTGAATTCAATGTGATTCCGAAGAGAGCTGGGCACAGCAGCTTGTCAGGGGTGGCTAAGGCCAGATGTTAACATACTGTACTGTACAGTACTGTACTTAGCTTGCTTTCAGTGATGTTAAATGTTCATTTATCCATTTCATTAGTCATTTATATTTATTTCTCATTGTTTTCTGTATGTAAAAATATAGTTATTCTCTATAAAATGTATTTTTTGTGAATATTTTTGGGTGTCTGGAACGGATTAATTGGATTTACATTATTTCTTATGGGAAATATTGCTTCAGTTTTCATACGTTTCGGTTTTAGTCAGACTTTTTCGAACGGATTAATCATGAAAACCGAGGTTTGACTGTATAATAAAAACAAACAAACAAACCCTCAAATCCTTACTGTTTGTTGATCTGTAGAGCCCTGGTTAGGAAAGCCTCAACAGGGCAGGGCACTGGAGCCTTTTATGCAGGCCTCAGCTGCACTCAGGAAATCAGGCCCACTAACTCCTGATTAGGTGTTAGCAGTTTCTAAACCTGAGGAGGTTACTAGAGTTCAGCAACCTACTGTGCTCAAGGAAAGTTCCCCTAAAGCACCAAATAGAAAGTAACCTTGCTTTAAAAAATATACAAAAAACCCTTTTAAGAGCTCCCAGTCAGAGAGCTAGCAATGTAATATAATAAAAACAAACAAACAAACCCTCAAATCCTTACTGTTTGTTGATCTGTAGAGCCCTGGTTAGGAAAGCCTCAACAGGGCAGGGCACTGGAGCCTTTTATGCCTCCTGCCGCTCTGTCATTGAGCGCACCTTTGGCATTTTGAAGAGTCGCTTCTGGTGTCTGGATAGGACCGGCAGTGCCTTACAGTACAGACCCATGACTGTGGCACATATCATTCTGGCCTATTGCATCCTGCACAACATTGTTCTCAGGCACAATGTCCCATTCGAAATGAATGAGGATCTTGAGGAGGATCCTGTGTGCCCTCCTGCATGTGGCCGTGGATGGCAGCCAGGCAACATCTGATCGATGAGCTGTTCTCCTGTAAGTTCTGCATATGTGGGGATGTGCATATATGTCTCCATGTTTGTGGTGACCTGTGTGTTTCACGGCACTACCATGGCATATGTATATGTCACTTGTGCTTTTGACTCCCCAGGATGGGCTTCCGATCCTGCCTGGTGTTGTGGTGCATGTGGGAACTGTGTGTACGTCACTACGACCTGCATGTGACGGGTGGGTGGACATACAGGTAAGTGTTCTATGGTGGCAGTACAGCATTACACATATCTGTGTTTCCCTCTCCACTGCACCTCTGTTGTACACATGTTTGGCCTGCTGCTCCATCCCCAATGTGTTCCGATTGACACGCATATGGCCATTGGTCTGTGCACATTTTGGGTGTTTACACACTGTACCTAGGGCACGTGTTACTGGGCTGTGTGTATCTCCAGGCACAGGGTGTGGGATAGGTGGATAGCACATACAGCCTTCCCTGCCATTGTGGCATTACACAGCATCAGTGTATCCTTGCATGCACTGTGATTCTTGTCTTCACTGGTCCCTGATTGTGCACAGACCTGCCGTATGCAACTTGTGGCATGCTCACCTTGTCTCACGGTGTATGTCTCTGTGTCTTTGGGGTGTGTCAAGGTGACGGTACCTTCTGCTTCCCCCTGCCATTGCCTGATGCAGGGATGTGTCTAGCCACCTGTGTGGTGGTATTCACCTGTCTCTCTGTGACCTTCTGCTTTTGCCCTTCTGTAAATTGTGCGCATGTGTCATGTATTGTTCCCTGACATGTCTCATGTTTGCTGACAGGACACTACACATCAAAGTTTGGGTTACACGCAACTCACCATTCCTTGGACCTGCGCCACTGATGGCTGACCATGACGATGTGGTGATGGACACAGTTCAGTGACATCTGCAGCCTCTACTGTGGCCCCTTGTGCCCTTTGCCTGGCTCCGACAGTCCCCATCAGACACCTGCTGTACAATTAAGGTAGGTTGCACCTTAGATCTTATGTGACTAACATCCATGTGTAGATGTTTCATTGGGGATGTTTGTATCATCGTGCCTTTCTGTGGGATCTCTGTGTACTACCACTGCTGCACATGCTGTGGACCTCTGGGATGCCTGTGTGACATGGGCATTGACATGACCATGTTGAGATGGTAACCTGGTCTGCAGTGCCATCTCTTGCTGTGGTCAACATGCACTGGGCTGTGTGTTGTGGCCGTGTCATGTTTTAATATATGGCATTCATTATGCATATAATGTGCTGTCACTGTCTGCATTGTGATATGATGGTGGGTGTGGCATACCTTTACCTTTTCTCTACTCCTTTAAACACAGGGAGCAGCCAACACACACGGCACATATACTACGCTGCATCTGGAGTCCCCATCACCCAGATGTGGTTGGACAGGACACCTCCATGCAACGGTCCCTGGGTGATGGTGCCAGTGGGAGATGGACCTATGCGAGTCGGACACATGCCTATGTTGGCCATCATTGATGGCCTACTACTTTGGACATCACCAGGGGGAACGACACACCGTCACTGCCGTGCTCTATCTGGGTGTTGCGTGGATTGCAGCAGAGAAACATCACCTTTGCATTGTTGTGGAACATTGAGATGTCACTTGTGACTTTGCATGGCCATGTAATCTGGCATGATCATAGGCGGACTTGTAGGGTCACAGGTGGCATTTGCACTGTGGACACTTGTCCGTACATCTGCAGAAGGAACTCACATGCGTGATCTATGTTGTACATCCATCTGACATTGTGTAGCTGTGTGTGGGCAATGTGTGGGGCTCGCATCGCAAGCATTGCACCAATATTTGGCTACACGGGTACATGCAGCCACGTATGTGTCACAGGAGGTACATTCTGTAGGGCCTGCTTATTTGTGTGACTAACATCCACTTGTACATGACACACTATTTTCCTACAGAACACTGTGGTGCATGCCACCATCTCTGATTGCTGTTTGACTGTCACAGGGGGAGTTACAGTGGATATGGGGCAGCACTCTGTGGTGTTTAAACGAACACATTGCATGTGCATGTGCTGGACTCATCTCTTACACTGGTGCATCTGACGGGGTGGGGTTTGTGTGGGTACGTGCACCATTGTGGGCGTCTCTTTGTAGCTCTACGTACATGTTATTGTGTGTGTTTACTGGACAGATGTGGCAATGTACATTGATTTGCTGGCTAATGTTTGCATGTGTGCGCAGTCCTCTTTCTGACATGACATTTCTCCACTCACATTGCGCCAGTACTTTTGCACTGTGGCGGTGGGTGTGTCCATTTCCAGACTCCATTTGTGCAGTCCCTGTACAGTGCCATATTGTGACTGCTCCTGTTTCCACGACACCCATTGCAGTGTGACTTCCACATAGCGCTACCTCTGTATGCTAGTGGGAGCCCATCTTCTTTGCTGTTTGCCCACATGTGACTCTCGCCCTGATACTGTGTCCTCATATTGCATTGTGTCACTGTTGTTGATGCCATGTGTGCACTAAAGGTATTTTTTTACATGACTACCTGACATCTGGCCTTTCTCAGCACATCACATGCTGTTCTAGGGACATCTACACTGCTATATGACCCACTGACACCCACACATCAGGTCTACACATCTGATGGGTTTTGCTGGGCCATTGGGACATGACATCATTGGCATGTTTGTGCATTTGCCTGTGCACTGCGTATGCACTTCACTGTGTGGCTGCATCACATTACATCTCTGTATCTTCCCTTCAGACCTTCTTGACTTGTGTGTGTGTTGTCAGCCTGGTGTGCCTGCATGATACATTCCACCTGTCAGCTGTGTGTTCTGGTACTGTGGCCGTGATGGTGCAGACATGTACGTCTACCACTACGGAGCATTTGCATAGTGCTACATGGTGAATGCAGCGCAGTGCCGACAGGTAGGTGACATGTTCTGTGCATCAGTGATTACTATCTATGAACACAGATGGGGTGGGAGCAATGTTCCCTCTAATTTTCAGTAGGCTGTGTGCGCATAAAATATCAGCTGTGTGCAGCTTTTGAAGGAAGGTTAAATTTTTGTGCACCACATAACGACACTCGGAGTTATATACTTTAAAATTTGACTACACGTCAGAATACAGTATGTACACCACATTGATTTTAATCAAATTAAATGAAAATAGGCGATTACTAAATGAAGCGGAAAATTTCTAGTAATTACAATCATAACTTTTAAATTTTAAGACATCTGTGTTGTTTTCTATCAGAATCAGAACCGTAATTTTTATGCGCTCTGTTGTAAAGTATGTGTGCTCGCTCGACGAGGTGTGTGCGTGCGCACATGCGCATAGCTTAGAGGGAACAGTGGGTGGGAGGGATACCGCTAGGGACAGTAGGGGTGTGTCAGGGGGATCATGCTTCTATGGCTGCAGCGAGGATGTGTGGTTTCATCCTGGATCTCTGGGGGGTTGGAGACGGTACGGACAGCAGAGATTTGCTCACGGTGTACGTGGCATCACGGAGAAACGGGCAGAATGTGGGGCTGCCAGTAGGGGTGTACTGCACAGGTGGTGGGTGTCTGCTTGGGCCAAATGTTTTCAGGGTTTTTTGTATGGGAAGATGGGAGATGGGGGGTGGTGGGTAGCCACAGAGTCTCTGCATCTTGGCCTCAGCAGGGGGGGGGGGGTTGACATGGGTATGGTAAAGGTTAGGGAGGCTTTGATGTGACCAGACAACGGGGGTGGTATGGCCATGACTGGCCTGGCGCACAGTTGGATGCAGGGGGCAGACTACTGAGATACTGATGGGATGCGATTGGGCAGTGCATGGCCATATTGGTGGTGTGTTCAGGATGGATGGGGCGGGTAGGGGGAAGGGGGGCAGGTGTTAGCTATCAGATGGCTGTGTGTCTTGGACGGGGGTGAAGTGTCAGGGATGGGCCAAGATTGCGGCCTGGGGACACTGGGTGAGGTACAGAGTTATCCACAGACACCGACAACAAGGGGGGAGGGGCATGGAGGTGTTACGATGATGGATGGGAGGTAAGGTCATGGCCATGTTCATTTTAAGGCCATGGTGAGACATCCAGGCAGCGATGTCATCACGACAGGCGTGGATCAGGGTTTGGTTAGCCGGGGAGGGTTCAGGTATGCTTAGGTGGCTCTGTGAGCCATCAGTATGTAGCTGGTACAGCCAGCCATGGGAGATGATGGCCACACTGGGGGACTGTGTATGGAGGGGGTATCCACGCCAGATCCTTGGAGTACACCATCCAGGTGCGGGGTTGTGGAGGAGGGGGTTGGTGTACAGGTATTGTTACTGGGTACCATGTACGGGTGTAGTTACAGCACAAAGTTTTATTTCACTACTTTCATTACTACCACACCTACTGCACCTGCACAGTGAGAGACATGGCCTGTTGGTTAGGACACGGTACCTCAGACCAGGGGGCCGTGGGTTCACATCCCACCTGGGGACAGCAACGTTGGGACTGGGGTTTCTAGTCTTTTTGCCATTCCTTGTGGCCTTGGGCACGCCACATGGCCCTCCATTGGCCACTGCTTCATTTCATGGGTAGGTGGGATAGACAACTGGTTACTTACAGAGATAACTCAGTACTTATGTTTGTCACTGCCCCTTGTACACAGCGCTGCACAGACATGTCGAGCAGACACCCTACTCACCACAGCTTACATTCTAGTTGTGATAAGTGAAGGAATGTGGGAGCAGGGGTAGGGGAGGCAATGGTGGAGGGGGGTCAGGGTAGTTAGAGTCCACAGGCAGCAGCGGGTAGGTGGGTCCTCAGCATGGATTGGATGTGTGTTTACGGGGGGGTCTGGCACACAGACCCCGTGGGTTTATCCGAGGCAGACGGTGCATCAGGGTGAGGGACACGATGTCTGCTGTGCTCCAGTGTGTGCCTTTTGTGGCAACTTGTTTGCATTGTGCTTGTGGGGGTTCTTTGGGATAGTGGTCATGGATACCCATTGGCAGTCCAAAGGTTGCTGGTTTGATTCCCACATGTTCTTTTCCTTTTCCTTTCCTGTGTTCTGCTAACCTGCCCATTCGATGGCTGCAGCCTCGTCACCTCTCTACACACCCCTCCATCTCTGCGATGTGCGCTGCAGTATGCCCTCTCTGCAGCCTATCTGTTGCATATTGTGTGTTACATATGGCTATTTCTTTGTAGTGTCCATGTGACCAGCCTGCTTGGTGGATTGGTACTGCTGTTGTTGGCTGGTCTGTGCCACATCACTGTGCAGGTTGGATTCTCACATGCTCTTTTTTCATTATATTGTGCTGGTCCACGGGCCATCCACTTAACTGTCCCTTCAGCCGGCCCCTGACACCCTTCGTCTATTGCTCCCATGCTCTTTTGCATGCTGTTTACACTGCATTGCATCTCATGGTGTGTGTGCATGTGTTTCTATGTGGCTCCCATCCCACTTACAGACTGTGATATGAGCTGTGGACGCCTGTTGTAGCTGTGCATTGCATCATGGTGACTGTCTGGGTTGGCCTTTCCTGGCACACAGCAGGCGTTTTGTGTGGTGCCCTGCAGTGTTCTTGTATGCAGCCATTGCTGTGGACCTCACAGTGGTGGTGTGGCCTATTGGTTTGTGCAGTGCTTTTTCAGCCAGGGGGGCTGGTCATGGGTTCGCTCCCTCTTTTTTCTCCTTCTTTTATGCCTTTCCTACACTGGTACCTGTCATCCCTGTAACAGTCATATCTCTGCTGATATGTGCTGCCAGCACATATTACCCTCTTCACAGTTGCCAACCATCCTTCTGTCCGTCTATCTGCATCTGTCAGCTGTGTAGAGTCCTGTCTGCCTGTGCAGGCTGCCACCCCATGTCCTGCACTGCTGCCCTTTCCTGAATTGCGCCTCTTCATGCTTGCCTCACCTATGCCTGATCTGCATGGCAACACCACTCCTCTGTCCACCCATCATTGTAACTATCTTGCTACCTCCACCCCCACTGGGGGACACGTATTCCCATCATCTGCCACCAACTGTCTTTCCAGTACTTTACATTGCCAACACCCTGTGCTGTGGTACTGCTGCCCCCACCATGTTTGTCATCAGTACTGGCAGCCACATGGGATGCCCGCAGATATGGCAGGTCCAGCGGCTCCCAGCTCTCCCTCCTTCACTCACCTGTTCATTGCCTGTCCTGAGTGCTCTATCTAGTTTTAGGGCTACATCTGTCTCTGTTCCACACAGGTCATGCATGTCATTCTGCGGCACCTTGCAGCCACTAGGGCACACTAACCTAGGGCACTATAACCTTGTTAGGCCACTTTAACCTATGGTTCCATAGCACAGGGTGCCTTGTCCAGGGGTGCCTAATAAGGCGCTTAGCCTAAGAGGCCCTATAGGGTGCCTTACGGGGTGCCTTACAAGGCACTTTACTAGGCACCTTATAAGACACCTTATAAGGCACTTTACTAGGCACCTTATAGGGCACTTTACAAGGCACCTTACTAGGCACCTTATTTATTTATTTATTGCTTTTATATACCTTGTTCTTTAAAATCAGTGCAGTTTACAGGTAACATTTATGCATCTCAGGGTGTCTGTTATGCATTTACAGTGAATGGGAGGCACCATACAAGGCACTTTACTAGGCACCTTATGGGGCACCTTATAAGGCATTTTACTGGGCACCTTATAAGGCACCTTACAGGGCACCTTATAAGGCGCCTTCTAATGTTCCTTGTAAGGTGCCTTACAAGGTGCCTTGTAAAGCTTGTTAGTCTAAGGCGCCTTGTAACGCTCATTAGTTGCTACAGCTTGCTATAACGATGCACCGCCCACGCCTTTATATGGGCATCTCTACCTCTACCGCGGAAACTAACGTGAATGACATTACCGCAGTTTAGTAAACATACCCCTTAATGTCAAATCTTACCCAGAACACTATCTTAACTAAAAATGCAGCCGTCCTCATTAAAAAAGCTTCTGTCATTAGTGTACCAAAACCACAGAAGAGCAGAGTCCTTACAGTGTACAGCGCAGGAATCATTTGCCTTAAAGAAATATACTCATTATCAGCTGATCAGCCGCTATCACCTCTCGACTAAACTTCTCTAATTATCAAGTCCCATTTACCATTCTTCAACCACAAAATCAAAACTAAAATTGGGTTCATGAGAGAAAAGCAGCATGCTTGCAGTTCTTGTATTCTAGGCATAATATAGAAGTTTAGTTTAATTTATTTAAAATTTGATATAGCGCCTTTTGGAACAGCAAAGTGGTTTATAGTTTAAAATAACAATAGGGAATCAAGACAGAAACTTCATTAGCTAATAAGAAGATAAAAGCCATTCACAACAAGGGGAAAACAACAGAGCCTCAGAGGGAACTAATAATATAGAAGACTTTGTATCATTTACGTGCTGTTGAATTTATCAGTCTGTATTATGAATCTCAGCCCAGTCCTTGGGACACACCTAGCATGGCCTCCATTGTATGCAAATCTCTCTCATGCATATTCACTGTGGTTATCCTAAGAACCTGACTGGCTAGGTGTGTCTCAAGAACTAGGCTGAGAATCCTTGATCTGTATATACATATACATGTATAGGGGCCGATATCCAGGTCACAGAGCCTGCTAGAAATATTCAGCAGCACGATCTGGCTAATACCACTGACTGCCTCAGCACTATCCAAGGGCAGTTTGGGGGCAGATTTATCCAGATAGTGGCAATTTATGCTGATAGTGGACCAACAATCCAGATATTTAGCAGCGCCACTCTCCGGATAGTGCCACTGAGTATCTGGATTTATTTGCCCATGACAGCCAGAATTTAAAAAAAACTCACTGACCACTGTGGCCAAAATATTACATCAATATAGACTGCATAGGAGGGTGAACTGCTCAAGTCAGATAGTGTACGCATGCACACCCTGTCCTCAGCATTGACTGTTGGGATGATGTGAGGCCTGTGGTGTGTTTTTCACCCCATTCAGGGCAGTTAATACAAGAGAGGTAAGGGAGCACACAATAGTGAATCTTCTCACCCCATCTCCATCATTTGCATTAGACCCCTTGATGCTTCCTGGCCTGTGCACTCACAAGGAGCTCTGATGGAAAGGCAAAGGCTGACAGCTGCAGGGGAGGGCAGAGCTCGCACATCCCATGCTGTGGAGAGAAGGAGAAGACTAAGTAACGTCTTCTGTCGGAAGGTTCTAGGGAGCAGAAAAGGGTAGAGGCAGAGAAGAAGAGAGAAAATATCTTAAAATGGTGAATGAAGAGAGAGACGAATTCCATGGGAGGGGGGCAAGAAAGAAGAGAGGATGCTTTCGGAGGGGAGGAAGAGAGAGAAGTTGCCTTGGGGGAGGAAGGAAGAGAAAGGTTGCCTTGAAGGGGGAGGGGGAGAGTGGGGAGACAGTGCTTGCAGAAGGAGCAGGGAATTGGAATAGAGAAAATGCCTTGAGGAGAGGGAACATAGAGAGAGTACATGGGGAGGGGGCAGGGTGGCAGTGAGATTATATGGCTCAACAGGGCCAGTGTAAGGATATTAAGCAACCTAGCAAACCTTTAGTCTTGCAATCCTCCCTCCCCCCCCCCACCCCCAATCTCTACCAGGCCCCTATCCCTTCCCCGCCAAAAGGAGCTGTTGCAAAGGTTAAAGACTTACATCAAGCTTGGGTGTTGTTGAAAAATACTATCTTGGAAGCCCAGACCAGCTGTATTCCACGCTTTAAGAAAAGTGGAAGGAAGTCCAAAAAACTGCCAGCATGGTTTAAAGGTGAGGTCAGAGAGACTGTTGTTGTCAAAAAAGTATCTTTCAGTGAATGGAAAAAAGAGACAAATGACGAAACCTGGAAACAGCACAAGCACTGGCAAGTCAAATGCAAGGCACTGATAAGGCAGGCAAAGGGAGAATTTGAGAAGAAGCTTGCTGCGGAAGCAAAAACGCGAAATAAAGACTTTTTCAAGTACATTTTTAGCAAAAAACCTGTGAGAGAGTCAGTTGGTCCATTAGATGATAGAGGGGTTAAAGGGGCACTAAGAGGCGACAATGCAATAGCAGAGAGACTGAATGAATTCTTTGCTTCGGTATTTACTGAGGAAGATGTAGGGATGTTACCCATGACTGAAGTGGTATTTAAAGGTGTGGAAGAATTGAAGGAAATATCGATATAACGGGAAGATGTATTACAACTATTAGATAAACTGAAGAGTAGAAAATCACCTGAGCCGGATGGTATACATCCAAGGGTATTGATAGAACTGAAATATGAGATTGCAGACCTGCTATTAGTAATCTGTGAAGTATCATTAAAATCATCTCTAATACCTGAAGACTGGAGGATCGCCAATGTAACACCAATTTTTAAAAAGGGTTCCAGGGGTGATCCGGGAAACTACAGACTGGTGAGCCTGACGTCAGTACCGGGAAAAATGGTAGAAACCATCATAAAGAATAAAATTACTCAACATGTAGATAGTCATGGCCTAATGAAAGACAGCCAACATGTCTTTAGACAAGGAAGATCTTGTCATTAATCTGTTATGTTTTTTTGAAGGTGTGAATAAACAGGTGGACAAAGGTGAGTCAGTTGATATAGAGTATCTGGACTTTCAGAAAGCCTTTGACAAGGTCCCTCATCAGAGACTTTTTGCAAAACTAAAGAGTCATGGGATAGGAGGCAGTGTACTACTGTGGATCAGGAACTGGTTAAAAGATAGAAAGCAGAGGGTATGGCTAAATGGCCAATTTTCCCAATGGAGAAAGGTGAATAGTGGTGTACCCCATGGATCTGTGCTGGGTCTGCTGCTTTTTGACATATTCATAAATGACCTGGAAAGTGGAATAATGAGTGAGGTCATCAAATTTGCAGATGACACAAAACTATTTAAAGTTGTTAAAACCCAAGAGGACTGTGGAAAATTGCAAGAGGATCTTGATAAATTGGAAGAATGGGCATCAAAATGGCAGATGAAATTTAATGTGGACAAGTGCAAAGTTATGCACCTAGGGAAGAGCAACCCAAACTATGGTTACACAATGCAAGGTTCCACATTAGGAACCACCACCCAGGAAAAGGATTTAGGCGTCATTGCGGATAACATGTTAAAACCCTCAGCCCACTGTGCAGCAGCAGCCAAGAGAGCAAATAGAATGCTAGGTATCATAAGGAAAGGAATGGAAAATAAAACAAAAGATATTATAATGCCTCTATATCGTTCCATGGTGAGACCGCACCTTGAATATTGTGTGCAATTATGGTCGTCGTATCTTAAAAAGGATATAGCGTTATTAGAAAAGGTTCAGAGAAGAGCCACCAAAATGGTAAAGGGGATGGAAGGATACTCCTATGAAGAAAGGCTAAAAAGGTTAGGGGGTATGTTTACTAAAACCCCGGTAAAGTGCTGGCCCCGGTAGTGTGCGGGTGCCATATAAGGAGTGGGCGTTCCGTCCTGAAAAAGAAAAGCCGGAATTTACATATGCGCTAAGGTGCGCGGCACCCATGTGCGCCCCACACCTTAGCACATGAGATAGCTGCACGGGAGGCATAAGTGGCGCGCTGAAGAGCAAAAAAAAGAGAAGAGTCACAGCACAATGGTTAAGATGCTGACCAACGATGCAGGGATCAGGGTTTCAATCCCCCACAGTGCCCAATGAAGACAGCTGGCTGAGACATTAATTTATGATGAACAGAAATACTGGGCAGTATAAGGCGGCGCGCTAATGTTTTTGGCGGCATATTAATACTGGGTGGCATAAGGCGGCGCGCTGATGTTTATGGAGGCATTATAATACTGGGCGGTATAAGTGGTACGCTGATGTGCAGGAAGAAGAGCAGAGCCACAGCACAATGGTTAAGACACTGACCAATGGTGCAAGGATCAGGAGTTCAATCCCCCAAAGTGCCCAATGAACAAGGCTGGCTGCAGCATAGCACATTATGGGGAAGATTGCTTTAGGAGGCATATTTTAATTATCACTACTAGCAAACGCACTCTCAAAGCGCGTTAACATAAGGCGCCCTATAAGGCACATTTTAAAGTGCACTGTCATCCAAGGCACCCTAGAATGTTGCTTTTAGGGCGCTTTAGAGGGTGCCGTATGAGGTACCGCAAGGTCAGTGTACTGTTTTTTATGGCAGCACTGTGCAGTTTAAGGAATGAAAAGCATAAGTAGGTGCGCTGACAGGCAAGGAGGAGCAGCAGTGGAGCACAATGGCACTGACTGCTGATACAGGGGTCATGAGTGTGCTCCCCAGTGTGCCTAATACGTAAGGCTGGCTGTGGCATCAGCTTTGCATTGTACATATTTTGTCCTGCAGCACTTTATTTTTATGTTATTAATTGCTGCCAGCAAACATGCCCTCACGTGCCGTAATTGAAGGTGCCGTATAAGGCACCCTATAAGGCACTCCATAGGGCACATTATAAATTGCACTGTCTGCCACAGCACCCTAAAATGTCCCCTATAGGGCACCCTATAGGTTGTGTCACAGGATAATATATAGTGCACCTTATATGGACGGGAACCATAAGGTGCCCTATAGGGCGCCCTATAAAGCACCCTCAGAGGCACCTTATGGGTACAGTACGCTGAGGGTGTTTTTGCTGGCATCAAAATATGTACATTAAAAAAGGATAATGCATTGGACAACCCTATCAAATAACCACACTGGAGGTTTGAACCCATGTCCTCTGGCTTCAGAGGCAGTGAAGTAACCATTGGGCTACAGCTCTATGACTGCTAGCAGGCCCCTGGCTGGCTGCAGAGAGCATGCACGTCACCACACAGACAGTCTGCTGTGGTCACCAGGATAGGGTCAGCCCACCCAAACCCATGATGCACTGCACATGCAAATCAGCTGTCCACAGATTAACACAAGATGGGCAATGCACCCCCACAGCACCTCGGCCTGATAGAGGGAAGTGACCATGTGCACCCACACACCACCTCGGCCTGGTAGGGGGTACTGACCGTGTGTTTTACTGGCACAGAGTAGCTACACACCGTCACATTGTGCAGGTACTGTGCTCACCCTGAGGGTGCAATGAGGCGCCCAGGACCAGGTCCACAACACCTTCCATGGCTGAAAAAGGCCATGCTGGAGGTCCAAAGCAGTGTTAATGTGTGAGATAGGTAGTTTCTGCAAAAACACCTTGGATATCTCTGTCTAACTCAGTCAGGTGTAGCCCCCAGGTGGGCCAAGGGTGGCAAACTGGGTCTCCCATCAATAGATCCACATTCTACCTCCCTGCAAAGGTGGCAGTAGAGGGGTCCATCAACCCCAGTCCTGCTGAGGAACAGGACATCCCACAGAGCAGTCAATGCAGCTCTATACACATCCATAACACAATAACAGACAGATATTAGGCCTGGATATGGTGAGCTGCACCCCACCACTATCTGATATTCTCCTGCAGCAAGTCATCATCCACTGCATCCTGCTCCATCAAGACACATACCAGCTGCAAACAGTGTACTAGTTAGTCCACAGTACATGTTCCCAGTGGAGATGCATGCACCTAGAACTGGGATGTCAACATACACAACAAGCAGATAAATCAGTGACTGGACCCCAAAAGGAAACCCATATCTATCACATGAGAGAAATACTATATAGCACTATGGGGGTGCCTAGCCATGCTGTGGTCACTGCACAGTCAGGGTGAGAGTGATCTCTCAGCAGGACATACTGAGGTCACCCTGTCCGTGTAGATGGTGGCCGGGCACTAAAATGTCCCAGTCAGTGCCCTATGCCCTGTGCAGATGCACCCTGGCCAGGCCACCCTGTCCAGCCTATACCCATGGTACCTTGCTCCTCATTATGCACATTGGCAGCCCAATACTGGCAACATTGCTGGCAGTGTGGGCTGTGGAAGGTGTTTGCAGCCAACACACACTGGATAGACAGACAGCCACCCCCACACCTATGCCAGCATTGTGCTACTATAGAGGGGTTCAGCAGCCATACCCACCACACCAGTCCTGGGCACAGTACAGGCATGGATATGGTACGCAATACTGTTGGGGGTCACTTCCCAGGGCGGTAAACACTGTCAGAGACTAGACCTGCAGCACACACCACAGACATCAGAATGATTGTTATGGTGGAGCCCAAGGAGCAAAATGTGCTTAACGTAGGAATTGATATCTGCCAGTTATCATGGGAAACATTTGATAGCTGTGTACCATATACCCAGGTGTAGGGTGGCATTGCTAAGGTATGCAACTGCTAGTATTGGGGGATACAGGCAGGGCCCAATGTCCTGCCTCTCCAGGAGGCATTGGCAAATGGGGCCTGTGGGTGTGTGTGTGGGTGTGTCTGGCCCTGTTGGCTGCTGCTTTATGGCAGAGTTTCCCAACTCCAGTCCTGGTGTTCCAAACACTGTTCGGGTTTTCATGCTGTCCCTCATAAATATGCATGAGCTACATCTGCATACCATGGGGGTGGTGCATAGATATGCAGCACAGGCATCTTTATTAGAGGCAGCATGGAACCTGAATGGTGTGGGGCCCTCCAGGACTGCATTTGGGAGACTGCTCTAGGTAATGCGGCTTTTTATGGTGTCTGTGTTTGGTGTGGTAAAATATAGGCATATTAACCATGCGTAGGTTCTCTGCAATAAAGGTTTGTCCGTACTATCACGGTTTAGTTGTGGGAAAAATATGTGGACAGGATTGGAGGTAGCCCCAGCTGGCCTTAGAACCTGTGACTTTCTGTTTCTGCACACACTGTCTGTGTGCACTGCACCACTGTGTTGCCACAGATATGCTGCCTTCCCTGGGGAGTCCATGACTGTACATCCAACAGAGCCTGTCTGTTGCGGTGGACGGTGCCAGCCTGCACACGCCTAGGCCACTGTCTGCTGTGGCTTGCAGCCACTGCCCCCTCCACCACCTGTACCCTCCGCCAACATGCAGACATGTCCTTATCTGGGAAAAAGCATATGACCTGATTGAGTTGTGGCACTCCAGGACTGAATTTGGGGGACTCGGCTGTAGGTAATGCCCATGGTTATGGTGTGTGTGTGGTGTAGGGTAAAATATGGGTGTTTGAACCATGCTTATGTTCTCAGCAATAAAGGAGTGTCTTTACTATCACTGTTTAGTGGTGGGTAAAACTATGGAGACTGGGTTGGCAGGAGGCCCAGCTGGGATTTGAACCTGTGACTCTCTGGTCCTACAGGCACTGGCTGTGTCTGCTGCACCACACTGTGGCCACAGAAACAGTACAGTCTCTGGAGATAGGAAACCTGGCCGCACGAGTCAGACACCCAGCTCAGCACAATTTTACTGTGGGCTCGTTTACCTTGTATGGGGACAAAGGTGCAAATAAACCTCAAAAATGACCTCCAAAAAAGGGGAAAAAAACCAAAACCAAGCTGGGCAACAGTGATATCAATGGGCAACATAAAAAACACTCCCAGGAAAGCTCCAATAAAATGCAGTGATTTTTAAAAGAGTCTACGGAGCGTAGACCCTTCCAAAAATCATTTCTTTTTTTTGGAGCTTTCCTGGGAGTGTTTTTTATGGTTGCCAATTAATATCACTGTTGCCCAGCTGGATTATAATTTATTTGGAATTTGTTGTGGTCATTTTCAATTTATATTTGCTATTTTGTTCTGTGCACATGTATCACACTGCTCACGTTGTTCAGGTTTCCCCGGTTTTGCTGTACATTGCCGACGGAAATGGTTTCTCTTCCCTTTAAATCGGCTCTAACGCGAGGGTTTCACTCGCGGTATTTTTTTTGCCGAAATTCAGCCCCACTTCTGTGCGGGGAGCCTCTCCCCTCCCACTCTCCACCCATTGACCCCGTCCCCCCACCCCTCAGGAGCCTTCCTCCGCCCTCGAAATGCCTTTCCACGCCTCTATCGCACATCAGCGCGCCCCGCTCTTGTGCGGGCGGAGCGCACTTGTGCGGGCGGTGCGCACACGTGCGGGGCACCAAAAATGCACTATTAGCGTGCGCTAAGGTACCTTAGCGCACGCTCAAGTGCGCCCCACACATTTGCGCGGTTTAGTAAACATACTCCTAGGGCTCTTTAACCTGGAAAAAAGAAGGCTGAAGGGAGATATGATAGAAGTCTATAAATTAATGAACGGAGTGGAACGGGTAAACGTAGATTGATTGTTTACGTTATCAGAATATAGAAAGATTAGGGGACATGCAATGAAGCTAAAGGGTAAACTATTTAAGACTAATAAAAGAAAATATTTTTTCACTCAACGTGTAATCAAACTCTGGAATTTGTTACTGGAGGATGTAGTAAAGGCTGTTAGTGTAGCTGGATTTAAAAAAGGTTTGGACAAGTTCCTGGAGGAAAGGTCCATAAACCATTATTAAGAAGGGACTCAGGATATCAATGCTTGACCCAGTACAAGCGTTGTGGAACCTGTGTCTTTTGGGGAAACTGCTTGGTACATATGACCTAGATTGGCCACTTTTGGACACAGGATACTGGGCTTGATGGACCTTTGTCTGACCCAGTATGGTATATCTTATGTTCTTATAAGTCTTTGGTACTTAAATTCAACAATCATGTTTACTCCATCACATACACACACCCCAGAATTATCCTGTATGCATACCATCATACCATTAAATATGCTTACCCATGTAAATAGGATATTTGAAAACTGCCCACTTCCCTGTGGGTATAAGTATGACACTAATTGTTTACTGAGTTTGTGTGGTTATTGGGATCTACTGTTTTGCATTGAATGCAGCTGCTCTTTGCCACCCCTCAGAAAGTGCTATTAGAGAAGCACAACTGCTATTCCAAAGGATATACTTTCAATCTTCATTAACCAAAAAATCATGGTTGACCTCAGTCCTCCACTAAAGAGACTTTAGGCAAGATGGCTCACATCAATGTCAGGCCATCTCAATGCCCTCAACATGACATCATTGATTTAATCAGTGATATTTTTAAAAATCCATACATACAGTATATCAAAAAGTTGTTAAAAAAAACCACACTTATCTTCACAGGTGACAAAAAACACACCCTGCTGTAATGATCAATTGCCTCTGACTGAATGCTTTCAGAGTTTCACTGAATGCTTCATCTGGAAGCACTAGCAGAAGGATATCACTGCAGAATAAAACAACAAAAATATCATCGTCAGTAAAGCATATCTATTCACAAAAGTGGCTCTATATTAATACACCAATATAGCTCCTATACTCCCCCAAGGACACTATAGTAAAATATTTTGTTAAGAGAAAACATTTACAAAACACTTACAAAATAGACTAGCAAAATTAAAATTTAAAAAATGGCCAGCCAAGGGAATGTAGTACAACTCCAGGTGAGCCAAGTAGAGCACCTCGTACTAAAAAACTAATGGAACTCATTAAATACTAGCAGAAACACATACACACTTGTTTTTATCCCAACATTAACCCTTTCCAGGCCGAGCCCAAAACTCTTGGGATCCAAAATTCTGACTAAATATTCCTATCAAATTGTATATAATACATGATCATAGCAGAAGGAAGCTCACTATTAGAACATATTGAATAAGACGGGTACAATTTTCCTGAACTATGCAAGAATTAACTCGGCTGCAGAATGTGGATTAAAAATTTAAAGGAGGCCTTGAAAGGGTTAAAGCACTAAAAAAAGTGTCCAGGGCCAGGCTCCTCCAATGGCTGCTGTTTACTGAAGGTCTACTCCCACACACAATGGTCGTTTGTTCAAGACCAAATCTCTCGGCATCAAAAACCGGCAAACTTAAATATTTACAATAGCCAATCCATAGCCAGTGTTAATTCATCAAATATCCAATCAGCTATCAGCACAAAAATTCCCAAGGCAAATGGGCAATACCAACCTTTGGGTTGCCAATCATTTGGCCTTACGACAATGCTACCAAGAAAGACATCAAATCCATATAATGGAAAAACCCACCAATCAGCTGTAAGAATCCATTGACACACCCTCCAGCCATTCACAAAACTCTAAACATTCATTTAAATCATTACCCAATAAAACCCCAGTCATTCTAATAGCAGCCAATGATATTTGTTTTTTCACTAGCCAATAACATTCTACTTATTACTAACCACACAAACAATGGGAACCCACTCATCTCGATAGCAACCAATAGTATTCAGTTTATTACTAGCCAATGATAGTCCACTTCTCACTAACCAATCGATACCATAGGAAGATGTATACACACATCATCCTCCCCATTCATACAATGAACATCTGTACTGTGGTGTGGTACATCAGCCAAACTGAAACCGCAAATATATAAAACACATCCCACACTAAAAACTATATATTCCCTCCATCCAGACACAGCAGGTCATCGCAATCAACAACATACTGCTCTAAACCAAGTGCCCAATTTAAAATTTAAACTTTTATTTAGCTCAGTTTTAAAAGAAATTTAAAGGTCAAGCAATCAAAAACAACCTGTCGCAAACCTGGAACGTTTTGAGCAAGAGAAAATCATCTGGGAATTTATAAATCACTCTACATATAATATATAATATAAACTTGGATCGTTTGCACTGACTCATAGTAGATATTCATCTAAATCACTTCTTAGATCACCTCTTATCAAAAACTAGAAACACATAGGGGTATGTTTACTAAACTGCGGTAACGTTACATACCGCGTGTTATGTAACGTTAACGATCGTTAGGTAATGTTAATGCGCAGTATGTAACGTTAATGTGCACTAACGTTACCTAACGATCATTAACGTCCCCGCGGTAAACTGCAGAAGATGGAGAGAGGGCGAAGAGAAGGGGTCAATGGGCGGAGAGTGGGCGGGGAGAGGCCCCTTTCATACTAACGCGCTGAACTGAAGGGCTGAATCCTACCACAAATGAAAACCTGCCGTTAGATACACCTTTGCAGGAGAGAGAAACAATTTAAGTGTCAGCAATGTACAGCCTAGGCAGGGAGCCCAAGAAATGTGATAGTAGTGCTCCATTTTCAGAAACACCATAGTGCCAAAGTATGAATGGCCACTATGGCGATGCTGCAAATGGGGCATAGGGGGCCGCAGGCAGGACATGTAGCATGGGCAGCTGGGGCACAGGGTTGACCAGGCGGGCACCTAGGTGGCACATAGAAACATAGAAACCGGAAATCAGCAAGACAGCAGCTGACCAAGGCCAAACACAATCCACCTATATCTACCTGGTTCACCCTAGCCAATAGTTGCTAGGACACTGACCTGACATCCCCCCAGCCATTCCGTCCCCATGTGGAAGGGACATAATATTGGTAGGCAGTGATGGGGGGGGGGATGTGAGGATGTCTATGTATGCCCCCCCCCACCCCTACCCCCACCCCCACCCCGGGATCCGCTCCCTAGTTGGGCACCTACCTACACAGTGGATGGCCTGGGACTGCGCACTACCAGCACTGACAGCAAATGGCCATGTCAGCTTGGCAGGGGGGTGTGTGCCCATGCTGGAGGGGGCAGTGCCATCTCCCTGCATTGGACCTAGGCTATGCCCTGCATCAGTACGTGGTGTGCAGTGCAACATACAAAGTCTGGCTGAGGAAAAGTACAGGTAGCCCCAGGGACCACCATGCACGTGTGGTGCCGTACACCCAACCAGTGTGTCCAGAAGCAGAGGGTCACAGGTTTGAGCCCCAGCTGTGGTTCCTGCAGAGCATGTCCCTGTGTTTTACCCTACAATGCAGATACAACAGCAACATGTGCAAAGCCCAAAGCAGCGGCAAACAAGGGTACAAACACCCACTCACACAGGCTCCACAATCCAAAGATGCATGGAGAGTCAGGCTGTTGGCCCCAGCACTGAGCTGCAGTTATCACCAGGGCACTACTACTACCTCCTGTACAGTTATGTCTGCATTGTGATCAGGACCATTATGGCAGGCAGGATTGCCAACCACCCCTATCTTTGCACAATGCTGCAATGTGTGTGTGTGTGTGTGTGTATGTCTATCCATTATTTTGTGGCTGCCCACACCTCACCAGGCACACAATTTCCCACTGTTACCAGCGTTAGCCTGAATATGTGCATAATGAGGAGCAAGGTGTCATGGGTATGGCCCGGACAGGGCGGATTGGCCAGAATGCATCTTCACAGGGTGTGGGGCAATGGCTGGGACACTGTAGTGCCTGACCACCGCATGCATGGACAGGGTGGCCACAGCATGGCATGCTGGGAGGGCACTCACTCTGACCAAGCAGTGACCATGGCATGTCTATGTTCCCACATTGCGCTATATTTTATCTGCCTCTAGTGATCTTGTTGTGTTCATAGTGCTGGGCCCCCAATCACTGAAATGCTTGCTTGGTGCACATAGTTTCTCTGTAAGCATGCACTGTGGACAGGTTTGTGGACTGTCTGCAGTTAAACTGTGCATGGTTAGAACATCTATAAGGTGCACTCTGACTGGGCTGTCTGCTGGTGACTGGCAGACAGTGGTGTGAGGCAGTTGGGGTTTTCCAGAACTAACCCCATCATTGCTGCTGGTCTGTCACTGCCCCAGCCACAGGTATGGCTCAGGCCCACCATCTCTGGAGGGCTGTCCTATACCAGCAGGGTGGAGGTTGCTTCACGGGGGCTGGGGCACCTATCCCTTACCTACAAAAGGGTGATGTGTTCCCCTTGGGATATGTAGTGTATATCATTTTCACCTATAAAGGCACTGCTACACAAACCTCATGCAAATCTGGAAACCCCTCTGCCCTGATAACAGGTGTCCATGTCAGCCAGACCCAAACACAGGGTACACACTAATCTGGGTGGTGTCTGGTCCCAGAGGACCACATGTGACTGCTGGATAAAGATGGACACCAAATTACCTTCAGCTGCACTGCAAGGAGCACCTGTCACACACTGTTAGTGATGGGGATGTACAGCAGGACCTATCTCTAGCACCACATGTACTGTGGACCTAGTGCTGGGCACTCATCCTGTCCCTCAGGGAGAACACAGAACCTACACAATGGCATGGTCTGTAGCTATTCTGTTCCAGTATCACGCACTGTCAGTTCGTCTTTCCAAGCTGAGGTACCGGAGAGGTGCAGACCCCATTTGCTGATCAGCTGTAGACTGCTATTCAGCATGTGCATTGCATCATGGGTACTGGTGGGGTTACCCTATCCTGGCACTCAGAGCAGACAGTTTGTGCGGTGACCTGCAGTCCGTTTTTACCCAGACATTGCTGTGACATACACCATGGAGATATAGCCTACTGGTTAATACAATGCCATTCTTGGCTGTGTTCATGGGTTCAGCTCCTCATTGTTCCCTCCTCTCATGCCTGTCCTACTCAAATAGTGTGCATGCCTGTAGAAGTCATATTTTTGCAGATCTGTGCTTCCAGCCCATAATACCCTTGCCACAATTGCCAACATTCCCTCGGTCCGTCTATCTGAGTCTGTCAGCTGTGTAGAGTCCTGTCTGCCAGTGCAGGCTGCCACCCCATGTCATGCACTGCTACCTTTTCCTGCATTGCGCCTCTTCATGCTTGCCTCACCTGTGCCTGATCTGCATGGCACCACCACTCCTCTGTCCACCCATCATTGTAACTATCCTGCCACCTCCACCTCCACTGGGGGACATGTATTCCCATCATCTGCCACCAACTGTTTTTCCGGTACTTTACATTGCTAACACCCTGTGCTGTGGTACAGCTGCCCCACCATGTTTGTCATCAGTACTGGCAAGCACGTGGGATGCCCGCAGATATGGCAGGTCCAGTGGCTCCCACCTCTCCCTCCTTCACTCACCTGTTCATTGCCTTTCCTGAGTTCTCTATCTAGTGTTAGGGCTACATCTGTCTCTGTCCCACATAGGTCTTGCATGTCATCCTGAGGCACCTTGCAGTCCCTAGGGCACACTAACCTAGGACACCATAACCTTGTTAGGCCACCTTAACCTATGGTTCCATAGCCCAGGGTGCCTTCTCCGGTGCCTTGTCCAAGGGCGTTGTAAGAACTGACAGTTTGAAGTCGGAAGAAACCTGCTGTGTAGTTTACGTGCTAAGAATTTGAAAATGTTTGGAGAAGAATTTGATCATTTTGAAGAAATAAAATGAGGATGTGTCCAGGAAACTAATCCCCTGAAGAAACAGCTTAGCAGTGAAACGTAGCAGCGCTGAGAGTGACGTTGGGTACACTCAAGATAAGCACATATCCTTTTCCTTTTCAAAGTTATAAGCTGCTTTTCAAAGTTATTAAGCTGATTTCAAAGTCATTAAGCTGATTAGTAAGCAACGTTAGTGGTCATTGATGCAAAACAGAGCATTTGGTCCGTACCATAAGAAAACCGTAGCTCTTAGAAGTCTGAGACCCGTTGCTTTTAACAACACTGATTGAATTCAGCATTTAATGAATGGGAACGTACAATGAATTAGCGTTCTAAAGATAATATTAGAGCATTCTTTTACATTTGTAGCTCAACAGATATTTTGCTCTATTGAATCGATCATAGTTTTGTAATATGGCGCTTAGCCTAGGAGGCCCTATAGGGTGCCTTATAAGGCACCTTACAGGGCACCTTACTAGGCACCTTATAAGGCACCTTACATGGCAGCTTACTGGGTACCTTACAAGGTGCCTTATAAGGCGCCTTACAAGGTGCCTTGCAAGGTGCCTTACAAGGCACCTTGTAACGCTCATTAGTCTAAGGTGCCTTGTAACACGCGTTAGCTGCTACAGCTTGCTTTAACGATACAACGCCCACGCCTTTATATGGGCATCTCTACCTTTACCGCGGAACCTAAAGCAAATGACATTACCGCAGTTTAGTAAACATACCCCATAATCCTATATGAACAGAACATTATACAGATCAACATATTACATTCCACCAGACTGGTAGCGAATGAGTGCCAAATAAACTTTTTTGTCCCAGAAGAAAACTATTAAAATCTCAAGGTCCCAAAATCATCGTCATCTATGGCGATGATACCTTACCAATGAAAATTTAAACTCAACATAAATGCCAATCTAAAGCATTATTTAAACCATCTTATTCCCGTTGTGCCCTCTAGAACTCAGGGGGACATAGTCCAAAGAAAACACATGTAGATCTTCAGAAACATGGTTATGAGCAATGGAATGCTGTACTGTCAGGGCTTCAGCCACTTTTTGATTTAATCGGCTCTTATGTTCAAGCACCCGAACCCACAGCTCCCTAGTGGTTTGGCCACATGGGCATTGTATAATATAGACATCAAATGTGGACCTATCTAATGTATGCCAGCGCAGATTATAATATTGCCCTTTATGAGAAAAAACTTTAAGATCTAGAGAAAGTGCACAAATTTGGCAATGTCCACTTTTCTCATGATATGCCTGCATCTCTCAGCCTCTTTCCCCCTGAGGAGATTTTGCTAGACTCACATTCTCTTTTAAATTTTGATCTCTCGAGAAAACTACCCAGGCTTTTATATCCTGTGAACTAGGAATGATGTTAAGTATTGCTGAATGCTTCCAGATAATTTTACATATTCCAGCACTTAACGGAGAGAATTGGGTAACAGAATGAACATATTTTTTATCTATCTGTGTCTTAGTATTGTGATGGCCACTCAGTAGAAGTTCTCAATTATTATACAGCACCCATAACCTCTCTTTCTGAACCAATCTCCGTGGCTATCCACGTCACAAAAAATCATCCATGAGGGTCTTTTATTCATCTAAGAACACCTCATGGGAACTACAATTGTGGCAGTACCTAACGAACTGAGAAAATGGTAAACTATGTTTCAAAGTAGTGGGATGAGTGCCAGTATAATGGAGTAAGATGTTCCTATCAGTAGTCTTCTTGAAAACACTAGTGTGCAAATGCCCGGTATCTTTCATAATTTGAACATCTAAATAGGAAATAACATTAGCATCATATGTCAGTGAAAACTGAATGTGGTGGTTACAAGTATTTAGCCAGATGCCAAACTGTTCCAACAGTGCAGTATCCCCTTCCCCCTCAGAAAGTGCCACCCTAGGCAACTGCCCAGTCTGCCTAATAGATAGACCGGCCCTTTGAGTCAACTTGGGGAATGTGGAATGCTGGCATCACCGCAAATGTTTTAAGAGTATCTGCTTCCCAAAAATATATTTTTTAATGAAAGTAGCACTGATAGGGGGGCGGAGCCTGATGTCCAGCGGGATGGTCGCATAACGCTGAGGCTCCCGAGAGGCCTACTCAGAATCCTGAATTAACACCGTACATACTTGGAACTTCTACTCTGATCTTGCCGGGGCACATTGGTGAGATGGCGGGGACCAAACCCACGCGCCTGGAATTTGGATCTCCAGCGGCTTCTCACGGCAAACGTTCCAAAACTGAACCCCCGTCCCCGCAGAAGGGGCTGGCCTTGCGCGAGGGCCCCGAAATGCAGCAGGAAATCCTCGCAGAGATTAGAGGGGTCAAAAACCTCGTGCAGTCAAACGGTGAAGCACTCCGAGCACTGCGGGAAGATCTTGGTGTGCTGCAAAGCAAACTAGAAGGGCTTTCTTCGCGTCAGGACAAAATGGAGAGCATATTGGACTCCCATGCGGCCCGGTTGTCCAAACTCGACAAAGTTGAACGTCAGGTGCGGGCCTTGCAGAAAGAAGTGGAAGATGGCAATAATAGAGCGCGCCGCAACAACCTACGACTCGTGGGCATACCGGAGGGAGCGGAATCGGGAGACATGAAAGAGTTTTTATGCAAAATCCTCCCTTCCCTGCTCCAAATCACCTTTACCAAAGATTTGGAGATCGATCGCGCTCATCGTGTACCCACAAGCATAACGCTCAACAGGAAGACCCCGCGGCCTATCATTTTTCGACTTTTGAGATATCAACACGTGGAGCAAATTCTAAATGCCTCTCGGGCAAAGGGCCATATGGAGTTTGAGAGCCACAAGATCTCCTTCTATCCTGACTTGGCTAAACCCACGGTCGACCGCCGAAAGCGCTTTCTGGAATTCCGGCCGAGGCTTCAACAACTACAAGCACGCTATGGCCTGATGTACCCGGCCAAGCTCCGAGTCACGCTTCACAATCAGACAAGAACATTTGAGGACCCTGATCTACTAGCGGAGTTTTTGGATTCCAAAGAAGCCGACTTGATGCGCTGACTTCCAGAATATTCCTGCAAGTATTCTCATATCCGCTGTACCTGCCACATTGGATCTGCCGCAGCCCAGCAAAGAGTCTGGCGAGGGCAGTTTGTTTGCCTTACTTTTGATGATATCTGTGACCCGACTCCATCTACCCACAGTAGCCTCGATGAGTATCAGAGACAGTGTTAATTATGGACTCTGGTGTTTCTTTTCTTTTTTTCATGTCTTTCTATTTCCTCTCTAGGGCCTCCTCCCGCAGACATCTGGTCGCCATATTCTTTGGGGGTTTTGCTTCTTCTCTAAGATACAATGGTACATACTTTTCAATATGGGGTGTATTTGCCAGCATACTCGGTGATTATGTCATTGTTGCACAGATTCTGATTGTGTTGTATGTCTTCAAGCGCCCTTACCTAAAATGTCTATTACCGATTGATGGCACCATGTAAGATTTTCTCATTGAACGTAAAAGGAATCAATAATCCGATAAAACGGAAGAAAATCCTAAGCTACCTAAGTCAGGAAGCTGCGGATCTGATTTTTCTCCGAGAAACGCCTTTAAATTCGAAGGAAACTCTTGAACTCAATATTAAACCTTACATGGTGGCCGCCTATTCCCCAGCCGTTTCTAAGAAATGTGGGGTTGCCATACTGGTTAGGAAATCTTTGCATGCTACTATTATTGCGACTAGCTCAGATACAGAAGGTAGATGGTCCAGAGTTCACCTCAAGATAGGTAGCCTTGAAGTTACATGTATATGCCTCTACGCTCCTAATGTGGATGACCCTGCCTTTTTTGTTACCATTGCCCAGGTTGCGCAGGCCTCTGCTAATACTTCATTGATAATTGGGGGGGATTTTAATCTAGTCCTTGATCCCCTGATTGACAAACAGCCGCCTAGGACAAGTGGTCCCCCCAAGAGTCACACCACGCTTACCTCCCTGATCAAAGATCTTGCTCTAGTTGATCTCTGGAGGTTACTACACCCCAATGAGCTTGACTTCACCTTCTTCTCTTCCCCTCACAAATCCCAGTCTCGCATAGACTTCTTTCTAATATCAAAACTGTTAGTTCCTCAGGTGGACACTGCAAAGATTCACTCCCAACATATTTCAGATCATGCTGCCTGCAGCTCGTTGGAAAACCTTTTCTGATTTACAAAAGGAATTTGCGTTACCAGCGAAACACTACTTTCAATTGATGCAGCTTCAACACTGCCTCAAAAGTGCTCGAATCATGCCGCCCTCTGCCCCTACTGAGGACGGGCTATTAGAGATAGTTCACTCTATTAGTAGTACACATGGGGTAGCCTCTAACTTTTATAAAATATTATGTCAGGGTACAGACACGGCCACTTTTAGATCCCAACAAGCCTGGGAGCGCGAACTGCAAACCACTTTAACCCCTGTGCAATGGAGCGTTTTCTGGAGCAAAGTAGTGCGGGTTTCCCGGTCTGCCTCTGTTACCCAAACTCTCTTCTTTTTTGCACACAGATGCTTTTATACCCCAGAAAAAATAGCCAAATGGAACACAACTGCTAGGGACCAGTGTTGGTCTTGCCATACTGCTGTGGGAACCTTCGCTCATGTTATTTATGAATGTCCTCAACTATAGGCTTATTGGGGGCGGGTTTGGGGTTGTATTCAATTTATCTTACACCTTCACGAACCTCTCTCTTGGAAGATTGTGGGACTCCGCTCTGTGGCGGAGGTCCCCTCTCTTCCTAAGAAGGGTCGCTTTCTCCTTGATTTCATGCTGGGTATAGCTATATGCTTAATCATGAGGAATTGGAAGGATAGCTCTCGACTTACTGTCAATGAATGGAGGAACCTCGTCTGCTTATATAGTAAATATGAGCAGACACCTCGGAGAGCTATTCCCCATGTCCAAACTCACTCTTGCTTGTCTAAATGGCAGATGCTCAATGATTATGTACAATCTGCTCATTGTTCCAACATGCCTGTATAATGTGCACTCATCATGTTTCAGATCACCGTTAGGTTTTGTAACACAATAATGTAAGTACACGCCCGCTTTGGGAATGACTAGTTTTCTAGAGAAGAAGCGGGGGGGAGGGGGGTGGCAGGGGTTTACTTTGGTGTATGTATTACACTTTATGTATCTGTCTTTTAGCTGTATGTCTTCCTTTTCCTTTGTTGTTATAAAACGAAAATAAAGAATTTTAAAAAAAAAGAAAGTAGCACTGATAAACATTGTTGCATATCATGAGATTAAACTCATATGTTAAGCCTTAGAAATAAGATAATTGAGGAAAGTATAGCATAGCAGTAAGATGTCTGAGTTTTTGGAATGAGACGAGCTTTGCAGTAAAAAAAGATAAGTGCAGAACTAATTATAGACTTTAGGATGCAGTTAAAGGTCAGCCTGGAGACGAAAGACCACCACCCCCCCCCCCTTCCCAAATGACTTGTAGGATTGAAAAGCCCAGCTGCATTCTTACATGTGAGTGAGATGGGGGTATGCTGAGGAGAGAAAAACAGGGAGAATAATTCTAGTGGAAACCACGGAACCCAAGAGTTTCATTTCTTCCATTGGAACGGTGGTCCTCAGTGGGGATTAACACTGCACTACTCAAAAGTGCTAGTTGATATATTGCAGAAACAGGAAGGAGACATTTTTTTAATAGTTATGCCTTGTGAGGATAAATATGCAAAATTATTTAAATATATTGTTATTTTCCATGAACTTATATGATTTAATAAAACTTGTAAATACTGCCAGCCCTATCAGTTTTGTTTTTCTGTGTTTCTGGGAAGGGAAATTCCAACATTAACACCTTTCTTCCCTAGGCAGAGGCATCAGGTGCCATGATGTATTCAAAAACTGCTGAATCCTGCCTGAGGAGCTCCTGCCAGACTGGTCCTGGATCAAGGAACACCCCTACAAGGCAATTGGGCATGGAGGCATAACGTCATCTATGATCATTCTACTAGATCTCTTTCATGTTTAACAGATCCATTTCTTGATTATTCAAGCTTATGTTTAGTTTACTGAAAGATTTACTAAACCACATGTCAACCAAAGAAGCAGCAAGACAGTGTAAATACTGAAAAAATGCATAATATGATACAACGGTGGACTAGGAACAAGGGGAACAGATGAGCCTTGTGAAATGTATATACCTATGCAATACATAGACAAAAATACAAAAACTTTGGGGGCACAGTACAGCACCCCTACCCAAACGTCAAACCTGCAGTGAGCCCTACGCAATCCTCAATGGAACCTCAACCAGGGCCATACCAGGGACTGTGCGAGTGATGTGGCTGCACAGGGCACAGTAGAAAAAGGGTGCTGATATTATCAGTGAGCTTCCATAAAGCCCAACAAAAGTGAGTTCCTGCTCGCAAGCTGGTGAATGGGGGGCAGGGGGCAGTACCAGTTTAACCAGTAGCACAGGGTGCACTTCCAGCTTGGTACGGTCCTGGTCTCATCCATCAGAGCAGAAGGAATTAGACAAAAAGGAGTCAAATATAAGAAAGCTCACTGACAACTCTTCTCCAGGCTAACTCTTCAAGGAAGAAGTAGAGTTAAGAAGCAAATGTGGGAGCAGCTTAATATACAGGAAGAAGTATATGAAAGAAGGAGAGCAACAAGAGGTTGAAGTACCAGAAAGAGAGGCACAATGATGTGTGAGCAGTGGATTTTTGTGACCTAAATGCATGATTTCATACATTTTGGCACTAAGGATCATTCTGTAAGTCCTTGACCATTCTCCTAGTCCACTTCTATCTTTTTTCACCTTTTAAAGGATGTCTAGTGTTTTACAGACTTTTCTTTCATCTGTATAGTAGAAAATCTTTATCCAAAATGGGTTAATTTGCCCATTTTGAATTAGGAATGAGGGCCAAGATGAATAGCTGTTCAGGAACACCAGGTTAACACTATCTACGTAAGCTACAACTAAATTTATGACCAATCAGCACTTGAAATGCATAAACATCTCAATCTAAATCGCAAGCTGGTAGCTCAAAAGACAATGAAAACATTTCCTAAGGTTACCAGACGTCTCTGGTTTTTAGGGATTCTCCCTGAAATTGCATGCTTGTCTCTGATTGGTCTACATATTGCCATATCTACTTGTCTCCAAATAACCAAAAATCCCCCTATGCATGATTCATCATATGTGTCAGCATAAGGAGGCAAAATTGATACTAAGGGGGTTATTTTAGAAGCACTATTTGTGATTTGGACATCTGAAAATGCCCATTCAGATGTCCAAAGCACAGAGATGTCCCCAGAACCATTTTAGAACGCCAACTTTGGAGACATCTCCAGCACAAGCACATTCAGGGAGAATGGGGGTGTGGCAGAGGGGTAGCCTGGGCGGTGTCATGGAGTTGTGCATCACAGTGTGATTTCACAATGCGGCATGCATGTCTAGTCCTGGCTACTGACATGTCCATGCGTATACCTGCTCCTGACCATGACTAGGTTCCAAAAAAGTGCTTGTTTCTTGGCAGTAACATTCGCAGAAGGTAGAGTAAAATGTGCTCTCGCTGTCAGAGTAACTTTCACCGGGATATAAACACCTGCCGGTTTAGCAGCAGTCCTTTCAGTTTTATCACCCCGCTGCTGCACATCTACGATTGGGGCCTTGGACGTGCATTTCTCATACATATACGTCCCTGTTCTGAAATCCAGTGCCAGTGATGTCTATGTACTCAGTTCTGCAGATGTGCATTTCAGGGAAGTCCATTTTGTGAAAAAGTCTGCAAGCATTCCCGTACACAGCTATGCTCTCAGATCCATTTGCGAGGATGTTCATCTTTCATAAGAAGGAGCGAATTCAGATGGCACTTACACCTGCCTTTCTTCACTGTTGCCACTCCCCTGGAATTTTGAACGTTTCAACCGAGATGTCTCAGATTCATTCTGGTCGTCCTTTTTAAAATACCATGTCACATCTCCCAGTACTCTTGCAGTCACAGTTAGAGCATCAGGAGCAACTTAGGAGTGACCATGATAATGAATAAAGAGTCATGGCCCTGCAATGAGAGCTGGAGAGAAGTAGAAGCAGCAAACCATGGAGGCCAGAAGACCTCTATCTGTCTTTTCCCACCCCTACCTTTGAAGCACAATGAGAGCTGCAGAAGGAGCCAGAACATTTGAAGGCTTCCATCCTCCCTTTCTGCACCTGTATCATTGAAACTCAGAAAGTTCCTAGTGTACTGGACTCCTGGCCAAAGGTTATTAATGAATATGGCTATAAATGGCAGAGGTGTCTATAATCCCATGAGAAGTACCACACTGGAGAAACCTCATTTCTTGATTTTTCATACAGAAATCACACGTGTGCAAGTGGTTGGTGAGATTGTTTTCACTGACAAGGGCCGCAGTGTGTTGTGTGACTATTTCTTTAAGAAGAGCAACCAAGCATGGATTCAGAACATTTTTTCCTGTGATTCCAGCATTATAGAGTAAGAGAAGAAAATGTGTGTAGCCATCTGACATTCTTTTCTACAGGAAAAAGAGAAAAAAAAATCATTTTAACTCCCTCAGGAAACAGTGATTGTTGTTTTACCCCGTTTTGCTCTGACCTTAAGGAAATTTAAATATATAGCACTCCTTGTGGCCTTGGACAAGTCACTTAACCCTCTATTGCCTCGGAACAAAGGCCTGGCAATCTACTTCTGGTCACACTGCCAAGAAAACCCAGGGGCTACTGGGTCACCAGGAGTCAGTATTAATTTGAAGGCTCACATTGCATTTTTCATTCAGGGAGGCAAAAAAAGATATATGCAGTTTTTCAGTTGGGTTAAGTTACCATTAGTGAGCAGTAAGGGGTTAAAAGCTGATCTTTATAATAATGTTGTTGTTGCCAAGTGCTGTCCAGTAGACATCAACTCACAGCAACCATGAGGGTATTTGTCCTAAATTGTGTTCAGTTAGGCAACTAATTGTTGATAGAGTGACATCTATAGCTGTTGTTGTATCATAAGAACACAAGATAAGCCACACTGGTTCAGATCAAAGTTCCATCAAGCTCAGTATCTTCTATCTCATCAATAGCCAATCCAAGTCACAAGTACGTGTCAGGTTCCCAAAAGGCAGACACATGCCATGTTGAACATAAGAGCATAAGATATGCCATACTGGGTCAGACCAAGGTCCATCAAGCCCAGTATTCTGTTTCCAACAGTGGCCAATCTAGGTCACAAGTACCTAGCAGTTTCCCCAAAAGACACAGGTTCAACAATGCTTGTATTGGGTCAGGCAGTGGTATCCCGGATCCCCTTTAATAATGGTTTATGGACTTTCCTCTAGGAACTTGTCCAAACCTTTTTTAAACCCAGCTACACTAACAGCTTTTACTATATCCTCCGGTAACGAATTCCAGAGTTTGATTATGCGTTGAGTGCAAAAATATTTCTCTTATTAGTCTTAAATAGGATACCCTATAGTTTTGTTGCATGTCCCCTAGTCTTTCTATAGTTTGATGGTGTAAACAATCGATCTGCGTTTACCTGTTCCACTCCATTAATTGATAGACCTCTATCATATCTCCCCTCAGCTGTCTCTTTTCCAGGTTGAAGAGCCCTAACCTTTTTAACCTCTCTTCATAGGTGTATCATTTCATCTCCTTTGTCATTTTAGTGACTCTTCTCTGTATCTTTTCTAATAGCGCTATATCCTTTTTAAGATACGGCGACCAGAGTTGCACACAATATTCAAGGTGTGGTCGCACCATGGAATGACACAGAGGCATTATAATATCCTTTGTTTTATTTTCCATCCCTTTCCTTATGATACCTATCATTCTATTTGCTTTCTTGGTAACTGCTGCATACTTGACGGAGAGTTCCAACATGCTATCCACGATGACGCCTAAATCTTTTTCCTTGGTGGTGGTTCCCAATGTGGAAACTTGCATCATGTAACAATAGTTTGGGTTGTTCTTTCCTAGGTACATAACTTTGCACTTCTCCACATTAAATTTCATCTGCTATTTGGATGCCCAGTCTGCCAGTTTATCAAGATCCTCTTGAAATTTTCCACAATCCTTATCCTTTGAATAGTTTTGGGTCATCTGCAAATTTGATTAACTCACTCATTATTCCCCTTTCCAGGTCATTTATGAATACGTCAAAAAGCAGCGGACCCAGCACAGATCCCTGGGGTACTCCACTATTCACCTTTCTCCATTGGGAAATTTTCCATTTAGCCCTACCCTCTGCTTTCTATCTTTTAGCCAGTTCCTGATCCACAATATTACACTGCCTCCTAATCCATGACTTTTTAATTTCGCTCTTACTTCCTCAGTTGAAATGGCATCAAAACTGAGCTCTGCAATGCTCACAGCTGTTTCTCAAAAGATAATCAGGAAGATTCAGCTTTGCACTCATGAGGGACCCTGTCAAAGGCTTTCTGAAAAATCCACATACACTATATCAACTGACTGACCTTTGTCTAAGAAAAAGCTAAAATGAGCAGTTGCAAATGTTAAAGACTTACATCAAGCTTGGGTGTTGTTGAAAAATACTATCGTGGAAGCCCAGACCAGCTGAATTCCACGCTTTAAGAAAAAGTGGACGGAAGTCAAAAAAACTGACAACATGTTTTAAAGGTGAGGCCAGAGTGGCTGTTGTTGCCAAAAAAGCATCTTTCAGGAAATGGAAAAAAGAGCCAAATGACGAAAACGGAAAACAGCACAAGCACTGGCAAGTTAAATTCAAGGCATTGATAAGGCATGCAAAGAGAGAACTTGAGAAGAATCTTGCTGTGGAAGCAAAAACGCCTAATAAAGACTTTTTCAAGTACATTTGTAGCAAAAAAGAGTCAGTTGGACCATTAGATGATAGAGGGGTAAAAGGAGCAGTAAGAGGGGACAAGCTATAGCGGAGAGACAATGAATTCTTTGCTTTGGTCTTTACTGAGGAAGATTTAGGGATGTTACCCATGACTGACATTGGTATTTAAAGGTGATACTGTGGAAGAATTGAAAGAAATATCGATACACCAGGAAGATGTATTACAACTATTTGATAAACTGAAGAGTAGCAAATCACCTGGACCGGATGGTATACATCCAAGGGTGTTGAAAGAACTGAAATATGAGATTGCAGACCTGCTATTAGTAATCTATGAACTATCATTAAAATCATCTCTAATACCTGAAGATTGGAGAATGGACAATGTAATGCCAATTTTTAAAAAGGGTTCCAGCAGTGATCCGGGAAACCGCAGACCAGTGAGCCTGACGTCAGTACCAGGAAAAATGGTAGAAACCATCATAAAGAACAAACTTACTCAACATGTAGTTAGTCATGGCTTAATGGGAGACAGCCAAAATGGCTTTAGACAAGAAAGATCTTGTCTTACTAATCTGTTATGTGTTTTTGAAGGTGTGAATAAACAGGCATGCAAAGGTGAGTCAGTTGATATAGTGTATCTGGACTTTCAGAAAGCCTTTGACAAGGTACCTCATCAGAGACTTTTGGCAAAACTAAAAAGTCATGGGATAGGAGGCAGTGTACTATTGTGGATCAGGAACTGGTTAAAAGATAGAAAGCCGAGGGTAGGGCTAAATGGCCAATTTTCCCAATGGGAAAAAGGTGAATAGTGGAGTACCCCAGGGTTCTGTGTTGGGTCCGCTGCTTTTTGACATATTCATAAATGACCTGGAAAAGGGAATAATGATTGAGGTTATCAAATTTGCAGATGACACAAAACTATTTAAAGTTGTTAAAACCCAAGAGGATTGTGGAAAATTGCAAGAGGATCTTGATAAATTGGAAGACTGGGCATTCAAATGGCAGATGAAATTTAATGTGGACAAGTGCAAAGTTATGCATCTAGGAAAGAACAACCCAAACTATGGTTGCACGATGCAAGGTTCCACGTTGGGAATCACCACCCAGGAAAAAGATTTAGGTGTCATCGTGGATAACATGGTGAAACCCTCTACCCAGTGTGCAGCGGCGGCCAAGAGAGCAAATAGAATGCTAGGTATCATAAGGAAAGGAATGGAAAATAAAACAAAGGATATTATAATGCCTCTGTATCATTCCATGGTGCGACTGCACCTTGAATATTGTGTGCAATTCTGGTCACCATATCTTAAGCGTTACTTGAAAAGGTTCAGAGAAGAACCACCAAAATGGTAAAGGCGATGGAAGGATACCCCTATGAAGAGAGGTTAAAAAGGTTAGGGCTCTTCAACCTGGAAAAGAGACAGCTGAGGGGAGATATGATAGAGGTCTATAAATTAATGAATGGAGTGGAACAGGTAAACGTAGATCAATTGTTTACATCATCAGAATATAAAAAGACTAGGGGACATGCAACAAAGCTATAGGGTAACCTATTTAAGACTAATAAGAAAAAATATCTTTTCACTCAACATGTAATCGAACTTTGGAATTCGTTACCGGAGGATGTAGTAAATGCTGTTAGTGTGGCAGGGTTTAAAAAAGGTTTGGATAAGTTCCTGGAGGAAAGGTCCATAAATTATTATTAAAGGGGACCCAGGATATCACTGCTTGACCCAATACAAGCATTGTGGAACCTGTGTCTTTTGGGGAGACTACTCGGTACTTATGACCTAGATTGGCCATTTTTGGAAACAGGATATTGGGCTTGATGGACCTTTGGCCTGACGCAATATGGCATATCTTATGTTCTTATATTCTTATATTAATTCACACCTTCAAAAAAACATAACAGATTAGTAAAGCCATGTTGGCGGTCTCCCATTAAGCCATGACTATCTACATGTTCAATAATTTGCTGCTTATCCCAGTGCCAAGCAGTGGATTTCCCCAGTCCACTTCAGTAAGAGCTGATGGACTTTTCCTCCAGGAATTTATCAAAATTTCATTTAAACCCAGCAACAAATTGCAGAGTTTTATTACGTGTTGAGTGACAATTTTTTGGTCTCCGATTAGTCTTTAATGTGCTACATTGTAGTGTCATTGTATGTCCCCTAGTCTTTCTACTTTTTGTAGGAGTAAACAACTGGGCTATGTTTACCCATTCCACTCCGCTCATTATTTTATCTCTCTCATATCTCTCCTCAGCCATCTTTTTCAAAAAGCCCTAACCTTTTAAGCCTTTCCTTGAAAAGATATCCTTCCATCCCCTTTATTATTTTGGTCACTCTTCTCTGTACCTCTTCAAATTCTGCTAGATCCTTTAATAGATATGGCAACCAGAATTGCACACAATATTCAAGGTGTGGTCACACCATGGAACGATACAGAGGCATTATAATATCCTTTGTTTTATTCTTCTTTCCTTTCCTTATGATTCCCAGCATTCTATTTGCTTTCTTGGCTGCCGCTGTGCACTAGGTGGAGGGTTTCAACGTATTATCCACAAAGACACCTAGAAGAGCATTTTCAAAGGCATTTACCAGTTTACAGACCCGCAAACCATGTAAATGCTGCTGTGCAGGATATTCAGCGACACTAACCATGTTAGTGTCGCTGAATATCCCCAGGTGCTAAGCAGTTAGAATCGAGGCATTCTGGAGGTGTTCTGGGGTGGAGCGGAGGCGGCACCTATCACTAACTGGGCAGCAATGATATTGAGCCGTTGGCTGGTTAGCAATATGCGGAGAAAGTTAGGCACATCAATATCTAGGAGAAATGACAGCTGCTGCAACCTAGACCATACCCCCCCCCCCTTTCAGGTCCTGAAAAGGACTAGGGGAGACCAGTGCACCCCAACAAGATACACAGGAATGGAAATATGAACATATATGGCAGGACAGACCTTGCAGCAAATGGTACGTGTCAGTAGTGACCTCCCCAGTGATCTCTGCCTTGGAAATCACCACAAACAAGCCCTAACTTCTAGGGATGGTCCTACACCAGGTCCACAACACTGTGAATGAACATTGCAGGTACCCAAAGGATGCAAAACATTGCTGAACAACACATGACTGCCCATTATGTTCTTATGCCAGTAGGTGTGCACAGTCAGCTCAGTATAACCAGGCCTGTTCAGCTCTCCCTACACCCCTTGCTGTGAACCCCATTCTGCTGTCAGATAGCTTCCATCTGTGCCCTGCTCTTCTACTGCCAAATCCTGACATTGCTCCATTCACCTTGCTGCCCCCCATAGCTGGAACAAACTACCAGAGTCTGTATGTCAGGTTACATTCCTGGCCCCTCTCAAATCTTGCCTGAACACTCACCTCATTGCTGCTGCTGCTGAATCTGATCCACCTAAGCTCTCTTGTGTTTCCTGCCCATTCCCCCTGGATGTATCCTGGCCACAGCTTCTGTGTTGTCTGGCCCTACTAGACTGTAAGCTCTCCTGAGCAGGGACATTGGATACATGTGCCTGTGCAGCGCTGCATAATGCTCAGTAGTAGTTGTTGTAGTTGTAGTAGGGCCTCCTACTATGGCATCTGAAGCCCACCTATCTGGATACTGGCATTTATCACAGCAGCTATACCTGTCTCATTGTGGCATATGTCGGTCTGTATACATCCGCTGCCTCTCTGCCTTCCCACAGCCAGTTTTGTTGCATTATCCCCTGGTCAGGGCTATGTGGGCATTGGAGGGGATCTCTGTGCCATCGTGGCATGTAGCCAGACTCCAGAGATATCATCACTCTCGCAGCTCTCATTGACCCGGGCTTTGGTAGGGATGCCTTTCACATGGGACAATCCAGGGACAGTTGGTACTACATCAGTCATGTCTCCTAGTGCCAGGCAAAGCATATGTATGGCTGCCCTATCACACTGCCAACAATATTTTGGCTTATTCGAGCACCCTATGTTAACAGAACAGGAACAAATCAGCATAGGTTCCCAATAGGCTCACTGTCTCGACCATATCCCTGTAGATGATAGGGACCATCAGACTACGCATATTCCACAGTGCAAACAGCAGTACTACATTCTTGACTGCAACACCATTGGTTCCACAATCTGTGCAGTATGGGCATGCCTTAGTGCTGTTTTCACTGTTGGGTGCCCTCTTTTTGAGGGTCCCTTAGCATTGACTGGACTATGTTTTGACAGTTAGCTATGGTGAGCTGTCTTTGAATTTGCCTGCCCATACACACAGCCATACAATACTCTGCGGCCATCCATATGGTCCAGGTACTGGCCAGGCTTTCATGTCCCCACTGCATTGCAGATGAGCACACCAGATCCCCTCCATTGCAGCACTCAAACAGTCCACACACATACACCCCCTCCCTTTTTGTCGTGGTAACATGATTCTGCCATAACGCTGCCCTGACTCTATACATAACAGCAAGGCCAGTGCTAGGGCTTCTAGCACCCCCCCCCCCCCCCCGCAACCTATAAGTCGGCACCCCTCCCTCATTATTATTAATGTTGGCTGCACCCTACCCTCCTTTTTCCCAAAACCGCTTTGTGAACTCTTTTCAAGTGATATTAGTATTTCTGCTTCAAATTCAGTGTTGTAAGAAAATTGCAGCAAAAGAGTTTGCTTTTTGCATAACCAAAATAAAAATACTTAGCAGTAAATACTTAGCATCATACAAAGAGGCTGTGATAGTCCAAAAAAAAAAATCTGATTCTGGTCATCTCACTAACAACAACATAAACATTCTCCAGTGCCAGGCATATTGTGAACTAATATAAAACATTGTAAAAGTCACTGAAAATCTACAAAGTCCAAATCTACCCTACCATACTAACATACACTTCCAAAACTCATACAATAAGGGGCTTACCAAGAAAAAAGCAGCACTACAAATACTGCAATGGGACCGAAAACATCCATACACCTATTTGAAAAGCTGTACAAGTCAAATTACTATAGTACAGATCCCTACGTATAAATTCCATGTTAACAGAACACCTGGCCTTGGTCACACACTCAGAACACAGAACCTCACCAAGTACATTATGTAACCACAACCTAAAGTAAAAATAAAAATATGTAGACAAAAATTAAAGTAAAACCCGAAGAAACCAGACTCCGCATGCGGTGCCACACCAGATAAGAGATGCAGTTCCCCATACTGTTTGAAATATAAAGATAGTGTAAAGTCCAGTCACTAAATTGAAAATAAAATTATTTTTTCTACCTTTGTTATCTGATGATTTTTGATCATGCTGGTCCTGATCTAAGGTTTCTGTTTTCCTCTGTCTTCTCTTAGCTCTTTTTCTATGGTCTATAGTCCATCTGCCATTTCTTGTCTCTCCTTTTGCTTTCTTCATTTTCTTCCATCAGCCTTTTTCCAGTCACAGTAACCCTCCCCAGTATCAGCCCCCTTTATACCCTCCCCTCCCAGTACCTTCCAGTGTCAACCCCCTTGCATTCCCAGCACTGCCACTGGTATCTATCCCCTTCTAGGCCCCCTCCTTCCCCATCGTCCAGCTCCTTCTAGTCCAAATACCATCCCAGGTATCAGCGAACTTCCAGTCCCAATGCCCCCTCCTGTGTCAGTTCCCTTCCAGTCATCCTCTCCTCTGTCCATCTGCTTTCCAGTGCCATCCCCCAGTATCAGCTCCCTTCAAGCCCCACCTTCCCTCCGGCCTCCTCTTTCCCCTCTTTTCTACTCCCTTCCAACCCCCATGAGAGCTCCCTTCTAGTCCCCACCTCCCCCCCTGAGAGTTCTCTTCCAACTACCTTCCTATTACCCAGCCACCTTCCAGCCCCATCCCCAAGTGTCTGCTCCCTTCCAGCTCCCCTCTGTGTCTGTTCCCTTCCAGCTCCCCCCATATCTGCTCCCTTCCATCCCCCGTGTAGCTCCCCCATGTCTACTCCCTTCCAGCTCCCCCTGTGTCTGCTCCCTTGTAGCCCCCCATGTCTGCTTCCTTTCAGCTCCCCAGTGTCTGCTCCCTTGTAGCACCCCATGCCTGTCCCTTTCAGCCCCCCATGTCTGCTCCCTTCCAGCTCCCCCAAGTAGTTCCCCCATTCTGCTCCCTTCCAGCTCCCGCCCCCATGTCTGTGCCCTTGTAGCCCCCCCCCCGTGTCTGCTCCTTTCCAGCTCCCCAGGATCTGCTCCCTTGTAGCCTCCCATGATTGCTCCCTTTCAGCCCCCATTCCCTTGTCTGCTCCCTTCCAGCTCCCCAGTGTCTGTTCCCTTGTAGCCCCCATGTCTGCTCCATTTCAGCCCCACCCCATGTCTGCTTCCTTCTTGCTCCCCCCATGTCTGTTCCCTTCCAGCTCCCCAGTGTCTGCTCCCTTGTAACCCCTCATGTCTGCTCCCTTTCAGCCCCCCCCCCCCCGTGTCTGCTCTGATTCATCCTTCAAAGAAGAAAGCAGCCCCAGGACATTTCTCTGTTCCTACGGCTCTGCTATCTTTTATACTGCTGGGTCACGGAGTTTCTAAAAGCAATAATAAGCATTTCCTGTTTCTTACAAGAAACAGGAAATGCTTACATAGTAACATAGTATATAACGGCAGATAAAAAACAGTATGGTCCATCTAGCCTGCCCATCAAGGCAGCAAGAGTAGGTGCAACTGCCGCTCCATGCAGGTCACCCCTCCCCATGCCTTTGTTTAGGGAGTGTACCTACTGCTCCTTGTAGGTCACCCCTCTTTGTTCAGATATAAGAGATAGTTATGCTTATTTTGATTTTATCCTGTTGCTATAAAGGGATTCACTATATCTGTCCCATGCCATTTTGAATTCTGTGACTGTATTTTCCCCCACCACTTCCATCGGGAGGGCATTCCAAGCATCCACCACCAGGCAATGTTAGGAAATACGTTTTTACTGAAAGGGTGGTAGATGCTTGGAATGCCCTTCCGATGGAAGTGGTGGGGACATTCAAAATGGCATGGGATAGACATAGTGGATCCCTTTATAGGAACAGGATAAAATCAAAATAAGCATAACTATCTCTTATATCTGAACAAATAGGGGTGACCTACACGGAGCGGCAGGTGCACCTACTCTTGCCACCTTGCTGGGCAGACTAAATGGACCATACTGGTCTTTATTTGCCGTCATATACTATGTTACTATGTAAGCATTTCCTGTTTCTTGTAGCTTGTTACTGCTGCAAATGCTGCGGTCCAGCAGTATGAAAGATAGCAGAGTCACAGGAACAGAGAAATGTTCCTGTGGTTGCTTTCATTTTTGAAGCAGTGGGTGGCTAGCGATGGTGACCCCCCCCCCCCCTGGATGCCGGTGCCCTCCTGCCACACTTACCCAGCTTTTCGGGTAGCGCCAGCCCTGCATAACAGCTCTGGCATGGGTTACCAGGACTACAAATGTGATCTCCGTTTCACACCCCAGAGAGGTCCCTGCTCGCGCCCATTCTATCCCTGCATCAGCTGTCCCATTTTTCAGAGCATGGGAGTTGTTGGGGGTACCATAGATTGGCTTCTTTAATACACCATGCACATTACTGCATAGCCTTGATTACCACTATTGGTCTTCTTGTATTTCTGTAAGCAGGGGCAGCTCAAGGCAATCTGCTACTTGAAGGATGAGATGGCGCCTCCCCCCCACCCCTGAGCCAAGGGGGGGGGGGAGGCTTTCTCAAAATTGCAGTCAGGGACTGAACCACATCAAAAAGTTGATTAGATAATGTGGAGGAAATAAAAAAGATTTTCGCACACCACGGAACTAAAAGAGAAGCGAGAACCGCTGCACAGTTTATAACACCAAATTAAATAACTCATTTTTATTTTGTTGTTATAAACTGTTATGGTTGTTGCTTTTTCTTTTTGAACATATATTTTGCATTCACAGAACCCCTCCCCCCCAACAATGGGTGCAGAGCAGAACTAGGACATCCACCCACAAAACTCAATATCTAATTTAAAAAAAATCTGGTTCTGGTCATCTCACTAACAAACATTCTCCAGTATCAGGCATATTGTGAACTAATACAAAACCCTACAAAAGTCACAGATGATCTATAAGGCCAAATCAACCATATCATACCAGCATAAACTTCCAAAACTCATACAACAAGGGGCCTACCCAGATAAAAGCAGCTATAAATACTGTAGCAGGCCCTGGAACATCCATACACCAATTGAAAAGCTAAAGGCCGGCCTGTTTATCGTACCTAGGACTCGCGCCCACGAAAGGCAACTCGAGAGATCTCATCCACTCCCAGACTCATCCAAAGCAGCACCGGACCCACCTCAAGGTGAAACAGACACGATAGAGCCAAAAATGGGCCATAAATCTGTGACACCTAGCTACTGATTATATAGTCTACACTGCATGACCGTGTATGTATGTTTCCTATATATTTAGGATTAGGATTGTCTATAAGTTTGCATACCTATGATCATATGTATATTTACACAATCTAACTGCTAATTTACTAGGCTTGTGTGTAAATTTGCATCTAAACCGCCTGACTCTAAGGTCTCACTAAGTCTCTACCACCTGCACTACAGGCTGAATCAGTACAACTCCACTACCATACTACATATAAGACCCTATAAACACACGGCAGTTCAAACACAAAGAATGGCACACACCATTGCAACAATAATTTGCGGCTACCTCCTCTTAGGGTTGATCAATAGCACATTAGCCTTTAGCAAGCACTCACAAACACATACCTATTCTACACAGATATGGGAGGAGATGGACAAGCAACCCCCTTCACAAGTCAGCAGAAGGCACACGACCATCCCATCAGCATCTACTACACATTGCAATTCAACACACTACAAGTGTAAAAAAGGATAACTTACCTCCTCAAGATTTAAAATGTGCCCTCATAAATGTGCGTTCAGTCCACAAGAAATGGCCTGTTATCACTGACCTAATAGCCCTCCATAGCCTCGACATGCTTCTGATCACAGAGACGTGGCTATCAAATGACGACACAGTCCTCCTCAACCACCTTATACCCCCCAACTTTACAATATTCAGCTGCCACAGAGACAACAAAAGGGGCGGAGGAGTACTCATACTCGTTAAAACTGACCTCAATTTCCACCTGTCTAACACCACCAACACAACCAACCTTGACATAGTAGTCATAGCGAATAATCACTGCTCCATCAGCCTATTGTACAGAGCACAAACATCATCCCCTGACGACCTAGCCACAATAATTGAGTTAGCCTGCGATACCCCAAGCCTGCGCAGCCCAAACTGGATACTTGGAGACTTCAATCTGCCAACTCTACAAGACTCCCAAGCATCAGCGCTTCTTGATGCACTTAAAGACCTAGATTATCAGCAGCTAATCAACAAACCAACCCACACAAAGGGAAACATATTGGACTTGATTTTCGCCCCACTATCTGTCCTCGACTCGGCCCACATCACCTCGCCAACCTATACAGCAGTACCATGGTCCGACCATAAGCTAATCTTGTTCCAAATTCCCTTGACTAACCAGCGCAGGAAGCCCCCTGGAAGTATGACAAACCCCATGAGGTTGCCATCACGAAGTTTCCAACCTTTCAACAAGGAAACAATCATGAACCACACACAGCCACTCCTTGGCATGACAACAACTAACCTTGATATGCTGGTCACCAGCTGGAATGACAGCTTTAGTACTATTGCGCAATGCACAGTACCTAACAAAGCTCCAAGGAAAAGGGCCGCTGTGCTCTGGTACTCCAACGAACTTCGGACTTCGATCCTCTACCTAAGAAAACTCGAAAGGCGATGGCGGCGATCACGATCCTTGGAAGATCAGGACGCCTATAACCTCCAACTGGCAAAGCACCGCAATGCAATAACGGAGAAAATGAGACAAGCACACACTGACGCCCTAAGGAGGTCGCTAAGAAAACTTCATAATCTATTCAACCTCATCACGAACCTAACGAAAGAACCAGGACAGGAGCAAAAAACTGAGATCCACCCACAAGACTATGCTGACTTCTTTCAATCAAAATTATGCCAAACCATCAAGTCCGACCCACACACCACCACCAAGAAACCAACAAACACAACTCAACTAACCACATTCACCACCCCATCCAATAAGCAAATCGAGGACACCATCTCCACAATCAACGCCACTACATCTCCGTCTGACCCCTGTCCTGCCTTCTGTATAAAGGATCTATGGACAGAGTTTAGCCCATTCATAACTAAACTCATCGACACATCATTCACTACAGGCTCATTCCCCCTGAGCCTAAAACACACACATCCATCAGACCGCTGCTGAAAAACAGCAAGCTCGACCCCCAGAAAGTAGATTCATATAGACCAATTGCCAGCATTCCACTCTTGGCCAAAATAATCGAAAAAGAGGTCCAACTCCAGATACAGCAACATGTCACTAATGCTGCACCCCTAGACCCATGCCAACATGGATTCAGAGAATCTCACGGGGTTGAGACGCTACTCACCACCCTCTTCAGCAACGTACTCAACACAATTGATAACATCCGTCGCGGGGTTGTCCTTGTATTTTTAGACATAGCCGCCGCATTCGACTCAGTATGCCACACGACTCTCCTGAGATGGCTCGAAGAGAAGGGCATCTGTGACTTAGCACTAACTTGGTGCAAATCATACTTATCCGACAGATGGCAGCATGTGAGAACAGAGACCGCAACATCCGAATCATTCCACCAGAAACAAGGCGTTCCGCAAGGATCCTCCCTATCGGCCTTGATGTTCAACATCTACATGCAGCCCATCTGCGACCTCATACGCTCATTCAACGTTGAATGCATGATATATGCAGATGATGTTCTGCTCTACATGCCTTTCACGACTGACCAGATCGACCTCTCCACACTAACAAACTGTTTTGACGCGGTGGCTAACTAGCTCCAAAATAAGAATCTCCGGATACAGCTCAAAAAGACGGAAGTTCTGTTCATCACTAGAAACCAAAATGTTTCCCCTCCAGTCTACCTAAAAGTAAGGGAGGCAGAGCTACAAATCAAGCCCACAGTCCGTTACCTGGGAGTCACACTAGACCAACGACTGGACATGAAAACGCACATTGGCAACAAGGTAAAGGCAACATATCATAAGATCAGGACACTCAGACATCTACACCCCATGCTACAACCGAAGGATTTCAGAACAATCTTTCAGGCACTAACCATTCCACATCTAGACTATGCCAATGCAATCCTGCAAGGGCTCCCAAAATCCACCCTGAACCCACTTCAGCTCGCCATGAACTCTGCAGCCAGAGTCCTAGATGGGGCCTCCAGGCGAGACCATATAACACCCATCCTCAAAAGGCTCCACTGGCTCCCAATCCACTGTAGGATCGCCTTCAAGACCTTGCTACTAACATTTAAGGCCATCAAAGGGCTCGCCCCATCATCACTGGCGGGACTTACGCTCATTACCCCCCCCCCCAACAGGGCCAGACGACCAACAGCAATAAACACACTGGTAATACCCAAAACAAAGACCCACTGCACACAAGCAACTGCACAAAGGGCATTTAGTCTCTGCGCACCAAGCTCCTGGAACGCCCTACCACCCAACATACGTGCAATCACAGACCTAATTAAATTCAGGAGGGCATTGAAGCATCACCTCTTCCTCAAGTGCTACCCAGAGGAAGGAACACCAACTCGCCCCACTCACTGAAAAGTTCCATGACTACCCTTTAATTATCCCGCAAATTGAGGTATATATGTGTAAATAGTTACTCTGGCTATCCAAGTTGAGCTCCCTGTTACTTGTAACTTATGGTGTAACCCCCACCGTAAGATTAATATTGTTCCATGTAAACTGCACTGATGTCGAATAGCGCGGTATATAAGAGAAATAAATAAATAAATAAACAAGTCAAAGTATTACAATACAGGTCCCTTCATACAAACTCCTTGTTAACAGAACTCCTGGCCTCAGTTACACTCTCAGAACACAGACCCTCGCCAAGTACAGAATACGTGAGGATAACCGTAAGTGAAAATAAAAATATGTAGACAAAAATTAAACTGAAAGCCCAAGAAGACAGACTCTGTTTGCAATGCAATACCAGAGAAATAAAAGAGACTCATTTCCCTGTACTGTGCAAAATATAAAAATAGTGCAAAGTCCAATCACTCATTTGAAAATAAAATTATTTTTTCTACCTTTGTTGTGTGACCATTTTATACTCTGATCATGCTGGTCTTTATCTGAAGCTTCTGCTTTCTTCTGTCTTCTCTTAGCTCTCTTTCTATGGTCTTGACTCCATCTGCCATTTCTTATCTCTCCTTTTGTTTTCTTCACTTCCTTCCATCTTGGATACTGATTTTTTTTTCTTTCCATCTTTCTTCCATTTATTTCTCTCTCTCTGGCCAACCAGATTTCACTACTCCTTACTACTCAGTTCTCAATCTCCCTCTTTTTTACACCATCTACCTACCGCTTTTCAACCTTCACCCCCAGTCTTTCCATTCCCCAGCTCTTCTTCCCCTCTGTGTTGTCCAGCATTTGTCCTCCTGTCTCCCCTCCTCCACTGTCGAGCATGTCTCCCTACTTCCCCCATCCAACATTTGTCTCCTTGCTTCCCTCCTCCAACGTGTCTTCCTGACCCCCTCCCCTGTTGTCCAGCATTTGTCCCCTTGTCCCTCCCCCCAATGTTGTCCAGCATTTGTCCTCTTGTCTCCTCCCCTCCCCCCCATTTCCCAGCATTTGTCTTCCTGCCCTGCTTCCCTGTTGTCTAGCACTTGCCCCATGTCTCTCCCCTTTGTCCAGCATTTGTCTCTTGTCTCTCCCATTTGTCTAGCACTTGCCTCCTGTCTCTCGCCTTTGTCCAGTATGACCCCCCTGTCTTCCCTTTGTCCAGCTTTGGCCCCCCCCCCTCTCTCCCCTTTGTCTAGCACTTGCCTCCTGTCTCTCCCCTTTGTCCAGCACTTGCCCCCTGTCTCCCCGCTTTGTCCAGCATTTACCCTCCTGTCTCTCCCCTTTGTCTAGCACCTGTCCCACTGTCTCCCCCTTTGTCCCGTATGTCCCCCTGTCTCTCCCTTTGTCCATCATTTTTCCTCCTGTCTCCCCCCCTTTGTCCAGCATTCATCCCTTGTCTCTCCCCTTTGACTAGTACTTGTCCCCTTTCTCTCCCCTTTGTCCAGTATGTCTCCCTGTCTCCCCCTTTGTCCAACATTTGCCCCCCTGTCTTTTCCATTTGTCTCTCACTTGTCCTCCTGTCCTCACTCCCTCCACCTGCACCTCTCATCCAGCGGCAGCAGCGGCATTCCAGTTGTTTTTATTTTAGATTTTGCCATCTTTGGCCTGCCTCTGCCTTCCTGACCCTTTTTTTTCCTCAAGAATGCTTGCAGCGAGAAAAAAAGTGTCGGGAAGGCAGAGGCAGCAAAATCTAAAATAAAAACAGTCGGATTGCCGCTGTCGCTGCCACCACCGCCGCACAAATCAGCCAGATCACTTGCAGGGTTTTCTCAAGCGATCAGGCTGATTTGTCCGGTGACGGCACTCCGACTCTGTTTTAATTTTAGATTTTTCAGCCTCTGGCCTGCCTCTGCCTTCCCACGTGGGAAATCAGAGGCAGGCCAGAGGCTGAAAAACTAAAATTAAAACAGAGCCAGAGTGCTGGCATCGGAGTGCCGTCCCCCTCAGAGTGCCATCAGAGTGCTGCCTGAGGCTGTTGCCTCAGGTGGCCTAATGGAAGAACCGCCACTGTCTGTTAAGATGTTCATTACTATGCCTATATCTTACCACATTCCCTCACCTCCGTTCCCTGTACCTTCGGACTGCATCTTGTGTATTTTCAGTATATGGTCTGGCACTTTTTCGGGAGATACATGTCCCTGCTGCACAAATCCCTTATTCGTGGTTCAGAATGACCCCCTTACTGATTAGTATATCTGGACAAAATTTCATTTCCATCACATGCAGGGTCTATACTCCCTAAAAGCACTGATTTATACAGATTCAATATGTTTATGTTATTTTCTGGTTAGATGTCATTTAAAAAAATAAAACAATTTAAAAAGTAAAATATAAATATCATTTAGATTAGAGCCATTTCTTTTTAGCCTACATCCCTGCAGGGCATAAATCCTATTTTCCTGTTCTGAGGATTATTACCTAAAAGAGATAGGAGAGAATAAGCCATGGGAAGCAAGATAAGAGTAACTCTGCAAAATAATCATGGTAATATAGGGCACCCTACCACTGCACAAACTCTTCAGTAGACTATATTCAAACAAGGCGATAGCAGAGAGACAAGGCAATAGCGGAGAGACTGAATGAATTCTTTGCTTCGGTCTTTACTGAGGAAGATGTAGGGATGTTACCCATGACTGAAGTGGTATTTAAAGGTGCGGAAGAATTGAAGGAAATATCGATACATCAGGAAGATGTATTACAACTATTAGATAAACTGAAGAGAGGGGGCAGAGCTTGCTGTGAAGCGAGATGGCTGCCTAAAGGGATCACTCCTGTCCCGATAAAAGAATCCTGGCCTCCTCCCTCAATAGTGCCTGGTACTGCGAGCTCACTTTGGTACAGATAACAAAAATAAATGTCATCTTTAAAATCAGCGAAGCTGGAATTTCAGCAAGGGACCGGGCAAGCTGCAAAGCGTGCAAAACAAGAATCTTTGTCTCCGCAGAAAATGGCGCCGGAGAAAGAGAATGGCGGCGGCACGCGGGAAATCCTGGCTGAGCTGAGAATGGTGAAGGAGCTAATTGCTAACAATGGGCTGACGCTGGGTCAAATGCAGGAGGACTTGCAAGAGGTAAAGGGGAAATTAGAGGACATGAGCGGGCGTCTAGTCAAGGCAGAGGCACTGGCCCAGAAACATGAGAGCATGCTGACGCAAGTAGGCCCGCTAGCAAAAAGGGTAGCAGCGCTAGAGATCCAAATTGAAGACCAGAACAATCGGGCAAGAAGAAGTAATGTGCGCATTACTGGTATCCCCGAGGGAGCAGAGGGGGCAGACCCGATTGTTTACCTGGAAAAGTTGATACCGGAACTACTCAATCTCCCTCCTCTAGCAGCTGAGGACTGAATACAGATTCTTGTTGCTAGGATACCACGCTCTCCCCTGGTGATAGAAGGCAGTCTTTAGGTAGCAAGCAGATAAAAAAACAACAAAGAACTGAAAGAACTGGAAGAGTAACACAGAAGGTAGCTGACCGTGCGCTGTCTCCTGAAACCAAGGAGTGTGTCAGAACTAAAAGAGAAACTCTCAATTTAACGGTTTAGTTTAAAGAACTTAGCTCATTCTCTTATTCTTTTTTTTTTTTTTTAATTTTGTTTTATATATTATATTATATATTTTGTTTGTCCTCTACTCTTTCCTATCTTACAAATGGCGTTCCTTTCATATTTCCACAAATGATATATTATTGTAAACCGCTCTAATGCTTCGGCCTGAGCGGTATATCAAATTCAAATAAACATAATAATAATACTTCAAATTAACTTCACTAAAGCTTTGGAACTCGAGCGTGCACATCGAGTGCCATCGCATGCAGTTAACCATAGGAAAGGACCTAGGCCTTTTGTAATTAAAGTTCTAAGATATCCACAAGCGCTGCAGATCCTACAGGCTGCGAAGCAGAAAAGTGAAATACAACTGAACGGCAGCAGGGTGGCCTTTTACCCAGATCTCTCTAAGAAAACGATGGACCGCAGAAAGGAGTTGTTAGTATGTAGGCCCATGATGCAAAAGATCCAAGCAAGATATGGACTTTACTATCCAGCCAGAATGAGGGTAACAGTGGACAACACCACACGCACCTTTGACGATGCTGCAGCACTTCAGACATTTTTGCAGGATCATGTACAAATGGACATAGGGCGCTGAAGGTAATTGCTGTAGTCAGGCAAAAGTGAGAACTGTAGAAATAATCATGGTAAGATGGATCTTGTAGATCCCATCTTAGGATTTACAAGGATCTATCTTTTTTTGTAAGAGAGTTAAGTTTGTATTCAGATGTCATAAAACTTGTGCATGTGTTAAGGCAATCAAAACAATTATAAATAGACTATGAGAGCCTGTAGCAGGGATATAGACAGGACGGTCGGTGAGACCACTTAATGCAGAGGGGGAGGCGAATAAAGGATGATGTGTGAAACTAGGGGGGGGCGGGGGTGGGGGAGCTTGATCGTATGGGGAACCGGTTGTGCTTCACCACACAAGAAGTTGCAGTTGTTTTGTTTTTTAAGATATGGCTGTATATAGTTATATTTAAGGATAAGACAAGAATGACAGAGGCGCACCTGGTGACGAACACTACCCCCAAAAGAGCCAATAGCAACCAACATTGCTAGTAATAAGTTAAGGGTACTGTCTTTGAATGTCCAGGGTATTACAAATCCCATTAAACGGAAAAAGGTTTTAACATACTGCCAACAACAGGGTGCGGATATACTCTACATTCAGGAAAGTCATCTATCATCATATGAATCATATAAAGTTGGCAGCAAAGTATATCAAAACATAATAGCAGCGCCAGCAGTAAAAATGAAGGGGGGAGTGATTATACTGATTCGGAGAGCGCTGGAACCGAAGATTTTGGAAATAAAGATAGACCCATGTGGCAGATGGGCTAAGGTTAAAATACAGATTGACTGTCAAGAATATGCTCTGATGAATGTATATGGTCCAAACCAGGAGGAACCGCAGTTCTTCGAGCAGGTATTAATGGAATTAAGTGAGATGGCATCAGCTCATATAATCCTTGGCGGAGACTTTAATATCATACAGGACCCGTTAGTTGATCATACTCCTTATAGGCAGCAATCCAAGCCTAAATCTGGTCGAGCACTACAGAATTTAATTGAGACTTTGGGGTTGGTAGATCCATGGAGGCTTATGCACCCGAGAGCTAGAGAATATTCATTTTACTCTCTTCCACATAATACTCAAACTAGAATAGATTATTTCTTGCTCTCAAAAACAATAGTACCTCAGCTAATAGAGACAAGCATACAAACGAAAACGGTCTCGGATCATGCAGCAGTGTCGCTCACGCTGGATATGAATAAGGTAAAGAAAATCAGACCTCGATGGCGTTTTGATAAAGCATGGTTAGCTGACAAAGACTTCGTCACCTACATAAAAAAAGGTATCACTGACTATTTTGAACACAATATAGAATCTGAGACATCAACATGGGCCTGGTGAGAAGCGTTTAAGGTGACCATACGAGGACATATAACCACGTATAGTATACAACAGCGGAGAACTAGAGATAAAGAACTGGATGAATTAAATCTAGAAATTCGAGCTGGAGAGTGGCTATTAACCAAACAACTGGATCTACTGGTGTTGATAAGGCTGCAGAAATTGCGTTATCAATATAACTCTACATTGAACTCAGAAGCGCAGCGGCAAATCAAAGCGCAGCGAAGTGTGTATTATCATGAGAATAACCGGGCAAGTACTCTATTGGCTCGTACGCTGAGAGCGAAAGAAGCGGTGTCACGTATCACTGGATTGCAGGATCCGAGCGGCCAGTTGATTGTGGATGATGAAGGAATACTTGAGCACTGCAGAAAGTTTTATGCAAAGCTATATCAGTCTGAGGCTGATTGGAGCGAGGAAGCTTTTGGAAAATTAATCTCCAATGTGGTAGGACCAAAGCTGTCTGAGCAGCAAGTGTCCTCATTGGAAGAGGACATTACCTGCAGAGAGATACAGCAGGCAGTGAGACAACTAGCGAAGGGGAAAGCAAGTGGGCCAGACGGCTTGCCACTGGAATTTATGCGACATTTATTGAGCAGCTAACACCAGAACTGCAAATATACTACAACAGAGGGTACGAGGAGTGCCCGGAGGTTGGGGCGTTTGCTAAGGCAAACATAGTCATACACCTGAAGCCTGGGAGGGATCCTCAGAAAGTGGAAAATTATCGACCCATTTCGCTTCTGAATGCCGATTACAAAATATATGCGAAAATATTAGCCAATAGATTGGGAAAAGTGCTAGATGTTCTTATTCACCAATCCAACTTCTCCAGCCCTTGAACTGAAGAACCATTATGCAGCCCTGGAAGTGGAGGAGGTGAAAGCATCCCTGGAAAGGGAAGAACCAGAGTTCAAGTACCCCAAAGTTGCAGAATCAGTGACCAGAAGGAAACGAAGGGTAGTGGTGGTTGGAGACTCTCTTCTGAGGGGTACTGAGGCGTCCATCTGCCGACCAGACTTGATGTCCAGAGAGGTATGCTGTCTGCCTGGTGCCAAAATCCAAGATGTTACGGAGAGTTTGCCGAGACTCATCAAGCCCACTGACTATTACCCAATGTTGCTAATCCATGTTGGAACAAATGATACTGCCAGGTATACCTTGGAACGTATCAAAAGTGACTTCATGGCTCTGGGACAGAGGGTGAAGCAGTTAGGTGCACAGGTGGTGTTCTCTTCAATCCTCCCTGTTGAGGGTAAAGGCCAAGTCAGAGAGGCTCGCATCCTGGAGATGAATGCATGGCTGCGTGGATGGTGTCATCGAGAGTGTTTTGGTTTCCTAGACCATGGGATGCTGTTCCAAGGGTTGCAGAGCAGACATTGCATCCATCTGTCCAAGAAAGGTCAACACATCTTCGGTAGTAGACTGGCTAATCTACTGAAGAGGGCTTTAAACTAGATTCGTTGGGGATGGGTGAAGAAAGCCCCCAGGTAAGTGAAAGCCCCCAGGTAGGTGATACATTAAATACCTTTATGGAAATGGGTAACATGGGTAACATATGGAAAGCAGTGTGTATTAATGCCCGTAGCATGGGAAATAAGATCCCTGAAGTTGAAGCTTTGGTGGGAGTGGCTGACTTGGATTTAGTGGCAGTTACAGAAACATGGTTCACAGAAAACCATGACTGGGATGTAACTATACCTGGCTATACTTTATTCAGAAAGGGCAGGGTAGGAAGAAGGGGAGGAGGAGTGACACTATATGTAAAAACTACTATTAAAGCTTTGGAATTACAGAGCTTAAAAGGAAGAGAGGAGGCATTGTGGGTTAAACTAGAAAGAGGGAAAGAGAAATCTATTTGCATTTGTATGCTATACAGACCTCCCTCACAAGAGGAAGAGGTGGACAGAGAGTTAATTGAAGACATACGCAGCATTGCTAGGAAAGGGGAAGTGCTACTGATAGGAGATTTCAATATGCCAGATGTTGATTGGCACATTCCTGCTGCAGTATCATCTAGAAGTAAAGAGATCCTGGATTCTCTACAGGGAGATCTATTCAGGCAATTGGTAACAGACCCCACACGTGAAGGGGCCATACTGGACTTGGTGCTTACCGATGGTGAAAGTGTTTCTGATGTTGTAGTGGGAGATCATTTTGCATCCAGTGATCACCAGAGGGTGTGGTTCAGTATTAGGACTAGGGCTGTTAGAATCCATTCCAAGGTGAGGATCTTAGACTTTAGGAAGACTAACTTTGCGAAGATGGGCCAATACCTCAGGAGTCGTTAGTGGGATGGAAACAGCTGGGGGATGTAGAAAAACAGTGGGCAATACTGAAAGGGGATATTTTAAGGGCAACCAACCTTTTTGTTAAAATGGTAAATAAAGGCAAAAGGAACAGGAGACCGCTATGGTTTTCGAAGGAAGTAGCTGAAAAAGTGACGAAAAAGAGGGAGGCCTTCATGAAATACAAGATATCACAGAGAGAGGAAGACAGGCATCTGTATTTGGAAAAACTTAGAGAAGCTAGCAAAGTAGTCAAGAAGGCAAAGATTCAAAAGGAGGAGGAAATAGCCAATGCAATAAAATGGGGGGATAAGACATTTTTTAGATATATTAGTGAGAAGAAGAAGGGCGAATGTGGTATTGTCAGACTCAAGGGTGCAGGGGGGAATATGTAGAAGCTGATAAGGATAAAGCGGAATTGCTTAACAAATATTTTTGTTCTGTGTTCACAGATGAAGAACCAGGAGCAGGACCTCAGAAAACACCCACAAATAAGAACAGAAACGAGGGACATCTTGAACAATTTTCAGAAGACTGTGTTCATGAGAAACTAGCTCAACTTAAAGTAGACAAAGCGATGGGACCGGATGGGATACACCCTAGAATACTGAGGGAACTTGGGGATGTTCTAGCAACTCCACTGACTGACCTTTTCAATGCCTCATTGGAGTCGGGAGTGGTGCCAAAGGACTGGAGAGAGGCTCATGTGGTGTCTTTACACAAAAGCGGAAGTAAGGATGTGGTTGAAAACTACAGGCCAGTTAGTTTAACTTCGGTGGTGAGTAAATTATTGGAAACGCTGCTGAAAGAGAAAATAGTGAAGTTTCTGGAGTCCAGCGGATTACAGGATCCGAGGCAGCATGGATTCACCAGAGGCAGGTCTTGTCAGACAAATCTGATTGATTTCTTTGACTGGGTGACCAGGGAGTTGGACCGAGGGAGAGCTCTAGATGTGCTGTATTTAGATTTCAGTGAAGCCTTTGACACTGTTCCTCACAGGCGACTTATAAACAAACTGAGCACCCTAGGGATGGACCCTAAAGTTACTGCTTGGGTTAGAAATTGTTTGGGTGGGAGGCGACAAAGATTACAAGTAAATGGAGCTCACTCTGAGGAGAAGGATGTTACCAATGGTGTGCCCCAGGGATCTGTCCTTGGTCCGATTCTTTTTAACATCTTTGTTAGTGATATAGCGGAAGGGCTGTCGGGTAAGGTTTGCCTCTTTGCAGATGATACCAAAATCTGCAATAGAGTAGACACCCAGGAAGGTGTAGATAACATGATGAGGGATCTAACTAAGCTTGAAGAATGGTCTAGAATTTGGCAGCTGGGATTTAATGTTAAAAAATGTAAGGTCATGCATTTGGGCTGCAGCAATCCGAGGGAGCAATACAGTATAGGAGGTGAAGTACTTTTCTCCACTAAAGAAGAGCGGGACCTAGGCGTGGTTGTGTCTGATGATCTTAAAGTAGCTAAACAGGTAGAAAAGGTGATGGCAAAAGCTAGAAGGATGCTTGGGTGCATACGGAGAGGAGTGGCTAGCAGAAAAAAGGAGGTGATAATGCCTCTGTATAAGTCTTTGGTGCGACCTCATTTGGAGTATGGTGTGCAATTCTGGAGACCGCACCTTCAAAATGATGTGAACAGGATGGAGTCGGTGCAGAGGGTTGCTACTAAAATGATTAATGGGCTTCATTATAAAGCATATGAGGACAGACTTAAGGATCTTAATATGTACACCTTAGAGGAAAGGCGGGATAGAGGTGATATGATTGAGATGTTTAAATACCTCCATGGCATAAATGTTCAGGGAGAGAGCCTCTTTCAATTGAAAGCAAGTTCTGCTACGAGGGGACATGGGATGAGGGTGAAGGGAGATAGATTCAGGAGTGATATGCGGAAATATTTCTTTACAGAAAGAGTAGTGGATCCATGGAATAGTCTCCCAGTGGAGGTGGTAGAGATGAGGACAGTAGCTGAATTCAAAAAAGCATGGGACCAACACAGAGGATCTCTAAAGGTAAAAAGTGGACTGTTGTAGTTGTAATGGAAGGACAGACTAGATAGGCCATGTGGTCTTTTTCTGTCATCATGTTTCTATGTTTCTATGTTTCAGATCAATGTTGATTCATGACGGGTAGGTCGACTACGGATAACGGTCTACTATGGGCACATGTCTTGATGCGAGCTCAACAGATAACTGACCCAATAGTGGGGCTTGCCTTAGATGCTGAGAAGGCATTTGACAGAGTGGAATGGCCGTTCCTATTCAGAACGATGGGATGGTTTGGACTCAAAGAAAAATTCCTGAAGAGAGTTGAAATGTTATACACCAAGCCCTCAGCTTGTGTAATAGTGAATGCAACGGAGTCTACGGTCTTTAGGCTGTATAGAGGAACACGACAAGGATGCCCTTTATCGCCACTATCGTTTAACCTTGCACTTGAGCCCTTGGCACTTAAGATTAGACAACATAGGGGCATCATAGGCCTGGATGTTTGTGGGTCTCAATGTAAGCTATCAGCCTATGCTGATGACCTGTTTCTGTTTCTAGAACCCAGCTCTTTGACAGTAGTGCTCGAAGTTATAGCTGAATATTCGGCAATATCAGGATATAAGCTGAATCTAACAAAAACAATGGTGATACCTTTAAATTCTTTTGTTTCAATGTCAACATTGAGTCAATATCCCTTCAAGGTGGAGCAATCCTCTTTTAAATACCTGGGTATAATATATGGGACCACCGTGCATGAGACAATGCAACAAAACAGGATCATCTGTGAAAGGATAATTCAGGAATATATAGACAAGTGGTCTCCGCTGAACTTAACTTGATGGGGCAGGCTGGAAACCATTAAAATGGTTATTGTCCCCAAGATAACTTACATCCTAAGTATGATACCGATACTATTTGATCCACGATTCTATGCAAAGTTAAGTAAACTGCTGCTATCCTTTTTGTGGCGCAATAAAACGGCACGAATAGCGGCATGGAAACTTAGATTATCCAAAAAACGAGGGAGAGTCCACTTCCCAGATTTTTTTTGGTACCATGTGGCCGCTCTTCTGAAGCAAGGCGCATGTTGGAGTGAGGAAGAGATAAATGAGGAGGACCCCCAATGGCTGCGGATAGAGGCAGCAATAAGTAAACCGCTTCCACTGTGGATGCGCATCGGGGCTGATGGTGCCTCGGGAAATCCGCATAATGAAGTGATTCAGGCTATGCAGCAAGCTTATCAAATATTGGTGAGCTATGTAGAAGATGCAAGAGAATATACCACAGATACACCCATATGGCTGAATCCGAGATTTAAAATTGCAGGGCAAAGCTTTATGTGGAACACCTGGATAAAGAAAGGAATATATAATCTGGGTCAGTTGATCCATAATAACGTATTTAAATCTTTTCAAGCCCTGCAGCAGGAATTTAATTTGCCGGTAGTATGTATGTATCAATGGTGTCAACTGAGACATTGTCTAAACAAGGCTGGAATCTCACCGGTCGCGTTAAGATCTGGCCACCCATTATTGCAGAAGATGAGGGAGATGAAAATGGGATCTCATCTGATATTGAAATTTGTTGCCATTATACGTGACGGAGAGAAAAGAAAGTGTGCAGGTCTACAGCTCATCTGGGAATCTGAGATAGGGGAACTAGACAACCCTGATATGTGGAACATCTTTTGGGGATTGCAGATAAAAGTAACAAGAGCAGCCTCACTCACACAAACGTTGTATTTCCTGGCTCATCGAGCGTATTTAACCCCACTGAAAATAGCAAAGTGGCAACTTCAAGCGGGGAACCGATGCTAGTCATGTGAGAATGAAATTGGCACAATGGCGCACATGTTATATTACTGTCCCAAGCTGAAGGGATATTGGCAGCAAGTCTGGTTGCGAGTGACTCAATTACTAAAAATATATACGCCATTGACATATCGTATAGTAATATACAAGTCACAGGTTGAAATTCCTGGTTTAAAGAAACAAGACTTTTTGACTTTAGACTTGATGCTTGGACTGACATTGAAAGCGATACTGAGTCACTGGAAGAATTTTTCAAACCTGAAGGTTGAATACTGGTGGAACTTGCTGTGTGCACACCGGGCATACGAGAGAGCATATGTGAGCCAAAACCCGTGTTACTCTAATATGCTTAGAAAGTGGGATACCCTGGACTTACAATTGCTGTGGAAATAGCGTTCTATAAGACTTTAGGAGGGGGGGTGTTCGTCATCAGGTGAACTAGTGGGCCCAAAGCTAGTGGGGGCTCAGAAGGCTGACAGGTGGGGGGAACTGAGAAGATAAATTTTCATCAGAAGTGAGTCCCCAGGTGCAATAATGCGTTGTTCTTGTACTGTATGCGGTATTGTATTAGTATGGTTTTCTTTTATGTTGTGCATTGTTGTAAATGTTCAGTTTGTGTAAACCGCTAAATAAAGTCTTTAAAAAAAAGATAAACTGAAGAGTAGCAAATCACCTGGGCCAGATGGTATACATCCAAGGGTGTTGAAAGAACTGAAATATGAAATTGCAGACCTGCTGTTAGTAATCTGTGAACTATCATTAAAATCATCTCTAATACCTGAAGATTGGAGGATCGCCAATGTAACACCAATTTTTAAAAAGGGTTCCAGGGGTGATCTGGGAAACTACAGACCGGTAAGCCTTACGTCAGTACCGGGAAAAATGGTAGAAACCAACATAAAGAACAAACTTACTCAGCATGTAGATAGTCATGGCCTAATGGGAGACAGCCAACATGGCTTTAGACAAGGAAGATCTTGTCTTACTAATCTGTTATGTTTTTTTGAAGGTGTGAATAAACAGGTGAACAAAGGCAAGTCGGTTGATATAGTGTATCTGCACTTTCAGAAAGCCTTTGACAAGGTCCCTCATCAGAGACTTTTGGCAAAACTAAAGAGTCATGGGATAGGAGGTAGTGTACTATTGTGGATCAGGAACTGGTTAAAAGATAGAAAACAGAGGGTAGGGCTAAATGGCCATTTTTCCCAATGGAGAAAGGTGAATAGTGGTGTACCCCAGGGATCTGTGCTGGGTCCGTTGCTTTTTGACATATTCATAAATGACCTGGAAAGTGGAATAACGAGAGAGGTTATCAAATTTGCAGATGACACAAAACTATTTAAAGTTGTTAAAACCCAAGAGGATTGTGGAAAATTGCAAGAGGTTCTTGATAAACTGGAAGACTGGGCATCAATATGGCAGATGAAATTTAATTTGGACAAGTGCAAAGTTATGCACCTAGGGAAGAACAACCCAAACTATGGTTACACGATGCAAGGTTTCGCATTAGGAACCACCAACCAGGAAAAAGATTTAGGCGTCATTCTGGATTGCATGTTAAAACCCTCGGCCCAGTGTGCAGCGGCAGCCACGAGAGCAAATAGAATGCTAGGTATCATAAGGAAAGGAATGGAAAATAAAACAAAAGATATTATAATGCCTTTATATCGTTCCATGGCAAGACCGCACCTTGAATATTGTGTGCAATTCTGGTCGCCGTATTTTAAAAAGGATATAGCGTTATTAGAAAAGGTTCAGAGAAGAGCCACCAAAATGGTAAAGGGGATGGAAGGATACTCTTATGAAGAAAGGCTAAAAAGGTTAGGGCTGTTTAACCTGGAAAAGAGAAGGCTGAGGGGAGATATGATAGAAGTCTATAAATTAATGAACAGAGTGGAACGGGTAAATGTAGATCGATTGTTTATGTTATCAGAATATAGAAAGACTAGGGGACATGCAATGAAGCTACAGGGTAAACTATTTAAGACTAATAAAAGAAAATATTTTTTCACTCAACATTTAATCAAACTCTGGAATTTGTTACCGGAAGATGTGGTAAAGGCTGTTAGTGTTGCTGGGTTTAAAAAAGGCTTGGACAAGTTCCTGGAGGAAAGGTCCATAAACCATTATTAAGAAGGGACCCAGGATATCAATGCTTGATCCAATACAAGCATTGTGGAACCTGTGTCTTTTGGGGAAACTGCTAGGTACGTATGACCTAGATTGGCCACTGTTGGAAACAGGATACTGGGCTTGATGGACCTTGGTCTGACCCACTATGGCATATCTCATGTTCTTATGTTCTTATCCTACAGGCTATAACAAGACTGGGCAACTGCTCTATGGGAGCATGCATTCATCTTGAAATGAAAGGAAAAAAATAGAATGCAGCAACCTGTTTTGTATCATGCCATTTCAAAACAACAAAAGCAAAAACACTGCTGAATTGGTTGATTGACTCCTTATGTTTCATAGTAACTTAGTAACATAGTATATGACTCTAGATAAAGACCAGTATGGTTCATCTAGTCTACCCAGCAGGTGGCAAGAGTAGGTGCACTTGGTGCTCCGTGCAGGTCATCCCTCCCCATGCCTTTGTTTAGGGGGGTACCCACCGCTCCGTGTAGGTCACCCTATTGGTTCGAGATATAAGAGATAATTATGGGGTATGTTTACTAAACTGTCTTAACGTCGCAGCGGTGGTATTATCACGTGATAAGAGTCATTATCGCGTGATAATTACCGCGCGATAACGTCACTTATCACGCGGTAATGCGGCGGCGGTGTTAAGGCACACTAACCGTGTGAAATCCGGGTCTGAAGGGTGGAGTAAGGCTTCCCAGAGGGCGAGAGAAGGGGTCAATGGGCAGAGAGTGGGTGGGGAGAGGCTCCAGGCACACTAACACTGTGAAATCCGGGTCTGTTATTTCTTTCCTCCTCTATCCTATCAGTATTACTGGCGTTCCTTTTCTTTTCTCAGCCATTTTTTAAGTTGTTTTTAAGTTGTTTTAACTATATTGTAAACCGCTCAGGTGCTACCAGTGTTGGGCGGTATAAAACGTTTTAATAAACATAAACATAATGCCAGTGAAACCCTGGTGTTAGGCACATTTGCAGGAAAGAGAAACCATTTAAGTCAGCAATGTGCAGCAAAGGCAGGGAAACCCATAAAAGTGATAGTAGTGATGCATGTGCAGGAATCAAAAAGGCAAATAAACATATAAAATGACCAGAACCACATTTAAAATCCCAATAACCAAGCTGGCCAATAGAGATATTAATGATAAACAAAAAGCAACACTACTGACAAACTGTAAAAATTAAGATATCATGTTTGGGAGGGTCTATGCTCTGTCCCCCTACAAAATGAATGATCCCACATTGAAATAGCGCTGATCAGGGTTTCTGTCTTTTAGATTGGGCAGGTTTGTTATGGTGTGCTCATGTGCAGCAACAGCAGAGTGGGCACGTAGAAAAGGGAAACTGTAATGATGCTGTAAATGGGATACAGGGGGCTGCAGGCAGCACATGCTGTGGTTCAGCTGGGGCACAATACGGACTAGGCAGAAGCCTTGGTGGCACATAGGAATGCCGAAACTGTAAAGCAGCAAGAGAGCAACTAACAAGGGTCCAACATGGGCACGAGTGTGTATCCCACAGTGTCACAGGGGATATTACCCAGCAGGTACCCCCAAGGGCACATAACATTGGCAGGCGGTGCCGGGGGGAAGCACGCATGTCCATGTAGGCACCCCTACCCGAGAACCCACACCATAGGCAGCTGCCTACCAGCACACTGGATGGCCTGGGACTGTGCACCACCAGCACCACTGGCATAATAGCATGGCAGCATGGTGGTGGAGAGGGCAGTGGCATCTGCCCACAGCAGACCACAGCCAAGCCCCGTTTAGGTGAGTGCTGTGCCCTGCAACAGACAGGGTCTGTCTGACAAACAGTCATGGTATCCCCATAGAATGGTAAGTCCCTGTGGCAACAGTGTGGTGCAGTACACACAGCCATTGTGTTCAGGAAGTCACACAGAGCAGAAGGTCACAAGATCAAGTCCCAGCTGTGGCTCCTGCCAACCCTGTCCCCATATTTCACTCAGTACTAAACCATGGTAATAGAGGCAGAACTTTTATTGCATATAAAATAAACATGCCTGAAACGCCTATATTTTACTCTACAGAGCACAGACACCATAAACATGTGCAATCCCTAGAGCAGAGTTTCCCAACCGCAGCCCTGGAGGGCCAAACACCATTCAGGTTTCATGCTGTCCCTAATAAATATGCCAGTGCTGTATTTGTATGCGCCACCCACATTGTATGCAAATGTATCGCATGCATATTCATTAGGGACAGCATGAAAACCTGAACAGTGTTTGGCTCACCAGGACCAGAGTTGGGGACCTCTGCCCTAGAGCAGCTGCCAACAGGGATATAAACACCCACACCCACAGGCTCCACTATCCAAAGCCTCATGGAGAGTCAGGCTGTTGGGCTCTGCGCGGAGCAGCATCTCCCAATACTGGAACCTGCATACCTTAGCAATGCTGTCCTTAACTTAGGAACATGTTCCACATATATCAAAAGGTAGCTATGATTAATGTCAGCTAACAAATCCTAAGTTAAACACAATTTGTTGATAGAGATTCATCATAGCAATCTTTCTGATATCTGTGGAGTATGTTTCAGTTATTGATTCTGACAGTGTTTATCACCTTGGAGAGTGACCCTAACAGTATTGAGTACCATAGCAATGCCTGCACTGTGCCCAGGACTGGTGTGGCAGCCAGGGCTGCCACAAACCTCTATATTTGCACAATGCTGAAATAGGTGTGGGAGTGTGTGTCTGTCTATCGAGTGTGTTGTGGCTGCCAAACCTTACTGAGCCCACATTGCTTGCACTGTTTCCAGTGTTAGCCTGCCAATGTGCATAATGAGGAGCAAGGTACTGTGGGTATGGCCTGGACAGGGTGGCGTGGGCAGGATTTTTATTTATTTTTATTTATTTAACAGTATTTCTAAACCGCCTTATCTTAATAATCAAGGTGGTATCACAGCAAGCAATCAGGTAAAGTGTGTGTGTTGTACATGCAGTGAGGATAAAACTTAGTTGTGTGAGGGATGTGTTGGGTGCTTGATTTGTTTGAGCTATATACAGGGTGGGCTATTTACAGTGGTGCTAGAATCATATTTTATATATATTCAGTTGTTTGGGAGGATTGGAGTGCTGTTATCCATTCTCTTAGGTTATGTGATGTGACCATAGTGCTCTATGAACAGCATGGTTTTCAGTTGTTTTCTGAAGTCTTTGAGGTCTGGAGTTGCCCTTAGATCGTCCGGTAGATTGTTCCATATTGTTGGAGCAGCCATGGAGAGAGCTCTGTCTGTTGTGTCCTTGCGTGTGTGCTTGTACTCATTTGGGGTGCTGACTCGGTTGCGTGTTTGACTTCTTCTGGGACGTGCGCTGGTTTCCGGTTGTATGAGCAGGTGGAGGCTGTTGGCTGATGTGTGTTCTTTTATCTTAAATAGGTTTATGATAGTCTTGTATCTGATGCGAGCAATGATTGGGAGCCAGTGTAAGTCCTTTAGTGTAGGTGTGATGTGCTCCTGCCTTGCGGCTCCGGATATGATTCGAGCTGCAGTGTTTTGTGCCAGCTGTAGTGGTTTGAGAGCTTGTTTTGGTAGTCCGAGGTATATCGGATTGCAGAAGTCCAGTATTGGGGTTATCAGTGCTTGACAGACTGTACGGAAGTGTTCTGGAGCGAGGAGTGGTTTCAGTCTCCTGATGATTCGCATCCTGTAATATGCTTTTTGGATTGTTTTGTCTATGTGTGGTTTGAGGTTGAGTTTACTGTCCAGAGTAACCCCAAGGTATCTCACCTCCGATCTTATCGGTATCGTGGTGCTTTGTATCTTTATGTTTGGTGGGTGTGTGAAGCTTTGGTTTCGAGTGATGATTAAAGCTTCAGTCTTGTTGTAGTTTATAGCTAGATTGTTGTTTTGGCACCACTTCGCCATTTGGGTAAGGCAGTCTGCTATCTTAGAGAAGTCCGGGTTTTCGATTGATATCGGGGAGTATACCATTATATCGTCTGCGTATATTGTGTATTGGATGTTGTTCTCTTTCATAATGTTGCATATTGGTTGGATGTAGATGTTAAAAAGGAGTGCTGAGAGTGCGGATCCTTGTGGTACTCCTTGTTGGACGTTTATGGGCCGGGAGGTGTCCTGTCCCACCTTGACCTGTAGCTGTCTTTCTGTTAGGTACGAGTGGAACCATTTTAGAGTGGTACCGTGTATACCAGTGTTCTTCAGTCTCTCCAGGAGTATATTGTGATCAACTGTGTCGAACGCTGAGGAGATGTCGATGAAGATCATTATAATTCCATTCCTGATGTCGTCAATTATTCTTATGATGCTGTCGAAGAGGTAGATCAGGAGAGTTTCGACTCCATGGTTGGGACGAAATCCGTGTTGGTTGTCGTCGAGAGTTCCGTGTTCGTCAATGTGTTCCTGAAGTTGTAGTTGAACCGTCTTTTCGATTATTTTTGCGAGGAAGGGTATGCTGGAGATTGGTCGGTATGCTGCTGGGTCCTTTTTGTCGAGAGAAGTTTTCTTTGTGATTGGTCTTACTGAGGCAAGCTTTAATTGCTGTGGCATGAGTCCTTGAGTGAGTGAGTTGTGTACCATTTTATGAATGTTTGGTATGAGGCTTGCTTTGGTGGCTTTGACCCATGACACTGGGCAAGGGTCTGTAGGAGCAGTGCTTGTGTTGATTGTGGAGATGATGTCTGATATCTGCTCTTTTGAGGGTGAGTGGAATGTGCCCCAGGTTTTGGGGTGGACGTTCGTTCTGTTGGTTCTACTGGGTGTTGTGCGCTCTGTGGAGTGAAATTTGTCTTTGATGTGGTCGGCGAATATCTGTGGATCCACTTGTATTTCTCTTTCTGCTGCTTGCTCTTTTGTCAGGGTTTTTACTATTTCGAAAAGTTCTCTGGGTTTGTTGATGGAAGAATTTATCAGGTTTGTGTGGAATTCTCTCTTTGATTGGTTGATGTGTTCATTGTATTGTTTTTGCTTTGTTAGGTAAAGATGTTGGTCGGAAGTAGTTTTGTTTTTTCTCCATCTCCGTTTAATTTTCCTGAGCTCCCTCTTTTCCTGTCGTATTTTTGCTGAGTACCATGGTTTGTTTTGTCTCTTGTTGTGGTGTTGTTTCTTGGTCCTGTCAACGGATGGTTTGGCGGCGTTAGCTAGGACATTGTTCCAGTTGGAAACTTGTTCCTCCAGGTCCTCTGAGTCAATGTTCAAGTGTTGTATTGTGTCCTGGATGAATTCGTCCTTGTCAAAGGACTTGAATCGTCTTTGTGTGTGTGGGAAGTTCGCTCTTTCGCTTGTCCAGTCTTCTTGTGATTGCAGATTTGTCTCGATTAAGTAATGGTCAGACCATGGTACTGGGGTGATGGTGGGTGTAGAGATTAGGTCTCTTGAAGTTAGGTAGTTTGATGCGAAGATGAGGTCTGGGGATGATCCTAGTCTGTGTGTTGGTGCATTGACTATCTGTGTGAATTGAAGTGATGACATTGCCTGAAGGAAGGCCTCTGCATCTTTTGTATTGGCGGACTTGAGGTTGAAGTCTCCGATTAGTAGTGCTGGTTTGTTGTTTGACGTTATGGCACAGGCTTCTTCGAGTATGAAGGCTAGTTCGTCGGGTGGAGCACGGGGTGCTCTGTAGGTTAGGCAGATTGCAATATTCTTGTTCTTGATGCTAATTGTGTTACACTGCTTTGTATCTGTGAGATTCAGTGTCTTGAACTTGAGTTCTGTTTTTGCTATTATTAGGACTCCTCCTCCACGCTTGTGGATGCGTGGGCAGTTGTATGCTGAGTAGTTGTTCGGTACTAGTTGGTTGAGTAGTACACTGTCGGTAGGGTTGAGCCATGTCTCTGTGATGCATATTATGTCTGGCTGTCGCTCTTCAATGTGGTCTCCCAGAGTGTGTATCTTGTTGCAGATGGATCTGGCGTTTATGAGCTCAATTGATGTTTTCTTTGTGGAAGAGGTTGTTGCGACGTGTGCTTCCTTAGGGCCGGTGTTGGGGTTTGATTTGTGTCTGTTTTGTCTCTTTGTTTGGGAGGTTGCGAGTGTCTCTTTGTGTGTGTGTTGTGGACCGAGATATGGCAGTGCAGTTGGTGGGTACCATGGTGTGTTTGTTTGGGGGTAGTGGGGGTGTGTAGTTGGTGGGAGGAGTTGTGTGACTAGTAGGTATAGTGGGAGGAAGTATGTGGTGTGCATGTTGATAGCTTGTGATGTTCTGATAGGGCGACGCCTGTGTCCTTAGGTTTTCGTCTGTTGTTTGCTTTTTTGAGGAGAGCTGTACTTGTTGCAGGGGCTTGTCCTGGGGATGTGAAGTTGTATCTGTTGCGGTGCGGGAGCCTGTCCCGTGGAGGGAGCCTGTCCCTTGGATGTGGAGCTGGATCTGATGCGGTGCGGGAGCCTGTCCCGTGGAGGGAGCCTGTCCCGTGGATGTGGAGCTGGATCTGTGGCGGACGCCTTGGTGCGGGAGCCTGTCCCGTGGAGGGAGCCTGTCCCGTGTGTGTGGAGCTGGATCTGTGTTGGTCGCCTTGGTGCGGGGGCCTGTCCCGTGGATGTGGAGCTGGGTCTGTCGCGGTGCGGGAGCCTGTCCCGTGGAGGGAGCCTGTCCCGTGGATGTGGAGCTGGATCTGTGGCGGTCGTCTTGGTGCGGGGGCCTGTCCCGTGGATGTGACGCTGGATCTGTCGCGGTGCGGGAGCCTGTCCCATGGAGGGAGCCTGTCCCGTGGAGGTGGAGCCGGATCTGTGGTGGTCGCCCTGTTGCGGGGGTCTGTCCCGTGGATGTGGAGCTGGGTTTGTCGCGGTGCGGGAGCCTGTCCCGTGGAGGGAGCCTGTTTCGTGTATGTGCAGCTGGATCTGTTGATGAACTCTTGGTCTGACCCACTATGGTACATCCCAAGTCCCTATGTTCTTATCTAGCTAAAGATGACATTGCTCTAACATAGCATCAGCACTGGCATATCTCTGGGTTTAAGGTATCAATCTGGACAAACATGGTAATACCAAATATGGCCTATAAACGATGGTAGTTAACAACACTGGCATATCCCTGGGTTTACAGTATCGATCTGGACAAACATGGTAATACCTAATATGGCCTGTAAACGCTGGAAGCTAACAACAGTATCCAGAGGGAACTAGTCACTAGAGTGCCCAACACTGATCTTGGATTCTAGTCCCAAACATGAATTTCTAACCTTTAAATTAGTATTTTTATGAGAGGCAGGAGGATAATCCTAGCTGTAGAGAGTGGTGCTGCTGCAATCAGATGATTTAAACAGAACTATACATTCAATTATTGTTAGGAGTGCAGTTAATTCATATAAGTAATGAAGCAGTGTTGATAGTTTAAAAATCACTCAAATGAGTGTGACTTACGTGCCCCAGAGTTTCAGCTCTTTAGGCAGTTCGGCGTCTTCGGAGTTGGTATTCTGCGTTTCCACTGTGAGTTGGTGGATTGTCAGTTCCTTGATTGTACGCGAGCTCGACCCCGAGTGAGCTCAGCTGTACCAAGAGGGAGGTGTAGTCTCAGTGTCGTTTTTTCTGTTATGTTTCTGTGACAATCTTGGGGGTGCCTTTGCCTAAGGGCCGTGCCAAAGGGCCCTCTTGCGCGGCCCTCAGGCGCGGGCCCGCAAGGCGCGGGTGCGCCTGTGGCGTTCTCCTTTTAAATGGAGAGCTGTGCCCCGATTGGGTAGAGATGCTCTGAGACACGCTGCTGGAGGGGTGGAGCCAAAAAGCAGCTTCCCCCGAAGAGCTCTTTTGTGTGCAGCAAGGTCTTTTGTAGCTGGCTTGCTCTTTTCTTGCCACCGATCTTCTGGAGCAGGGCAGGCTCCCTTCGATGAGGCTTCGACTCGGGTAGATGGCTCAGCTCCTCCTGGAGCTAAGCAGAGCAAGAGAGATGCATTTGCACAGGGTATAGGGCAATGGCTGGGACATTGTAGTGCCCAACCACCACCTGCACAGACAGCGTGGCCACAGCATGTCATGCTGGGAGGTCACGCTCACCCTGACTGAGCAGTGACCACGGCATGGCTAGGTTCCCCCATAGTGCTCTACACTATTTCTCTCAAGTAATATTTATGGGTTTTCTTTTCTGGGGTCCAATCACTGACATCTCAGTTCTGGGTGCACACAGTTCCTCCAGGAACATGCACTATGTACTAGCTAGTACACTGTCTGCAGTTAGCATCTGTATGTCTGCACCACCTTGTAGGGTGCAGTAGGTGCATGCTGACTGCTTTCATCTTTATCTTTATTTAACACTTTATATACTGCCCTTGTCGGGATGTGAGAGCGGTTCACATTAAAAAGAAATGGTGAATGTCAGATCGTAGTGGGGGGCAGCTGCGCTGACTGGGCCCACTACCTATCTGCCAGTGGCCCTGTCCCAAGTGCAGATCTGCAGCAGCTGTCTATTTGCCACCAGGACTGGGGTTGCTGGTCCCACAGCCTGTCCTCATGTACCTCCACTGCCCACCTTGCAAAGGGTGAGAGTGCACTTCTGTTGGGGGCAGATCATGTCCCCCACCCTGACCCAGAGAGGGTGGTTTACTAAGTACATTTTCACCCTGTGAGTCCTAACACACCCCTGCTCCCTTAAACAGGTGACCATAGCAAGCACAGTGGATATGCACTATGTTGTGTGCATCATGGTCCACAAGGGCTAGACATGACTGGCAATTACAAATGAACACAGAGACCTCCTAAATGTGTCTACAACAAATACCTCTCCCACAGTGTCACTGATGGAGATCTGCAGCACAGCCCACCTCAACCAACTGGGGTACTGCAGACCCGGTGCTGGCCACTCCACCTCACCCTCAGGGTGAGCACAGAACATGCACATTGGCATGGCCTATGGGTACTCTATGCCAGTAACATGCACGGTCATCCCCCCCTACCAAGCTGACGTGCTGTAGAGGTGCATATTCCATCTGGTGAGCAGATGTAGACTGCTGTTCTGCATGTGACTTGCATTATGGGTACTGTTGGTTCTATCCTATCCTGGTAGCCACAGCAGACAGTTTTATGGTGACGTGCACTCTTTTTGTAGCCAGCCATTGGTGTGATAGCTCCCATGGTGTTGTAGCACGATGGTTAATGCGATGACTTCAATAGCAGAGATCATGGGTTCCATTCTTCTCTGTTCCCTTTTTTTTTATGGCTGTCCTACACAACTACGTTTCATTCATGTAACAGTCATATCTGTGCAGATCTGTACTGCTGCCACATTATACCCTCATCACTGTTGCCATCCATCCTTCTGTCCATCTATATGTGTCTGCCAGCTGTGTGGCATCCTGCCCTAATGTGCAGGCTGCTACCCCATGTCCTGCACTGGCACACTTTTCTGCATTGTGGCTCTTCATGCTTGCCTCTCCTGTGTCTGCTCTGCATGGCACTGCTCTCCTTTGTCCTCCTGTCATTGCACTTATCCTGCCACCTCTACCTCCTCTAGTGGACACATATCCCCATCCTCTGCCACACACTGTCATTGTTGCACTGTGCATTACCATTACCCTGTACATAGGTACAGCTGCCCCCGATATGTTTGTCCACTTTACCTGCTGCCACATGGGCTGCACGCAGATTTGGCTGGTCCATGAGCTCCATCATCTACTTCCTTCCATCACTTGTTCATTGCCTTTCCTTGGTGCTCCGTGCAGTGTTATGGCTACATCTGTGTTTGAGCCATCCATTTCATGCTTGTGACTTTGGGGCACCTTTTTGCTCCTGGGCACCATCTCCTGTGTCACCTTGGCATCCCTGGGGCATCTTTCACGGCACCTTAGGTTTGGCCAGCTTATGGGGTCCCTTATATTTATTTATTTATTTTATTTATTTATTTATTTAACAGTCTTTTCTATACCGCCCCTTCCAGAGATCAGGGGCGGTTTACATTGAACATTAAACAGAACAATTGTATACTTCTGTATACATTTACAGGGAACATTATGCTTTAACTATGTACAGGTGTACTTACAGGGAACATATTTTGAACAGATTTTGAACAACATTTTGAACAACATTTTGAACATTAACTATAACAGAGCTTTTCAAACTATTTACAAGTTATATACATGGAGCGCATCTTAGTTAGATACAGTTACAGTGGTGAAAATAATCAACTGTTTGAGTGGTTCATTAGCGGGTTGTGTGGGGGTAGTGGGTTAGTGAATTTCCTGTGTTAGTCATTTGTTCTGTCTTGGGTACAGTGTATGTGTTTCTGTGATTGTATTGGCGAAGTTCTTTGTTGGTAGGGGATTTCAAAGTGTTTTGTAAAGAGGTAGGTTTTTAATTCTTTTTTGAATTGGTGAAGGTCTTTTATCATGCGGAGTGTTAATGGTGTTTCATTCCAGAGGGTGGGGGCAGCGAAGGAGAATGCCCTGTCACTTGTTGTCGCTTTAGTTTTTCTAAAATTTGTTTTTATGTTGAGGGAGTGGGTTGCATTCTGTCTGCGTGATCTAGTATCTGATGGAGGGTGTATTAGGGTGGATAGTTGTGTTGGGGAGATGTTGTTGACGATTTTGAAAGTAGTTAGGAGGATTTTATATTTTATTCGGCTGTTTATAGGGAGCCAGTGTAAGTCTAGGAGAATTGGGGTCACGTGGTCTGTTAGATTAGCTTTAGTGACCATCTTGGCGCATATGTTTTTGTCTCTTTGGAGAAGGTATATGCTCTTTAATGTAAGTCCGTTTAGGAGACTATTACATAGTCGAAGTGGGGTTATGAGTGTATTAACTACAGATCTAAAGTCATCGGTGTTGAGTAGGGGTCTCAGATGTTGTGTTGTCTTGAGTTTATAAAATATGGTTTTACTGTGTGTTTATGTGTGGAATCATGGAGACTGAGACCACTAAGATTATTCCAAGGTATTTTACCTACTTTTTAACAGGTATAGGTGTATTGTTTATTGTGATTGTATTGGGGTATATGTATTCAGTGTCTGATTTCCTCGTTATGAACATTGCCTCTGTTTTTTTGAGGTTAATGCTTAGGTGGTTGTCTTCAAGCCATTTAGTAGTCTCGTTCATACATTGGAGTAGGCTATCATATTATATTATATGCTGCCTTGGAGGTGCCAACCTTTCCTGCCGCCCTCTGGGGCACATTATGACCTGCCTTGGATGACATGGTGTTTATGATGTGCCTTATGATGCGCCCTAAAAGGTGCATTAGGTTGCATCACTGGGGTGAGGCTTTTTTGGCTGGCAGTGCAAATTGTTGGGATGTGTCTGACTGTTACAAGCAGGAAAAGGGATTGCCTCAGACAATCTTTTAGCTGAACCCACTGAGGGATCAAACTCATGACCACTGCATCAGCAGTCACTGTATTAACCAGTGTGCTACACCTCTGTTGCTATGATTGCAGATCAGCGCGCCTAATTAAGGCTAATGCGCATTAACGTGCCACGGCTCCCTATCACGTGATAACGGACTTTATCACGCGATAACCTGAAATGCTTACCTTAAGACCATAATGCCCACTACCTTAAATGGCATTCGTCACAGTAAGACTGCAACTAACGCCGGTAACATTAAGACGTTTTAGTAAACATACCCCTATGTTTGTTTTGATTTTATCCTGTTGCTATAAAGGGATCCACTGTGTCTATCCCATGCCATTTTGAATTCTGTCACTGTTTTTGGCCCCACCACTTCCATCGGGAGGGTATTCCAAGCATCCATCACCCTTTTAGTGAAAAAGTATTTCCTGATATTGTCTTTCAGGTTACCCCCTTGCAGCTTCATGTTATGTCCTCTAGTTTTACAGCTTCCCTGTCTTTGGAAGAGGTTTGTTTGTTCATTAATACTCTTTAAGTATTTAAATGTCTGAATCATATCTCCCCTGTCCCTCCTCTCCTCCAGAGTGTGCATATTTAGGTCTTCAAGTCTCTTCTCATACGTCTTCTGATGCAGGCTCCAAATCATTTTGGTCACCTTCCTCTGAACTGTTTCCAGTCTTTTTATATCCTTTGCAAGATATGGGGGCATGTTTACTAAACTGTCTTAACGTGCGCCCGGCGTTAGTGTGCAAGATGCCATAAAAGGAGTGGGCGTTTCGGTCTTTAGCAAAACGGGATTATCATGCGATAACGTGCACTGCGCACATTATTGGGCGAGATGCTGCTAAGCACGTTAACGTGAGTTAATCTTAAGTAGGCACGCAGACATGCAAACGCAGAAATAGAGGTGTAGCACAATGGTTAATGCACTGACTCATGGTACTAGAGTCAAGAGTTTTATCCCCCAGTGTGCCTAATCCATAAGTATTGATTTTTGAGGCATTTTATTTGTAGTTTAATTAGTGCTGCCAGCAAACACACCCTCACGTGCCGTAACCTAAGGTGCCGCATAAGGCACCCTATAAGGCACTCCATAGGGCACATTATAAAGTGCACTATCCGCCAAGGCACCCTATAATGTCCCCTATAGGGCACCCTATAAGGCGCTTTAGAGGACACCTGATAAGTCACCTCATAAGGCGCTTTATAGGGCATCTTATGGTTACAGTACACTGAGGGTGTTTTTGCTGGCAGCACTAATGTACATTAAAAATAGACAATGCCTTGGACAGCCTTATCAAATAACCCCACCATGGGTTTGAACCCATGACCTCTGGCTCCATAGGCATTGAAGTAACCAGTGGGCTACAGCTGCTAACAAACTGCTGATTGACTGCAGAAGGACTGCATGTCACCACACAAACTGTCTGCTGTGGTTACCAGGATAGGGTTAACCCACGCATACCCATGATGCACTGCATATGCAAATAAGCAGTCTACAGATGGGCACAAAATGGGGTATGCGCCCCCCCAGCACCTCGGCCTGGTAGGGGGAACTGACCGTGTGTGGTACTGGCACAGAGTAGCTACAGACTGTCACATTGTGCGGGTACTCTGCTCACCCTGAGGCGCCCAGCACCAGGTCCACAGCACCTTTCAGAGCTGAAATATGCCATGCTGCAGGTCCTCATCAGTGCTACTGTGTGTGATAGGTAGTTTCTGCAGACACACCTAGGATACATCTGTGTTCTGTGTTTCTCAGTCATGTCTAGATCTCATGGGCTATGATGGACCCAGAATAGTGCATAATCCTGTGTTGGTGCCATGGTTGCATGATGTAGGGCAGGGGTAGGGAACCCTGGGGGTGGAGAGCCGCAGACCAGTCAGGTTTTTGGGATATCCCTAATTAATATGCATGAGATATATATGCATTAGAGATATCCTGCCAACCTGACTGGTTTGTGGCCCTCCAGGGCTGGATTTGGAAACCCCTGCCTTACACCTCTGTCATTTAAGATTGTGAGTGGGCAAGGTGCAGATGTCCTAGACATCAAAAGGGTATATAGAATGTGTCACATTCCTCCTCGATTCTCACCACCACCAAAAAGTTGTGGTGGTGGTGAGAAGTGAGGAGGAATGTGACACATTCTATCTAACCTTTTTGATGTCTTAGACATCTGCACCTTGCCCACTCACAATCTTAAATGACAGAGGTGTAAGGCAGGGGTCTCCAAATCCAGCCATGGAGGGCCACAAACCAGTCAGGTTGGCAGGATATCTCTAATGCATATATATCTCATGCATATTCATTAGGGATATCCCGAAAACCTGACTGGTCTGCGGCTCTCCAGGACCAGGGTTCCCCACCCCTGATGTAGGGGGAAGGGAAGGGAAGGAGAGGAGAGGAGGGGAGGGGAGTGTTTGGACCCATAGGTGGATTATGCACCACCACACAACCCACCCTCTGGGACTCAGGGTGGTAAACAGATCACCCACCAACAGATCCACCTTCTACCTCCCTGCAATGGTGGAAGTAGAGAGGACCATCAACTCCAGTCCTGCTAGGGAAGAGACACACTACAGGCAGTCAATGCAGAGCTGTACCCATCCATAAAGCAATAGCAGACAGACAGTAGGCCTGGAAATGCTCAGCTGCACCCCACCACTATCTGACATTCTCCAGAAGCAAGTCTCCAGCCGCTTCACCCTGCAAGGTGTTCCAGCAAAATACATACTAGCCACAGACAGTCTGCTAGCTAGTCCATAGTGCATGTTTCTGGAGAAGATGCATGTACCCAGAACTGGGATGTCAGCATACACACCAAGCAGATAAGTCAGTGATTGGGCCCCAAAAGAGAACCCATAAATATCACATAAGAGAAATACTATATAGCACTATGGGGGAACCTAGCCACGCCATGGTCACTGCTCAGTCAGAGTTAGAGTGACCTCCCAACAGGACATGCTGTGGCCACCCTGTCTGTGCAGGTGGTGGCCGGGCACTACAATGTCCGAGCCATTGCCCTATGCTCTGTTCCAACAGTACCTTGCTCCTTATTATGCACATTGGCAGGCCAATACTGGCAACAGTGATAGCAGTGTGGGCTGTGGAGGGTGTTTGCAGCCACCACACACTGGATAGACAGACACACACTCCACACACCTATGCCAGCATTGTGCAACTATAGAGGTGTTTGGCAGCCCTGGCCACCGCACCAGTCCTGGGCACAGTTCAGGCATGGCTATGGTACGCAATACTATTGGGGTCACTCCCCAGGGTGGTAAACACTGTCAGACACAAGACCTGTAGCACATTCCACAGACATCAGAAAGGTTGCTATGATGCAGCTCACTCAGAAAATTGTACTTAACTTCGGAATTGCTATCTGCCATTAATCATAGCAACCTTTTGATAGCTGTGTACCATATTCCCAGGTTTAGGGTGGCATTGCTAAGGTATGCAAGTGCTAGTATTGGGAGATGCACGCAGGGCCCAACATCCTGCCTCTCCAGGAGGCATTGGATAATGGAGCCTGTGGGTGAGGGTGTGTCTGCCCCTGTTGGCCACTGCTTTAAGGCAGAGGTTCCTGACTCCAGTCCTGGTGGGCCAGACACTGTTCGGGTTTTCATGCTGTCTCTCATGAATATGCATGAGATACATCTGCATACCATGGGGGCGGCGCATAGAAATGCAGCACAGGCATCTTTATTAGAGACAGCATGGAACCTGAATGGTGTTTGGCCCTCCAGGACTGTATTTGGGAGACTCTGCTCTAGGTAATGCGCATGTTTATGGTGTCTGTGCTCTTTAGGGTAAAATGTAGGCGTTTTGGGCATGTTTACATCATCTGCAATAAAGGTTCTGTCTGTATTAGCACGTTTTAGTAGTGGGTAAAATATGAGCACTGGGTTGGCAGGAACCACAGCTGGGACTTGAACGTATGACCTTCTGCTTCTAAACACACTGGATGTGTGCACTGCACCACTGTGTTGCCACAGAGACAGTGCATTCCCTGGTGATACCATGACTGTTCGTCAGACAGGGCCTGTCTGTCACAGTGCATGGCACCCAACTACACAGGGCTAGGCCATGGTCTGCTCTGGGCAGCTGCCACTGCCCCCTCCACCACCTGTATCCCTCTGCCACCATGCTGACATGCCCTTCTGCTGGTGGTGCTGGTGGAGCGCAGTCTCAGGCCATCCAGTGTGCGGGTAGGTGGCTGCCTATGGTGCGGATTCTGAGGTAGGGGTGCCTGCATAGCTGTCCACGCTTCCCCCCAGCACCACATGCCAATGTTCCGTGCCCTTGGGGGTACCTGCTGGGTACTATCCCCTGTGACACTGTGGGGAGCACACTCATGCCCATGTTGGGCCCTCAGCATTTGCTGTCTGGCTGCTCTACTGTTTCAGCATTCCTATGGGCCAGCTAGGCATCACCCTAGTTCGTACTGTGGCCCAGCTGCACCACAGCATGTGCCGCCTGCAGCCCTCTGTGTCCCCTTTTCCAGCATCTGTCCAGTTTCCCTGCTGTTGTGGAACATGTGTACACCATAGGAAACCTGGCCAATGGAGTCGGAAACCCTGCTCAGTGCAATTTCACTGTGGACTCATTCACCTTGTATGGGGACGGAGCATAGACCATTCCAAAATTCATCTTTTTTTTTGGAGCTTTCTTGGGAGTATTTTTTGATGGTTCCCATTGATATCACTGTTGCCCAGCTTGGTTATGTTTTTTTTACATTTTCTTCTGTTCATTTTCAATGTTTATTTGCTCTTTTGTTCCGTGCACATGTATCACACTTATCACTTTTGTAGGTTTCCCTGGTTTTGCTGTACATTGCTGACGGAAATGGTTTCTTTTCCCTTTAAATCGGCTCTAATGCCAGGGTTTCACTGGCGTTAGTTTTGAGCCTCGGATTTCACAGCGTTAGTGTGCGGGGAGCCTCTCCCCTCCCACTCTCTGCCCATTGACCCTCTCTCTCCGCCCCTAGGGAGTCTTCCTCCGCCCTCCAGGAGCCTTTCCCCACCTTCAGCGCTCGTTCGCGCTGCTGCGCGCGTTATCGCCCGCTAAGGTACCTGTGCACCTGATAAAGCACCATTATTGTGTGATAAGGTACCTTATCATGCGATAATGTCACAGAGCGCACATTAAGACGGTTTCGTAAACATGCCCCATGGTCTCTAAAACTGAACATAATATTCAAAGTGAGGCCTCACCAGCGACTTGTACAGTGGCATTAGTACCTTTTCCTTTTTGCTGGTGATTCCTCTCTGTTGTGCAACCCAGCATCCTTCTGGCTTTTGCCACCACCTTGTCACACTGTTTTGCCACCTCGAGATCCTCAGAAACAATTGCTCTTAGGTCCTTCTCCTGGTCCATGCACCCCAACCTCTCTCTCTCTATCGCATACAGTTTCCTTGGATTTCTGCTTCCCAAGTGCATGACACTGCACTTCTTCACATTAAATCTTAACTGCCAAGCATCTTTCACATTTACTGCACACTATTTACAAGAAGCATGCACTCAGTGAAAGTGTCCTGGGATAATGTTTTATGTTTATGTTTATGTTTTATTTCATTTGATAAAAACCGCCTTTCAGGATAGGCAAAGCGGTGTACAATAAAACCAAATTAAAAGAAGGCCGAAGCCAGCGAAATGGAATAGAAATACAAATTCTTAATAGGAAAGCAATAAGACAGGAGAGACAGGACCAAAAAACATAACAAAGGACAAATACAAGGAGAGCAGAGGATAGGGCAAGTGGGATTCACACGAAGGGAGAGGGAACATCAACTGCCAGGGAAAAGAGGTGGGTTTTCAGGTTCTGTTTAAAAGTGGGGTGGTGAGGTTCCAGGCAGAGTGAGGAGGGGAGGGAATTCCAAAGGGCGGGGCCGGCAAAGAAGAAAGCAGAGGAACGGGTAGATTGCAAATGAGCACGGGAAGGGGAGGGGAGAGCGAGACGGTTGAGATGGAAGGAACGAGGGGTGTACCTGGGAGAGTGAAAAGAAAGAAGGTCAGTTAAATATTGAGGGGTGCCTGAATGGAGAGCTTTGTGAACCAGAATAAGCAGTTTGAAGTGAGCATGGTAGGGAAAGGGGAGCCAGTGAAGACGAAATAGTAGGGGCGTTATGTGATCACGGGGGGAGGAGTAAGTGACCAAACGGGCAGCGGTATTCTGGATTCGTTGTAGGCGGGAATGTTGGGATTTGGAAAGGCCGATGAAAAGTGAATTTGCGAAATCAACCCGTGATATAACCAAGGATAGCAATAAAGTAGTGAGCGCTGAAGGGGATAAGAAAGGACGAACTGCACGGATTTGTCGAAGGAAGAAAAAGGAGGATTTGGTGACATGTGATATATGGGTGTGGAAAGATAGGTCAGAATAATGCTCCCTTCCTTCTTCCCTCCTCGCTACCACCCAATCTTTGGAAAATTAAAGAGCTCGGAGGGAAAGGCAATCCTCTTCTCTCCCTTCCTCCCTCCCACCCACTGGCCCAATCTCCAAAATAAAGAATCCCCCTCTGGAGTCAGCTCTGTACAAGTTTGGAAAAGAGTAACAAAAGCTCCTCCCCTCTCTTTCTACATCACCTGTGTCCTAGGAAGGATAGTACTAGCTTCAGAGGTTTTGGTGTATTTTTATTGAACGAAAGGAAATTTTCATTGACATGGTACTGCCCTGCTTTGGAGTTCTAGGTCCTGCTTCTGATTAAGATTCCTTCAGCAATTATTCTGCACTTTTATACTTCTCCTCCAGTTCCTTCTAGGGGTGTACATTCGAGCTCCTAAACATTTAAAGTGCACACAAATCACTTCTAGGTGCATGCCTGACTCCTGGCAATCTAGCCCCTAGGTTCTACACAGTGTATCTACAGCACCTGGTGTTTCAAGGTGGTCAGCCATTCAAGCAGTAGGCAGGCCTGACTCTGCTGAGCTTCTGAGATCAGCTAAGATTAGACTCATTCACAGTGACAAAGCTGTGGCACATGCCTACAAATTAATGGGCACAGAATCAATTTGTGAGCTTAAAAAGTTCTAGTCGAATTTTCTTGTGTCATCTGATTTCTCTTAGTGATGTGTTGAAACAATATCTTTTGGTTGATAGTAACTCCTTACCCACTATACTTAGAGCATGTTATGTTCCTAATTCCTTGAGGAAGTTGGGAGGGGCGAATTCAGCTATTCTAGAGGCTTCTGTTCAGGAGTCTACCAACAGAGGTGTAGTGTTGGCCATCTTTCAGAAACTGGCATTTAAAGGACCAAATGCCATTTCATCATCAGAGCATACTGTGCATGTCTATTCTGAGTTCTCTGTGAGGGCCCAAGAGGCTCAGAGAGAATTCTTGAGACTGCAACCCAGAGCCTTGTCTTTGAGTATGTCTTTTTTCATGATATTCCCTAGGAAATGCTTGATTAAGCATTGAGGGAAGGAATATGTTTTCATTGATCCTATTCAGCTGAAGGCACTGATTTCAGATCCATAAGGAGCTGGTTGCAAATCATAGTAGCATATCCAATGCATTTTGAGCTCCCAATAGTTGATGAAAATTATGAGGTATTTAAATATTCTCAGTGTGAGTAGAATAAGTTTCTAGTTTCCTTATATATTCTACTCTTTGAAGATGTACGTAATGTTGAGGTTTATTAGATATTATTGTTTTCCTCCATTTTGTATTTTGGTCCTTTATTTTTCCAGTACATCTTCACCTGTGCATGAACTCTAAGGGGCATGTTTACTAAAGGTTAACACGTGTTAATAAAGTTAACCCGCATTAATAAAATTAACATGTGTTAAGTGCCACTGTAACCCCTCACCTCCGATATTTATTTATTTTTATTTATTTAGACAGATTTGTATACCACCTTATCCTTCAATCAAAGTGGTCACATCACAATTGGAGGGTTACATTTAACATGAGGGTACTTAACAACATTATACAATGAACTCGTATGTCTAATTGGGATGAGTGGGTACCGAGTTGAACTCGTATGTCTAGCTAGGATGAGTGGGTATCGAATTGGCGGAGGTAGTTGCATTACCATTCGGGTGGAGACTGTTGTCTGTCTGCTCATAGGCTTCTGTAAACAGCAGTGTTTTAAGGGCCTTGCGGATGTCTATGATGTCGTTTAATGCCCTCAGGCTCATTGGGAGGGAGTTCCAAAGTGTGGACGCTAGTAGTGAAGGAGCTCTTCTAGAAGTTGTTTGTTTGGTCTTGTGATATCCTGCAGGTATGTCAATCATGTTGTCATTACGCGTATTGGTCCTTCTTGGTCTATTGCTGATATCCCTTGTTACGATATCTTGGAGTGCATCTGCCGAGAGATAGTGAATGATTTTAAAGATGATCAGGACTGTTTTAAATTTTGCTCTGGCCATCATTGGGAGCCAGTGCAGTTGCTGTAAGACTGGGGTGATGTGCTCAGTTCTTGGAGTGTCTGTTATGATGCATACTGCGGTGTTTTGCACCATTTGGAGTGGGTATAAGGTCTGCTGAGGGAGGTCTTGATATAACGAGTTTCCGTAATCAAGCAGGGGTGTGATGAGTGCTTGGCACACTGTGCGGAAGTGGTCTTGGCAGAGTATTGGCTTGATCTTTCTGATGATCCTCAAATGTTGATAGGCCTTGTTTGCGGTTTTGGTGATGTGGGATTTCAGGTTCAGAGCTCTATCCATTGTGATGCCCAGGTACTTAACTTCATCTTTGACTACTATGAGTTTATCTAGAATGCTGATATTTTGTGGTGGAATGAAGGTAGGGTTCCTGGTGACGAACATTGCCTCCGTTTTATCATAGTTGACCGTCAGGTTATTGGCTGTATGCTGCTTTTCCCTGCTGCCTGACCCCCAGAGGGGCCTGCCAGGCCTGGGATTGGGCAGAGGAGATCCAACTGCTGCAGCTCCTCTTCTTGGGGGGTGCCTGCTCTTGCTGTCCGCCATCGTCGGGGGGACTTATTCCACCTTCGAGGTGAAATAACTCCCCCCGCTAAAATTCCATCCCCTGATGTACAGGGCCCACCCCCACTCTGCCCATTCTCCTCCCTATCACTGCCCCTTCCCACGCCCATCCGGAGCTCCCCACACAAAGGCCATATAAGTGCGGGCAGATCCTGGGGCAGAATCAGTGATTTGCAAATAGCAAATAGCGGGGGTTGTATGTCCAAAATGGATGTACATCCCTGCTATTCGCTGTGTGGAATGACCCCCATAGAGTTTTGAACCAAGGAGGAAGAGTCATGATGAAAACGCAACTGAGCATGATCATTTTAGTGTTTACTCACTATCCTATACAACATCCATGTACTAAATAGCAAGCAGAGGCTATTTGTACTTAAGTACTGGGGGTTTTTTTGTGTTTGCAGACATACTATCAGTCTGTGCACACTACTGACAATACTTGTTAGCAAGCTCAATTAGAAACATAAGGCCATCGTTACCAACGTGCACTGCCATTAATGCACATTATTTTACTGCTAGACTGCTCTATTAGTAACTATGCCCTACTGCATAAAATGGAACCTTCAGCATAAAAACATAAGAACATAAGATATGTCATACTGGGTCAGACCAAAGTCCATCAAGTCCAGTATCCTGTTTTCAACAGTGGCCAATTTAGGTCACAAGTACCTAGTAGTTTCCCCAAAGGACACAGGTTCCACAATGCTTGTATTGGGACAAGCAGTGGATTTCCTGGGTACCCTTTAATAATGGTTATGGACCTTTCTTCCAGGAAATTGTCCAAACCTTTTTTAAACCCAGCTACACTAACAGCTTTTACTACATCCTCTCATAACGAATTCCAGAGTTTGATTACGCACTGAGTGAAAAAAATATTTTCTCTTATTAGTCTTAAATAGGTTACCTTGTAGCTTCATTACATGTCCCCTAGTCTTTCTATATTTTGATGGCGTAAACAATCGATCTACGTTTATCCGTTCCACTCCATTCATTAATTTATAGACCTCTATCATATCTCCCCTCAGCCGTCTCTTTTCCAGGTTGAAGAGCCCTAACCTTTTTAGCCTTTCTTCATAGGGGTATCCTTCCATTCCCTTTACCATTTTGGTGTCTCTTCTCTGTACCTTTTCTAATAATGATATATCTTTTTAAGATACGGTGACCAGAATTGCACACAATATTCAAGGTACGGTCGTACCATGGAACGATACAGAAGCATTATAATATCCTTTGTTTTATTCTCCATTCCTTTCCTTATGATTCCTAGCATTCTATTTGCTTTCTTGGCCGCTGCTGCACACTGGGCTGCACACTTGTTTCAACATGTTATCCATGATGGTGCTTAAATCTTTTTCCTGGGTGGTGGTTCCCAATGTGGAACCTTGCATCGGTATAATCATAGTTTGGGTTGTTCTTTCCTAGGCGCATAACTTTGCACTTGTCAACATTAAATTTCATCTGCCATTAAAACATACAGTCTTCCAATTTATCAAGGCCCTCTTGCAATTTTTTACAATACTCTTGGGTTTGAACAACTTTGAATAATTTTGTGTTATCTGCAATTTTGATTTCCTCACTCATTATTCCTATTTCCTGGTCATTTACGAATATGTTAAAAAGCAACGGACCCAACACAGATCCCTGGGTTACTCCACTATTCATCTTTTTCCATTGGGAAAATTGATCATTTAGCCTTACCCTCTGCTTTCTATCTTTTAAGCAGTTCCTGATCCACAATAGTACACTGCCTCTTATCCCATGACTTTTTAAATTTTTCCAAGTGTCTCTCGTGAGGGGCCTTGTCAAAGGCTTTCTAAAAATCCAGATAAACTTTATCAACTGACTCACCTTTGCCTACCTGTTTATTCACACCTTCAAAAAACAGATTAGTAAAACAGACCTTCTTTGACTAAAGCCATGTTGGCTGTCTCCCATTAAGCCATGACTATCTACATATTTAGTAATTTTGTTCTTTATAATGATTTCTAATATTTTTCCTGGAACTGACGTCAGGTACACTGGTCTGTAGTTTCCCGGATCACCCCTGGAAGAAACCCTTTTTAAAAATTGGTGTTACATTGGCTATCCTCCAATCTTCAGGTATTGCAGATGGTTTTAATGATAGTTCACAGATACTAATAGTAGGTCTACAATCCCATATTTCAGCTTTTTCAATACCCTTGGATGTTGGATGTAGCAGACTAATATGTGTTAACAGTAGCACATGTTAATAACTACAGCCCCTTTTACTAACTCATAACTCTAACTATCTGCTGCTTGGCCCATTTTATTACTGTAGACTGTGTAACAGACAGTTCTAACTAAGGGGTATGTTTACTAAGCAGTCTTAGGGGGATGTTTACTAAAGTGCGGTAATCGTGAATAATCTTATGGGGCACCTGAAGATTACAGCACTGTGAGGGTTTGTTTGCTGTCAGTACTGATTTAAATTAAAAAAACAAAACTGCCCCAGACAGCCCTAAGAAATATTCCCACTGTGGGCTCAAACCCACAACCTCTGGCTCTGTAGGTAGTGAAGTAACCAGTGGGCTACAGCTCTATAGCTGCAAACAAGCCCCTGGCTGGCTACAGAGGGACTGCAGGTCACCACACAGACTGCTGTGGTTACCAGGATAGGGTTAATCCACTCGTACCCATGCTGCACTGCACATGAGGATTACAGCACTGTGAGGGTGTTTTTGCTGGCAGCACTGATTTAAAGTACAAAGGAACATTCCTCCTGCAGCACTGGTTTAAAGTACAGAATTAACAGTCCTCCTACAGCACTGGTTTAATGTAAAAAGGAAGATTCCTCCTGCAGCACTGCTTTAGAGTAAAGAGTTATGTCTCAGACAGCCTTACTCATTAACCAAACAGGGGAATTGAACTCATGACCCCTGAAGCAGCAGTCATTGCATTAACCATTGCGCTACACCTCTCTTGCTGTGTTTGTAGGTCAGCGCGCCTACTTAAGGCTAACGCGCGTTGATGTGCCACGGCTCCCTCTAGCGCATGAAAAGGTACCTTATCGCATGGTAACCAGAACTGCTACGTTAAGACCGACACGCCCACTCCTTTTATGGTATCCTGCACACTAACGTCGGGCGCACATTAAGGGGTATGTTTACTAAACTGCGTTAGTGCAAATCGCGTTAGGAGCCACGTTAGTGAAAGGAAAGCCAAAAAAGGACATGGGCGGGACATCGTAACCACTAACGCGCGTTCCAAAAACTAACGAGCTTTACAGGGCGCCATGGCGCGTTACTGCGCGTTAATCATATGAAGGCGTACAGACACAAATCACGGAAACAGAGCTGTAGCACAATGGTTAGTGTATTCACCGCTCTTACAGGCAGCATGGGTTAGTGTGCCCAACGCAAAAGGCTGTCCCAGGCATCACCCTGTACATCACATAGAGAATGAGGAGGCATGTTTTTCTTTATGTTCAGTAGTGGTTACTGAAACACAATCTCGCAGTGCACGTAGCCATGTACATTGGTGCGTGCGTGGCTGCGTGCGTTGTTACGGGCGTAGCCCTGTGCGTACAATCGTGCGTGGGTACTTGTGTTTTTACCAGTGTGGGCATCTTATAGTACAGACACTTTAGGGTGTCTTGCACCTATGCATTATGCTAACAGATGTACGTGTGATGGCCTATGGTTTGTCAGAGCCTGTGAGCAGGCGCAGGATCCTCCCAGGGTTGGATTGTGCAAGTCACACCCATGATGCACTGCACATGCAAATCAGCTGTCCACAGATACACACCATGGGGAATGCACCCCAACAGCACCTCGGCCTGGTAGGGGGAAGTGACCATGTGCACCCCCACAGCACCTCAGCCTGGTAGGGGGTACTGACCGTGTGTTGTACTGGCACAGAGTAGCTACACACCGTCACATTGTGCGGGTACTGTGCTCACCCTGAGAGTGCAGTGAGGCGCCCAGCACCAGGTCCACAGCACCGTCCATGGCGCAGGTCCAAAGCAGTGTTAATGTGTGAGATAGGTAGTTTCTGCACAAACACCTTGCAGTCAGGTGTAGCCCTCATGCTTTTCTCCCCACACCCCCTCCCCCCCAACACCAAGGGTGGCTAAACCAGGTCCTCCAACAATAGATGCACATTCTACCTCCCTGCAAAGGTGGCAGTAGAGAGGAACATCAACCCCAGGGCAGGCAATGCAGCTCTGTACACAGACAGACATTATACCTGAATATGGTAAGCTGCACCCCACCACTATATGATATTCTCCTGCAGCAAGCCACTCCATCAAGACACATACCAGCTACAAACAGTCTGCTAGTTAGTCCATAATGCATGTGCCCAGTGGAGATGCATACACAGCAAGCAGATAAATCAGTGACTGGGCCCCAAAAGGAAACCCATATCTATCACATGAGAAAAACACTATATAGCACTATGGGGGTGCCTAGCCATGCTGTGGTCACTGCACAGTCAGGGTGAGAGTGATCTCTCAGCAGGACATACTGAGGTCACCCTGTCTGTGTAGGTGGTGGCCGGGCACTAAAATGTGCCTGTCACTGCCCTATGCCCTGTGCAGATGCACCCTGGCCAGGCCACCCTGTCCGGCCTATACCCATGGTACCTTGCTCCTCATTATGCACATTGGCAGCTCAATACTGGCAACATTGCTGGCAGTGTGGGCTGTGGAAGGTGTTTGCAGCCACCACACACTGGATTGACAGATAGCCACCCCCACACCTATGCCAGCATTGTGCAACTATAGAGGTGTTCAGCAGCCATACCCACCACACCAGTCCTGAGCTCAGGAATTCAGTGCGTTAGTGTGAGGGGAGCCTCTCCCCGCCCACTCTCCGCCCATTGACCCCTTCTCTCCGCCCACTCTCCACCTTCTGCGCTGTTTTAACGCGCCGCGGAGGTTTACGATCGTTAACTGCGGTTAACGCGCATAAAGTACGTTTAACGATCGTTCGCACGTTCGGGATATCTCTAATGAATATGCATGAGATATATATGCATTAGAGATATCCTGCCAACCTGACTGGTTTGTGGCCCTCCAGGGCTGGATCTGGAGACCCCTGCCTTACACCTCTGTCATTTAAGATTGTGAGTGGACAAGGTGCAGATGTCCAAGACATCAAAAAGGTTAGATAGAATTTGTCACAGTCCTCCTCACTTCTCAACACCACCAAAAAATTGTCTATTAGACAACTTTTTGGTGGTGGTGAGAATCGAGGAAGAATGTGACACATTCTATATACCCTTTCGATGTCTAGGACATCTGTACCTTGCCCACTCACGATCTTAAATGACAGAGGTGTAAGGCAGGGGTCTCCAAATCCAGCCCTGGAGGGCCACAAACCAGTCAGGATGGCAGGATATCTCTAAGGCATATATATCTCATGCATGTTCATTAGGGATATCCCGAAAACCTGACTGGTCTGCGGCCCTCCAGGACCGGAGGTGCCCACCCCTGCTTTTGATAGATGTGTACCGTATTCCCAGGTGTAGGGTGGCATTGCTAAGGTATGCAAGTGCTAGTATTGGGAGATGCACACAGGGCCCAAACTCCTGCCTCTCCAGGTGGCTTTGGATAATGGAGCCTGTGGGTGTGGGTGTTTCTGCCCCTGTTGGCCGCTGCTCTAGGGCAGAGGTTCCCAACTCCAGTCCCAGTGGGCCAAACACTGTTCGGGTTTTCATGCTGTCCCTACTGAATATGCATGAGATACATCTGCATACCATGGGGGCGGCGCAGGGAAATGCAGCATAGGCATCTTTATTAGAGACAGCATGGAACCTGAATGGTGGTGTGCCCTCCAGGACTGCATTTGGGAGACTCTGCTCTAGGTAATGCACATGTTTATGGTGTCTGTACTCTGTAGGGTAATATATAGGCGTTTGAGGCATGTTTATGTTCTTTGCAATATAGGTTTTGTCTTTACTACCATGGTTTAGTAATGGGTAAAACATGGGGTCTGGGTTGGCAGGAGTCACAGCTGGGACTTGAACCTGTGACCTTTTGCTTCTGAACACACTGGCTGTGTGCACTGCCCCACCGTGTTGGCACAGACATGGTGCATTCCCTGGGGATTTCATGACCAGGGCTAGGCCATGGTCTGCTGTGGGCAGCTGCCACTGCCCCCTCCACCACCAGTACCCCTCTGCCACCATGCTGACATGCCCTTCTGCTGGTGGTGCTGGTGGTGCACCATCTCAGGCCATCCAGTGTGCGGGTAGGCGGCTGCCTATGGTGTGGGTTCTGGGGTAGGGGGCCTGCATAGCTGTCCACGCGTCCCCCCAGCACCGCCGGCCAATGTTCTGTGCCCTTGGGGTTACCTGCTGGGTACTATCCCCTGTGACACTGTGGGAAACACACTCGTGCCCATGTTGGGCCCTCATCAGTTGCTGTATGGCTGCTCTACTGTTTCAGCATTCGTATGGGCCAGCTAGGCATCACCCTAGTCCGCACTGTGGCCCAGCTGCACCACAGCATGTGCCGCCTGCAGCCCTCTGTGTCCCCTTTTCCAGCATCTTTCCAGTTGCCCGTTCCAACATGCCCACCCTGCTGTTGCGGGACATGTGCATGCCATAGGAAACCTGTCCAATAGAAAGGGAGAACCCTGATCAGCGTTATTTCACTGTGGGATCATTCACCTTGTATGGTGACAGAGCAAAGCCCCTTCCAAAATTTATATCTTTTTTTTGGAGCTTTCTCGGTAGTGTTTTTTGATGTTTCCCATTGATATCACTGTTGCCCAGCTAGGTTATGTTTTTTTTCCAGTTTGTTCAGGTCATTTTCAATGTTTATCTGCCCTTTTGTTCTGTGCACATGTATCACACTTATCACCTTTTGTAGGTTTCCCTGGCTTTGCTGTACATTGCTGATGGAAATGGTTTCTCTTCCCTTTAAATCTACTCTAACGCCAGGGTTTCACTGGCGTTAGTTTTCAGCCCCGAAATCCACAGCGTTAGTGTGCAGGGAGCCTCTTCCCTCCCACTCTCCACCCATTGACCCCTTCTCTCTGCCCCTGGGGAGCCTTCCTCCGCCCTCAGGGAGCCTTTACTCCACCTTCAGCGCTCCTTTGCGCCGCTGAGCGCATTAGCGCGCGATAAGGCACCTTATCACACGGTAAAGCACAAAAGATTTTGATTTTGAAATACAAGATTCCCATATATGTTGTGCTTGAATATTGAGTTATTAGGCAACTGTAGGCATATGCATATACTTACATGTTTACAAATGATGGTATACATATATAGATGTAAAGAGACCAATTCTGTTTTGCATGTCCTGCCCCTGTACGGCTAGGCAGAATCGGGACATGCAGTGGTAGCACCTGATTTTGATCCTGCCGGGGGCTAGATGTGCCCATGAGATCAGAATCGGGTCTACTGGCCTGGACGTGCAGACCGGGCCCCAATTCTGATCGGCTGCACATCCTGACCTACCTGGCTATCTCAGCCAGGCTCCTGAATGGAGCCACAGAGCCACAGTGCCATCTGCCTGATGGTACATTATTTCACAAGCATATGCTATATAACCTATGTAAAAAACTGATACAACAATTTTTCCAACAGCTTATTGTAAATAGTTCCAACAGTTTTAATGTAAGTAAATTGAGTTTCCAAATTTATGTAAATAGTTTTCATGTAAGCGGATTGAATACGTTTGTACAATACATATTGTAAACCCTACAGTTTAATATAAATAGTCCCAGCAGTTATAATGTAAATGAATTGAGCACTTGTTTGTACAATTCATATTGTTGTTCCTTGTAAACTGTATTTGATACTTGGGAAAACACGGTATATAAATGTATATTAAATAAATAAATAAAATGATGTTCCATCGCCATGATGAATGGAGACGAACCACCGGCCACAGGAAAGAACGTCCTTTCACCGCAGCTCGACCCCCAATCTGGCCTTCCATGGCCAGGGTCGGACTGTGGGGAACCCCCAGCATCCCTCACCTTTTGGGACTGGTTCGGCTCTGCACATCATTTTGAGACTTGTCCTCCGGCATCCAGGGGGACTTATTATACCTCCAAGGTGGAATTAGTCCCCCATCCATCTTGCTGACACTGGACGTACAGAACTGACCTCAGAATTGTCCCTGTATGTCCAGGGTCGCATTCCTGCCCATCATCCACCCTTGCTCCTCCCACGCCCCTCCCCCTTCCACCCACGAACAGAGCTCCCCACGTAAATTGTCAATATGTGTGGGGAGCTCTGTCTCCGGTAGCACGATTCTGACATTTAGCGGGTGAGGACGTCCAGATCGGATGTCCAGACCTGCTAAACTAGGATCAGAATGACCTCCATAATATCATGCTTACTATGCAAGCACCTCTTAAAAATGAAATGCACATGAGTAATTTTCAAATACATCTCAGAACCACTCCCCGCCCCCCCAAAGCAATTCTGGATTGATGTTCAAAATCACTTATACAGTCGGCACTTATATAGATAATAGGGTGCTGGTGTGGAAAGCCCAGAAAAGGTGCCCAATTTATGCTAATTTTGTGAAAGCAGTATGGCCACTCAGAACTCTCTCCAATAGTACACATATTCTCACTCTCAAAATTTATAACTGCTCTGGAGGAGGTGTAAATTCATGCATGTACTCTATGGGTCTATTCATGTATCTTATAAAACGCCCATGTACATCGCAACTCCTCTTCTGCTCCAGCCAAACAACATCCCCAGGAAAATCGAAGTGGTTTGCTTATAAGTACACGCCTTCTTTTTGGCATACATGCTTATACATACTGTCCCAACAGGGGGCACTCTCCCAGGTTCAGGCGCATAGAATGCTTGACCCCAACAACTCTGGCTGGCTACTGTCCCAACCAACCATTCCAGTTTAAAAGGCTTCACAATAGTCCAGTGCCACAGATAGCTCCTGGAACACTTCATCAGCATTCTACCAGCCTTGTCCACACGTCCTCAAGGTTGCATTTCACCGGTGATGACAGTGCCCCACCAGCACAGTTCCTTTCTCCCTTCTGTCATCTTAGCAAAAAGGAGATATCAATCCAGACACAAACTTCCCTTTAGACTTGGCTTTTAACTCGATATCTGCCTTGAGTCCACCCTTCAATTTCTAGGCACTTTAGCAGAACCCATCAGTTAATCAGCTTCTGGTGCTACTGCACCTAGAGAGGGTCTTCCTTGTTCTCCATGGACTAGCAGGATTGCGTCAGCCACACTTGGTGATGTCCTCCAGGCGGAGCCATGCATACGGAAGTGCTCTCTAGAGCTCAGAAAGGAGGGCCTTTCTGAGCCCACCTAGGTAGCCCATCCCACCGGTCCGCCCCCTAGTCCGACCAGTTTTTGTTCTTCCGCCTTGCCAGCAAGACGAACCCTGCTCTCTCTCTCCAATTTTTTTCTAATTTCTTTGTTTTGCGTTTTTACAACTATGCCCAAATATCTATCTAAGAAATGCCCTTATTGTGGCAACAAGAACAAGACTTCACATGGATGCACTTACTGTGGGGCAATGAAGAAAGGATACCAAGTGATGTGCCCAGCCTCCGGCTCTGGCCCTCCACTGCCTGATCCTCTGCCAGCCCCGGATGTGCCTGTACGGGCCTCCATTCCCAGCCGAGCCTCCGTTGCTGCAGAGAGTGCCCCTTCCCGGCGAGACGTGCTGCAGGGAGCCTCCGTCCGCAGCCTGGTGCACCCGACTGACCTGCTTGCTGCTCCGGGACCCAACACAGTCACCCGCGGAGGCGCAGAGGTAAGCCCTGCCCCTACTGCTGCAGTCTCTCCTGTTTTCATCCTCCTGGACTCCTCTCAGCTCGCCCTGCAGTCAGCTTCCAGGATCGGGTCCCCCACAGCACTCGTCCATGCTTCCCAAGATGGCGACGTGCTGCGGTCCTCCCAGCCTCTGCTGCAGTCCTCCAACTCCTCCCACCTTGGGGGCGGGACCTCTATGCCCGCGAATTCTACTGGCATCGGAGGGAAGCCTGCACGCAGCTGCGCTTCGCACGGCAGCGCATCGCACAGCAGCGCGCCGCACAACAGCGCGCTGCACAACAGCGCACCCAACGGAGACAGCACACTGTTGCGCAATACCAGCACACTGTTGCGCAACTCCAATAACCGCAGCAGCAGTTCCAAGAGCAGAACGCACGGTAAACGGACCAGAGTCAACGGACGCAGCAGCAGCAGCAGCGACTCTAGCCACAGGGACCTCTCTCCCAAATGACGCAGGCACTCCGAGCGCCACCGCCACCGCTCCCAGCGCCACCGGCGGGAGGATCCTCAAAAGGGCAACCATAGCCGGAGCCCTTCAAACCGCAGCAGGGCTAGCAGATCCAGCCATAGTAATTCCTCAGCTATCATCAGCTTGTTAACACAACTCGTGAAGCAATCTGTCTCAACAATACCCTCTGCTTCAACAATGCCCGCGGCACACTTGTCAACCCCACATAGCGCAGATTCAGTGCACAAAGCTCCGGAGGCAGCCCTTACCTCTACCCCAGAGAAGAGAACCAGAGAAGACCCAAGCGGACCCTCTGATGATCCAGACCCAGAAAATGCGTCCCCCGACAGCACTGCCGACGACCATGACATCGAAGCTGCAGTGGTGGGATCGGCATCCACAGAGCTCGCCAACTCAGAGAAGACAGCTGAGATAGAAGACCCTCCCCTGGTGGAGGATCTCACCTACCCCAAGTTCTTAACAAAACTATCCTCTGCCCTCTCTTTGAACGCTGCTGATGCGCCTGGAGAGGTTGTTCCAGAGGTTCTAAAATACCTCGCCACTCCAAAGCCTGCTTTCGCACTCCCAGTGCATCAGAGACTTCTGGAAAATCACTCAAAACTGTGGCAAACACCAGCGTCTGGTCGTCCGTTTCCAAGGCGGCTTGACTTCAAGTATCAAGTGAGGCCTGTGCCTGGCTTTTCTCAGACCCAGCTACCACACAACTCCATCGTCGTCTCTTCAGCGCTCAAACGCACCAAATCTTCACGTACCCACACCAATAGCCCCCCGGGCCGAGACAACAAACTCTTGGATGACATCGGGAAGAAGGTCTTCCAAGGTGCTATGCTTAGTGACCTACTTTTTAAACAAGTGGAAAGACATCTCCTCCGACTCCTGGGTTCTCGAGATCATCCGAAAGGGTTACCGGATGCGTTTCAGCTCAACCCCTTGCCAAAGCACCCAACCCATCAGCAAAACCCCACCGCACCTGTGCTGAGCCATGGCCGAGGAGCTGATACACCTGCTGTCCTCCGATGCTATAGAGCAAGTACCATCGGATGAGATAAACTCTGGCTTCTACTCCAGGTACTTCCTCATTCCCAAAAGGACAGGCGGAGTCCGCCCCATCCTCGACCTCCGCAAACTCAACAAGTTCATCATCAAAGAGAAGTTCAGGATGTACTCTCTCAACTGCATCCTGCCCTTGATTCAACTCGGCGACTGGATGGCGTCCCTGGACCTGCAGGATGCCTACACCCACATCCGCATCCACAAGTCACACAGACAGTATCTTCGTTTTCATGTATTGGGCCAGCACTTCCAGTACAGAGTCCTCCCTTTCGGCCTATCGCCGGCCCCAGGGGTGTTCACGAAATGCGTGGCAGTTCCCGCATCGCATCTACGCAAACTGAACATTTCCATTTTTCCCTACCTCGACGACTGGCTCATCACAGCCCCCTCAGCAATGGAACTTCAGAAAGCTCTAAGGACTACCGAGTCCCTGATCTCCTCCCTGGGGTTCGTCATCAATTACAACAAGTCCCAGTGCACCCCCTCTCAGAGGCTGGAATTCATCGGAGCCGAGATCGACACCACACTCTCGAAGGCGTTTCTTCCCAAACGCAGGCTGCTCGCCCTGACATCACTCACGACCAGATTGGCCTCGGCGGAATCCTCTTCAGCGAGATCCATCCTACGCCTCCTAGGCCACATGTCCGCTACCACGTCTGTGGTCCACATTGCCAGGTTACAGATGCGGCCACTGCAGTGGCATCTATGTATGCACTGGAACCAGCACTCGCAGCCTCTCTCCATGACCTATGACCTCCAAGATCAGGACTCAACTACTCTGGTGGACTGCTCCAGAGAACCTTTTGGGGGGGAAGGACATGCACCCACCCGAGCACCAAGTCACCCTGACCACGGACGCCTCCAGCTTGGGCTGGGGTGCCCACATTCTGAAGTTCAGCACACAAGGTGCCCGGGCACCGCCGGAGCGACTCCTGCACATCAACCTCCTGGAGCTAAGGGCCATCAAGTACGCTCTCAAAGCCTTCCTAACGCATGTGCAGAAGAAAACCATCTTCATCCAGACGGACAATCAAGTGGCCATGTTCTACATCAACAAGCAAGGGGGCACGGCATCTCGGCCCCTCTGCAAGGAAGCCCTGCAGATCTGGTCCCTTGCCCTGGCCCATGGGTGCAACATCCGAGCCTCCTATCTGCCGGGCGACCAGAACACCTTAGCCGACAAGCTCAGCAGGCAGCTGCAACCTTACGAATGGACACTGCTCCCAGAGGTCACCGACAGCCTCTTCCGTCAGTGGGGGCGCCCGAACATCGACCTGTTCGCCACGGAAGAGAACACAAAATGCCCCCTGTTTTGCTCCGGCACCCTTCCAACAAGAAACTGGCGGCGGATGCATTTGACGTGTGCTGGGGGGAGTGGTCTCTCGTGTACGCCTTTCCCCCGACCCCCCTCATCCCAGCGACACTCCAGCGGTTGGTCCGCGACAAGCCTCGCGCCATCCTAGTGGTTCCCTTTTGGCCCCGGCAGATGTGGTTTGCGCTGCTCCAACGCCTTGTGCAAGGGAAACCGAAGCGCCTGCCACTCCGGCCGGACCTACTCACACAGGACGAAGGCAAAACGAGGCACCCCGACCTCAAAGCCCTGGCTCTCACTGCCTGGAGGTTGAGCGGATGAGCCTTTCTACACTCCAGCTATCATCTGAGGTGCAAGACGTGGTCCTAGCAGCCAGGCGCCCCTCTACCAGGAAATCTTATGGCCTCAAATGGAAGAGATTCAGCATCTGGTGCACTGCGCAAGGGCTGGAGCCCACCACGTGTCCTCTTCCCAGTGTCCTGAAGTACCTTGCTTCTCTGTCTAACCTTGGCCTTAAGACTCAGTCCATCAGAGTGCACCTTTCGGCAATTGCTGCGTTTCACGCCCAGCCTGAAGGGGCAACTTCCATTGCAGCACTACCTTTGACAAACCGCTTCATGAAGGGACTGGCTAATTTGAAACCCCCAATCAGGCAACCCGTTCCGTCATGGGACCTCAACACTGTCCTCTGCCGCCTGACTGAGGACCCCTTCGAGCCACTACAGTCGGCGGAGATGAAGTTCGTCTCTTGGAAAACCCTGTTTCTGGTTGCCATAACGTCCACCAGGAGAATCAGCGAGCTGCAGGCACTAGTGTCGCATCCCCCTTATACACAGCTACACCAGGATAGAGCATCCTTACGAACCAACCCGAAGTTCGTGCCCAAGGTGGCATCTGCCTTCCACGTCAATCAGTCCATTGAACTCCTGTCTTTCTTCCCAGAACCCCATGCCTCCAAAGAAGAAAGTCGCCTACACACGCTGGACTGTCTCCGGGCCCTTCGGATCTATCTGCTGCGAACTCAACCCATTCGCAAAGGCGAACAGCTGTTCATATCCTTCGACCCTAGCCGGCCGGGCAGGCCGGTCAACAAGAGAACCCTCTCTCACTGGGTCGCCTCCTGCCTGCGTCTCCCACTGCCTAGACCCCACAGGCACTCAGAATTTGCCAAGAGTGGGCCCTCACAAGTTAAGAGCACTGGCAACCACAATTGCCAACCTTCGTTCTGTTCCTCTGACGGACGTCTGCAGAGCGGCCACCTGGTCCTCCCCACACACGTTCCAGAAGCACTACTGCCTTGATCTTAGGGCCCAGGAAGACTGCGCCCTTGGGACTGCTGTCCTTTCCACTGCAACGGATGGCAGATAGGCATTAGCCCAGTAGCCGGGCCGTCCGTACCTGCTCCTCCTGTAGCATGTCAGCACTGTTAATTGCACTGTTGCACAGTCACTGTTGTTAGTCAGCACTGTTAGTTGCACTGTTACAGGCACTGTTTTTAGTCAGCACTGTTAGTTGCACTGTTACTCTGCCACTGTTGTTCGTACACTGTTAGCACTAGTTGCCCTTTGCACAACTGCTGTTTTGCACAACTGCATGATTTGTATGCACCTTCATCTATTACGGCAATAAAGATGTTCATCCTATTGCGGCTAAGAGCCTCATTTAGTAACTAAACTCCTCCTCCACCTCAGCGTTCTCCACAGCTGGGGAGGCACCAAGTGTGGCTGATGCAATCCTGCTGGTCCATGGACAAAACAAGGTTACTTACCTGTAACAGGAGTTCTCCGTGGACAGCAGGATAAGTCAGCCACACAATCCCGCCCGCCTCCCCTGGAGGAGGTCAGCCTGCCGTATCCGCTCCCTGTCCGGGAACTAGCTAGCTAGGAACACACTGGCCGGACTAGGGGGCGGACCGGTGGGATGGGCTACCTAGGTGGGCTCAGAAAGGCCCTCCTTTCTGAGCTCTAGAGAGCACTTCCGTATGCATGGCTCCGCCCGGAGGACGTCACCAAGTGTGGCTGACTTATCCTGCTGTCCACGGAGAACTCCTGTTACAGGTAAGTAACCTCGTTTTTTCAACTGGCACAGCAGGAGGCAAAGCAAACAATCAGATAAGCTCATAAGCATTCCAAGTTTCAATCTTTGTCGCCTCCCCCCCCCTCCCCTCAGTGCTACAACCACAAACAAAAACACTTCACAGTTTCTAGCCCCTTTCCCCAGGAGGTGAGGAAAAAGGAAAGATCAGTCAAAAGACAGTCCTTAGAATTCCCATTCCTTATTGCAAGGTAATGAGATGAAAACTCAGTTAATGATTGAGGACAGTCCATCAGTTCATTAACTCCCATAGAGGACTCCAGAGGCATCTGTTCTGCCTCCATGAGCTGTAGTGCAGGTCCTGGCAGCTCCTCCCCAGCCACTCCAGAGGAAGTGAATTCATCCCTTTTGCCCTGAGGAAACTCCTCCTCCCCCCTCTGGCCCGTTCTCCCTTCTCACCAGCCTGCTGGGATGAAACCGGTGAGTTTCCCTGGGAAGAGAAGGCTGAAACTTAAAGGAACCCTGCCCTTTTCCCCAACCACTGAGCCTGGCTCTCCCTCTCTTACTAGACTCAGGTTTCCCCAGCATTTCCTGTAGTCCCTCCAGACCACAACCTGTACATGATCACACAATTTTATGAGACTTTTTCTATGTGTAAAACACATGTTACATGAAGAAAAAGCTTAATAAAATTACCCCAGATGTCTAACACTATTCTTTTAAAATTGGGAGCAGGATTTGGGCCAGGTCAGAGGTAAACTTTACATGGAGAAGGTAAAATTAAACAGTTTTCTGTCTAACGTATGTGTTCAAGTCTAAAAGAAAGAGCAGCAATCACTTTAAATCAATTATTTATTTAGCAAATTTTTGATATGCCATTTTTCTAGAAGTCAAACTAGTTTAAATGGAACTGGCTACCATCCCAACCTCAAATGAAGAGACCACTCAAGACCACCACTGGATCACCTTCAATACATTATCATCTGAGGAACTCAACATAGTCAGCAACATCTACACCACAACCTCCCTACTTGACCCTTGTCCAGTTTCCTGGCTTAAAATCACAAAAGAACAATTCCTACCAATCATATCTGGCATTGACTTACCCCTTTCTCAAGGACTCCTTCCGCCTTCCCTCAAACAAGCATCAATGAGACCTCTCCTGAAGAAACCAAACTTGGATCCACACTCACCCTCCTCCTACAGACCTATAACTAGTATACCATTTATCTCCAAAATCATTGAAAAAGTTGTACAAACCCAACTCCAAGATCACATAGACCTCTATGCACCTCTAAACATGCATCAACATGGATTCTGACCCAACCACGGCACAAAACCTCTTATGACCTCCCTCCTAAATTCACTCATCACAGGCATCGAAACAATCACCCAAAACTTCATCCTACTCTTTCTGGACATCTCTGCCATCTTTGATACTGTATCACACCAGCTCCTCCTCAACCAACTACACCACACTGGAGTCTGTGGCACCCCCTTCAAATGGTTCCATGCCTATCTCTCCAACTGAAACCAGAGAATAAAGATACAAATACAAACCTCAGCTCCTTTCACCCTAGACCAGGGAGTGCCACAGGGACCATCCCTCTCCTCTCTACTGTTCAACATATACATTCAACTATTATGTGCCATCCTCCAACAATTCCAAATAGAGTTCTTGATATATGCTGATGACATAATGATCTTTGCACCATTCTCCACTTCCGCTCCTGATTACTCCACGCTCTCAAGTTGCCTCATGGAAGTAATCAGCTGGCTCCATCTTCATAATCTCTCCATCAACCTCAATAAAACAGAGCTCCTCCATGTCACAAAGGACCCCAACTTCATCCCCCCTGCCTCCATCAGGCTCGGCAACAATGATATCCAAGTCCGCACCCAGATAAAATACCTCGGTATCATATTGGACCAGCAGCTGACCTTCAAGGCCCATATTCAAGGTATCACCAAGGCAGTATACTATAAACTTAAAACTCTCTGAAACCTATGCCCCCTCCTATCCACCAATGCATTTTGCTCAGTCTGCCAAGCTACCATCACTCCCCTATATGACTACTGTAATTCCATTTTCCAAGGTCTACCTAAGTACGCACTCCTCCCATTACAACTCGCCCAAAATACTGTTGCTCGATCTATCTTCCAAGCCTCAAGGCAAACCCATATCACTCACCTCAAACACCTCCACTGGTTTCCCATCAGCTCCAGAATACAATTCCAAGTTCTAACCCTCATTCACAAAATCATGGACAAACAATCCTCAGAGCATCTCCAAGCACTAATTCACACCCTGAACTCTGACAGACCAAGAAGAAAGAGCACCCAAAAACTCCTCAGTCTCCCACTACAGAACCACAAATGCAAGCAAATCACAAGAATAAGAGCATTTTTTCTGTACGCCTCCTCCCTCTGGAATTCACTACCCCCCCCCCCCCCTCGCCCCTCAATTCGAAGTATCAAATCATCTCCATGTACCCGGATAGGACTGGCTTAGATGGATTAACTCTATTTTCAACTATGTACAAGATTCTAAAACCTTTGATAATTTCCCCTAAGACTTACAGAGTGTCATTTAAAATCCATTTACATGTTCAAAAAAGTCATTTACTCACTGAAATTTGTTTATAAAATTGCCCACCCTCTTTGCAACTTAGGTAAGCAAATCGACTGATTTTGCATGTACTTTCAGGTGGAGGTGTCGAGGGTAGGGTTGTAAATACAAAAAAGGAACCCCAGAAGGTATTAATGCCAATAAATCTCAATAACATGATCCTCTGTATTTAATCTTATCCTCAGAAAACAATCCACACAGTGCTCTCACACAGAGAAAAACAATCAACAGGGATGGAACCAGACCTCAGAACAAATATACAACCATAAATGGCATCCAGGATACTTAATCCATTATCAGTCAAAAAAATGTTTCCACCATCTTGTATTTAATTGATTTGTTAATCTTTCTTACATTTTGTTATGTTGATTTTGTGTTCTAATTCCAAAAATGATGATGTGAAGACAACCGCCACGTAACTTAATGGAGGAGTTGTCAAATATCCGCTCCTCGATTCCATTTAAGGATTTTCATTCACTGATGCTGCGTCAGGAAATATTCCTGCTAGGAGGGGTGGGAGTAGGGTTTGGGCAGGATTTGGAACTATGGATATATTTTTCAATTTACATAGTACATGCCATATTTATTCAGAAAAAGTATCCACACAAATAAGAAGCTGTAGATATGTGGAGAGCTAAAATTATTTTTCATCAATACAGACTCTTGTTATTACTTGAAACTTGATATTAGAGGTGCACAATGTTTACAGTAGATGTCCACTAGATGGAGCCCAACAACATAATTTAATCAGTTGGCTTTGATAGATCAAACCTATGAGCTAAAATCTGTTATATTTAAGCAAACAATAAGGGGTATGTTTACTAAACCTTCTTAACGTGCGCGCTGTGCAATTATCGCACGCTAAGGTACCTTAGCGCGCGCTAATAACGCTTTACGGGGCACAAATGCACTTTAGTGCGTGCTCACGCGCGCAGCGGCGCAAACGAGCGCTGAAGGCGGGGAAAGGCTCCCGGAGGGCGGAGGAAGGCTCCCCAGGGGCGGAGAGAAGGGGTCAATGGGTGGAGAGTGGGAGGGGAGAGGCTCCCCGCACACTAACGATGTGAAATTCGAGGCCAAAACTAACGCAAGTGAAAACCTCGCGTTAGAGCTGATTTAAAGGGAAAGAAACCATTTCTGTCAGCAATGTACAGCAAAACCAGGGAAACCTACAAAAAAGTGATGTGTGATACATGTGCACGGAACAAAAGTGCAAATAAACATTGAAAATGATCCCAACAAAATAAAAAAAAAATCATAGTCAAGCTGGGCAATAGTGATAGTAATGGGAAACATCAAAAAACACTCCCAAGAAAGCCCCAAAAAATAAATATGAATTTTGGAAGGGTCCGCTCCGTCCCCATACAAGGTGAATGATTCCACAGTGAAATAGCACTGATCAGGGTTTCCCTCTCCATTGGACAGGTTACCTATGGCATGCACATGTTCCACAACAGCAGGGTGGGCATGTCAGAATGGGCAACTGGACAGATGCTGGGAAAGGGGATACAGAGGGCTGCTGGCGGTACATGCTGTGGTGCAGCTGGGGAACAGTGCAGACTAGGCAGATGCCTAGGTGGCACTTAGGAATGCTGAAACTGAACAGCGGAGCAGCCAGACAGCAACTGATGAGGGCCCAACATGGGCACGAGAGTGTTTATCACAGTGTCACAGGGGATAGTACCCAGCAGGTACCCCAAGGGCACAGAACATTGGCAGGCGGTGTTGGGGGGAAGCGTGGACGCCTATGCAGGCACCCCTACCCCAGAACACGCACCATAGGCAGCCGCCTACCTGCACACTGGATGGCTTGAGACTGCACACCACCAGCACCACCAGCAGAAGGGCATGTCAGCATGGTGGCAGAGGGGTACTGGTGGTGGAGGGGGGCAGTGGCAGCTGCCCAGAGCAGACCATGGCCTAGCCCTGTGTAGGTGGGTGCCATGCACTGCAACAGACAGGCCCTGACGGACAAACAGTCATGGTATCACCAGGGAATGCACTGCCACTGTGGCAACACGGTGGTGCAGTGCACACAACCAGTGTGTTTGGAGGCAGAAGGTCACAGGTTCAAGTCCCAGCTATGGTGCCTGCCAACCCAGTCCCCATATTTTACCCACTACTACAACGTGCTAATACAGACAGAGCCTTTATTGCAGATGACGTAAACATGCCCAAAACACCTACATTTTACCCTACAGAGCAAAGACACCATAAACAGGCGCATTACTAGAGCAGAGTCTCCCAAATGCAGTCCTGGAGGGCCAAACACAATTCAGGTTCCATGCTGCCTCTAATAAAGATGCCTGTGCTGCGTATCTATGCACCACCCCCATGGTATGCAGATGTATCTCATGCATATTCATGAGGGACAGCATGAAAACCCGAACAGTGTTTGGCACACCAGGACTGGAGTTGGGAACCTCTGCCGTAAAGCAGCAGCCAACAGGGGCAGACACACCCACACCCACACCCACAGGCTCCGTTAGCCAATGCCTCCTGGAGAGGCAGGACATTGGGCCCTGCGTGCATCTCCCAATACTAGCACTTGCATACCTTAGCAATGCCACCCTACACCTGGGAATACGGTACACAGCTATCAAATGTTTGCTATGATTACTGGCAGATAGCAATTCCTACGTTAAGCACAGTTTGCTGATTGAGCTCCATCATAGCAACCTTTCTGATGTCTGTGGAGTGTGCTTCAGGTCTGGTCTCTGACAGTGTTTACCACCCTGGGGAGTGACCCCCAACAGTATTGCATACCATATCCATGCCTGCACTGTGCCCAGGACTGGTGTGGTGGCCAGGGCTGTTAAACACCTCTATAGTAGCACAATGCTGGCATAGGTGTGGGAGTGTGTGTCTGTCTATCCAGTGTGCGGTGGCTGCAAACACCCTCCACAGCCCACACTGCCAGCACTTTTGCCAGTATTGGCCTGCCAATGTGCATAATGAGGAGCAAGGTACCATGGGTATAGCCCGGACAGGGTGGCCTGGCCAGGATGCATCTGCACAGGGCATAGGGCACTGGCTGGGATATTGTAGTGCCCGGCCACCACCTGCACAGACAGGGTGGCCACAGCATGTTCTGCTGGGAGATCACTCTCACCCTGACTGAGCAGTGACCATGGCATGGCTAGGCTCCCCCATAGTGCTATATAGTATTTTTCTCATGTGATATTATTGGGTTTTCTTTTGGGGGCCTAGTCACTGACTTATCTGTTTGGCATGTATGCTGATATCCCAGTTCTGGGGGCATGCATTTCCACCAGGAACATGCACTATGGACTAGCTAGCAGACTGTCTGCAGCTGGTATGTGTCTTGATGGAGTGCCGTGCAGCAGCTGAAGGCTTGCTGCAGGAGAATATCAGATAGTGGTGGGGTGCAGCTTAGCATATCCAGGCCTAATGTCTGTCTGCTGTTGCGTTATGGATGTGTACAGAGCTGCATTGACTGCCCTGTAGGGTGTCTGTTCCCCAGCAGGACTGGGGTTGATGGTCTCCTCTACTGCCACCATTGCAGGGAGGTAGAATGTGGATCTGTTGGTGGGAGACCCCGTTTATCACTCTCAGCCCTGGAAGAGGAGGGTGGCGGTACATAATCCTCCTAGGAGTCCATAGGAGGCTACACCTGACTGAGACATACAGATATATCCAAAGCGTGTCTGCAGAAACTACCTATCTCACACATCAGCACTGCTGGGGACCTGGTGAGTGCAGTACCTGCACAATGTGACGGTGTGTAGCTACCCTGTGCCAGTACCACACACGGTCAGTTCCCCCTACCAGGCTGAGGTGCTGTGGGGTGCATACCCCATCTTGTGTTCATCTGTAGACGGCTGATTTGCATGTGCAGTGCATCATGGGTACGGGTGGGCTAACCCTATCCTGGTGACCACAGCAGCAGACTGTTTGTTTGGTGACATGCAGTCCTTCTGCAGCCAGCCAGGGCCTTGCTAGCAGCTATAAAGCTGTAGCCCACTTGTTCCTTCACTGCCTGTGGAGCCAGAGGTCATGGGTTCAAACCCACAGTGGGGTTATTTGATAGGGCTGTCCAAAGCATTATCTATTTTTAATGTACATTAGTACTGCCAGCAAAAACACCCTCAGCATACTGTACCCATAAGGTGCCTCAGAGGGCGCTTTATAGGGTGCCCTATAGGGCACCTTATGGTTACCGTCCATATAAGGTGCACTATACGGTATCCTATGGAGCGACTTATAGGGTGCCCTATAGGGGACATTATAGGGTGCCGTGGCGGACAGTGCACTTTATAATGTGCCCTATGGAGTGCCTTATAGGGTGCCTTATGCAGCACCTTAGGTTACGGCACCTGAGGGTGTGTTTGCTGGCAGCAATTAATAAAATACAAATAAAGTGCAGCAGGAAACAATACTTACATGTCAAAGCTGATGCCTCAAGAAAGCAACAAAGGGCAAGAGTCGTCGGTGGGTGTAAACAAATTTTTATTAACCCCTACGCGTTTCGGCCGTAGCCTTCTTCAGGGGGCACACAGCTAAATGACATACAACATATAAAACATATAAATATATTAAAATATTAAAAAACATATTTGCCTATGATATTGGACCAATATTATAAATAAATACATAAAAAACATATTCATGTACATGTGCTCACAAATCCAAAAATTTTTAAAAAAACATACATCTATAATGAACGAAGAAAAACAGGGTGGAATCACATATATATTTTTTAAGCAACATATATTATATGATTTCAAACTTATATATAATTTTTCAAATTACACAAAAAATTACTTCCATAGTTTATATAGATGAATTTTCCAATATGTTTATTTTTACAGTGTTTTTGCAGATGATATAGACACACAATAGAAGGTTTATATGTAAGTAAGAAGTGAATCTTCTTTATTTCCTTAGCCAAAAATTTATTGTCACTTTGCTTTTAAGTACAATCTATTATCTAGTATTATTATAAAGCCATTTTCTGACCTATCATACTTTACAACAGATCATTCATTTTTAAGGCTCACAGATTGTTGGCTAAAGTGCACACACAAGTCCCCTTCCCCCGCACCCTTCCCCTCCCCTGTCCCCTCCATCTCCCTCCCCCTCCCCCTCCCCTCCTCTCCTTCCCCCTCCCCCCTCCCCCTTCCTATCCATCAAACAATACTTATAATATATGTTATTTGTATCTTAGTTGCTTTGGTGAATATAATTTACGGTTTGCAGATCTCATCGATCATACACATGTAAGTCATTTAATCAAGTATCTTTCTCTCCTCCTCCACATCCCCCACCCCCTCCCCCTTCCTCCCCTTCCTCCCCTTCCCTCTCTTCTCCCCTTCTACCCTTCGCCCCTCCCCTCCCCTTCCCCCCCTTCTCCCTCCCTCCCCCCTTCCCCTCTTTCCCCATCCATTTCCTCTCTCCCCTTACCTCCTCCTCCCCCCTCCCCCTCCCCCCCCCCCTTCTCTCCCCTCTCTCTTCTTTTTTTCCCCCCTTCCTTCCCCTGCTCCCTTCCCCCTTCCCCTCCTTCCTTTTTCCTTCTTCCTCCCCTCCCTCCCTCCTTCCCCCTCCTTCTCCTCCTCCCATTCCCTCCCCATCACCCAGTCCTCACCTTCCCTCCCTTCCTCCCTCCTTCCCTTTGTCCCATATCATATAACAAGTTTGTTATCATATATTTTGAATATAAATTATCATTTGAACATTAATTGTTTATCTATTCCGAGATTCCACCCTGTTATTTCTTCGTTCATTAGAGATGTATGTTTTATTAAAAAATTTTTGTATTTGTGAGCACATGTACATGAAAACGTTTTTTATGTATTTATTTATAATATTGGTCCAATATCATAGGCAAATATGTTTTTTAATATTTTTAATATATTTATATGTCTTATATGTTGTATGTCATTTAGCTGTGTGCCCCCTGAAGAAGGCTACGGCCGAAACGCGTAGGGGTTAATAAAAATTTGTTTACACCCACCGACGACTCTTGCCCTTTGTTGCTTTCCTGTGTTTCCTGCAAGAGCAGCTGTTCCCCCTTGTTTTTCCCGGACTCTTTGGAACCATGTTTTCTCCGTGGAAGGAGGTCCTCAGTTTTAAAGAAGACGTTTTACAGTCAATGTTGCCGGAAGACCCCTTCTATACAGAGGAAGAAGCTACACCCAACCTAGAAGAAGAATGGAGAGAACTAGTGTGGGCTACACAAAAACATATAGAGAAGAACTGCACGCAGCTTCCCTACTGGAATACTGTAGGAAAAAGATTATCCCAAGAGGTTTAAGAGTTCAAAAGGCACCAGGAATGTTTAAGGATGACCCTTCTTTCATGACAATTGGATAAAAATTCTCAACAAGTGCTCATTAGATCTCATGATTTTGTTAATTAATACATCAAAACGCAGGGTGGAATCTCTAAAACCACAAATAGATACAAAAATAGAGGTTTTAAAGAAAAAAGATGCACAATATGATCTAGAAAAACATAAATTTGACAAGAACACTATTACTTACAGACAGACAATTAAAGAGAAAAAGATTCATAAAATTAAAACGTGACGAGGAAGATTATAAATTGGGGACAGTGTACTATTGGACATATAACAAAATGGAATAATAGAATAGACAAAGGAGTAATTCATACAAACGACCCTATAGATCACCAAACAAACTTTTAGGACTGACAATAAGACTAAACAGTATAATACAACAGACCACGGTCCCCTACTCCTGAAGTCGAGAGGAGTAGTAAACGGATTCGCCATCAATCACGGGGAAAGAATGGACCAATCGGTTCCCTATTCCCAACCCAGCCTCCAGAAACCCCACCCGGCAAAAGACTGGATTTTCATATGGACCAACTATGGGCCGGTGGAGGAAGAGACAGGTCACCAAGGTCGCCAGTACGTCAGCAGTACAAACAACGCAGAGCCGACAATATTCACACCGAGAGAGGAGGGACAGTCAAAATCTAATGTCAAAAGACGTCTAGATTGGGATCTTTGAGCTCAGTTATCAATCTGTCCCAACATGTTCTTACAGAGACCAGAATTAGAAGTTTTGGATAAAGGACTTAAATTTGTACCAACTCAAACACATGATAAGTTCTCTACACATGTAGAACTATACAAATTTTTCCGCAAATTAAAAATAATAGATTTTTTTCAACAGTCAAACTAAAATTACTACAGATTCTTCAATAGTAAAAAAACCCTCTCGGTGGCATCCACCACCCAATGTAGATCCCTTGATCATGGCATATGAGAAAACAGTACTCACTAAAGTAGAGAGTCTATATAAAGCCAGTAAAAAACGTCCATTTTCCAATCTCTCACCAAATTACAAAAAGAAGCACTTTATAATTTAAAGACCAATAGTCACATCATCATTAAGCCAGCAGACAAAGGAGGGTGCAATTGTCATACAGGATAAAGCAAGCATATATAACCGAGGTTCATCGACAATTGAATGATCACGAATTCTATGAAAAAATATTTGACGATCCCACCACAAGATTAAAACAAAGAATAGAAACTTTACTGTTCATTGGAAAGGAAGCGGGATACTTGACTAATGATGAAATAAATTTTCTCACAGTTGCACATCCGATCACACCCACCATCTACATGGTGCCCAAAATTCATAAATCACTTACAAACCCACCAGGTAGGCCTATTGTCTCCGCAATAGGTTCTCTTTTTGAGCCACTCTCTAGATTCCTAGATATTAATTTGAGACCCTTTGTCGTTCAAGCAACATCATATGTTAGAGACTCTACTCACATTATTAACATCCTTCAGGACTTTCAGGGATATCATAAAGATTTGATTTTGGTCACTTTAGATATAAGGTCATTGTATACAAATATACCACAACAGGCAGCAGTAGAAGTCTTGGCCAATGTTTTGATAGGAAGAGAACAACCAACACGTATACCTACCTGTTACTTGGCAGAAATGGCTAGACTTATTATGACTGAGAATTTTTTTAGTTTTAATGGGATTTTTTATAAGCAAATAAAAGGGGTAGCGATGGGCTCCCCCATGGCACCGGACGTCGCCAATTGTACGGGACAGATTTTGAAAAAAACTTTCTATCATTCCATCCTTTTAAAACAAATATTTTATTATGGAAGCGATATATAGACGATATTCTAATCATATGGAAAGGTACAGAAACCAATCTTAGTACTTTCTTTAATTGGTTAAATACTTTAGATCCTAATCTCCAATTTGAAGGCTCCTACAGTTTTGATTCCATCCCTTATCTAGATATTTGATTAAAAAAGATGTTCACCAATTCACAACAGATCTGTATAGAAAAACCTACTGAACGTAACAATTTACTTAATTATGCCAGCTGCCACAACATCTCTCTGAAAAGAAATTTACCTATAAGTCAATTCTTAAGATTGAAAAGATTATGTACAAAAGATGAAGATTTTCAACGACATGCTGAAGACATGCATAATAGGTTTCAACAAAGAGGTTACCCTACAAAGTGTATAACTAAGGCCTATATAAGAGCAAATAATGTAGAACGTACCACACTTTTACAGAAAAAAGAGAAAGAAAAAATGGGTGATAGAATAGTGTGTGCACTTACTTACACTTCACATTCCAGGGCCATTGCTGATATTTTACGTAAAGAATGGCATTTATTGGCATCTATTCCTTCATTAGCTACAAAACGCCCCATGGTAGCTTACAAACGCAATGTTAATCTATCACACCATTTGGTACCTTCTGCACTCCCAAGAATTAAACCAACTTCCACAATTAAAGGGCACTATAGTTGTGGCAACTGCTCCGTTTGCATTCATACGATCGTTGTCAAGAATGCCTTTATACACCCCACCACAGGAACGAAAGTATACCTACAACAATATACTAATTGCAAGACCATCAATGCCATTTATCTCATACTATGCCCATGTAATTTGATATACATTGGGAAAACATCAAGACAAATACGTACGCGTATAATAGAACACAGGAGTAATATAGTAAGAAAGGTCTTAGATAAGCCATTAGTATCTCATTGGATGGAAAAAATGCACAAAGTTACAGATCTTAAATTTACTGTTCTTAGAACCATAGTTCCTCATTGGAGAGGTGGAGATGTTAACAATAAGTTATTAAAGTTGGAACAACGTTTTATTTACGAATTTAATAGTCTGGAGCCATATGGCCTTAACCAAGAAACAGATCTAACGATATTTTTATGAAAGTAATTTTATTCACAATTTATATTTATGTTATTTATTAATATATCTAAGCTCACAAATGAAGAGACACAACGTACACCTATTTTCAAAGATGCATTTTTATTTATGTAATTAAATCTGTTCAGTTTTCTTTTCATATAATTAATCATTATATTTATTTAGTTCAAACGAAGATTTTATATATCTTGTAATGACCTTGTGTAATAAGATCATCACACTTTTATCAAGCCTTTTTGTTCATTATATAAGCAATATCTGTGTACATTTATGTTGTTTTAGCTATGGTTAGATTCAATGATTTTCATAGCATCATTTTTTGTAATTTATGGGTTTTTATTATTTACGTTTTTTATATTACTAGGCTTATTTTAACTGGTCCTCAATGTCCACATTTATATGCCTATTCATTCTTATGCATCTAATAATATATTTTATAATATATTTTATAATATGTTTTTAATATAATTGTAACCTTTAAAGTTGGAAAGCATTTGATTAACGTTATACTTCTGTCACTAGTTTTTAATAGCAATCTATTATTTATAATGATAGTATCGATGCTTTATTGAATACACATTTTGTTACTAATTACCGCTATCGAGTATGCAATTCATTTCCCCCTCCCCCTCCTTCCCCTTCCCCCCAACCCTCTCCCAATCCCACCTCCTCCTCCCCACCCCCTTCTCCCCCTCCCCCCCCCCCTCTCCCCTTCCCCCCTCCCCCTCCCCCCTCCCCCCCCTCTTTCCCCCTCCCCCCTCCCCCCTCCCCCTGCCCCCCCCCCCCCCCTCCCTCTTTCCCCCCTCCCCCCCCTCCCCCCCCCTTTTTTCCCTTTCCCCCCCCCCCCCCCTCTCCCCCCCCTTCCCCCCTCCCCCCCCCCCCCCCCCCCTTCCCCCCCCCCCTTCCCCCTTCCCCCCCCCCCCTCCCCTCCCTTCCCCCCCCCCTTCACGTTTCCCTGCCGCAAGATACCTTCATGACCTTGTCTTTAAGTTACGAGTTTTTATTCCCTTTTCTATCACATCATCCTAAACCGTTTTTCAGAGCTAGTAATTTAGTACATACATCATTGTCCTTTTTGGATCGTGTTCTAATTAGTCCCTTTAAAGTCTCTTAATAATACTTGGCGCATTTCTTAAGAGATTTTGTTTCAGTTTTCACGATGCATTTAAATAGTTGTACCCATCACTTAACAAAACAAGTTTTGGTTTCAAATCCAGTCCCCCTTTCACAAAATTTATTTTGCAGCCAATGTGCCTCTCTCTCTTTTTTTAACAGATCCCATAGACAGTACTAGTTTCTTATACAGAAGTTTTACAAAGGTGCATAACAAGTTAGCTGTTTCTTTAAAAGATTACGCAGTCATTTTATAAGTGTCTTCAGTCTCTCTCTTTTTCAATTCAATTGGTCCAAATATAGTCAGGATTGACGTAATTTAGTTCCTCCCCTTCATTTGACGTCATTCAAATTTGGCGCGCAAATCGGCGTTTTTTTTTAAAAGACACCGTTTCAGTTGACATATCCTTTGCTGTTCCAGGAATAAGTTTTTCACGATTCGAACAGGTGCGTTTTTATCTAATATAAATCTTGAAAGTCATGTCCTCGCAACGGTTTAATGTTTTTTATATTTGTTGCCTATCTATCTCCTACATTGTATTCATCAAGTCCGTTTTTTGTGAAATAATATAGATTTCTCTTTGCATCCAATTAGTCTTTATAGGCTCAACAATTTGAATTTAGACTCTGCACATCATTCACTTTTTCATTTAAGACTGATTTTCAAGTATTATATACATATATATTTTTTGAAGAGCATTCATACACATTTTTTAGCCGTCCTCAGGATCGTAGGTTCACATATGAGCATTACAAACACAATTGTCACAAAAGATGCAACATTCTATTAAGCCCTAACATAGCGTAATTGATCTAATCCACCCCCTACCCACCACCCCTACCCTCCCTATTCTTCCTTCCCCCCTTTCCTCCCCCCTCTCCCCCTCCCCCTCCCCCTACCCCTCCTTTCTCCCCCCCCCCTCTCCCCCCCTCCCTTCCCCCCCCCCCTCCCCCTCCCTCCCCTCCCCCCCTCCCCCTCCCTCCCCTCACCCCCCCCCCCCTCCTCCCCTCTCCCCTCCACCCTCTCCCCTCCCCTCCCTTCCCTCCCCCCCTCCCCCACCCTCCTCTCCCCTCTCCCCCTCCCTCCCCCTCTCCTTCCCCCTCCCCTTCCCTTCCCTCCCCCTCTTTCCTCCCCCTCTCCCCCTCTCTCCCCTCCCCCTCCTCCCCTCCTCCCCCCCCCCCCCCCCCCCCTCGAATAAAATGATTCATAATCAAAGTTAGGCTTTTAGACTCAACATTCCCCCCCTTTTTTTCACTGAATAAAATTTAGTACCAAGTCTGAGTACACTGCGTTGTATCGGTCTATCATGATAATAGTCTCCTCTATCATTCTTATATATCTTTTTCATATACATATATTTATATTTTAATTAAAATAACATATATATTTTTCATGTATATATAATTTTTCAAACTACACAAAAATTACTTCAATAGTTTATATAGATGAATTTTCCAATATGTTTATTTTTACAGTGTTTTTGCAGATGATATAGACACACAATAGAAGGTTTATATGTAAGTAAGAAGTGAATCTTCTTTATTTCCTTAGCAAAAATTTATTGTCACTTTGCTTTTAAGTACAATCTACTATCTAGTATTACTATGAAGCCATTTTCTGACCTATCATACTTTACAACAGATCATCTCATTTTTAAGGCTCACAGATTGTTTGGCAAAAGTGCACACACAAGTCCCCTTCCCCCGCACCCTTCCTTCCCCTGTCCCCTCCATCTCCCTCCCCCTCCCCTCTTCCCTCCTTCCTTCCCCCTCCCCCCTCACTCCTCTGTCCATCAAACAATACTTATAATATATGTTATTTGTATCTTAGTTGCTTTGGTGAATATAATTTACGGTTTGCAGATCTCATCGATCATACACATGTAAGTCATTTAATCAAGTATCTTTCTCTCCTCCTCCACATACCCACCCCCTCCCTCCCCCCTTCCTCCTCTACCCTTCGCCCCTCCCCTCCCCTTTCCCCCCTCTCCCTCCCTCCCCCCTTCCTCTCTTCCCCATCCATTTCCTCTCTCCCCTTCCCTCCTCCTCCCCCCTCCCCCTCCCCTTCCCTCCTTCTCTCCCCCTCTCTCTTCTTTTCCCCCCTCCCTTCCCCTGCTCCCTTCCCCCTTCCCCTCCTTCCTTTTCCTTCTTCCTCCCCTCCCTCCCTCCCTCCCCCTCCTTCCCTTCCTCCATTCCCTCCCTTTCTTCCTGTCCTCACCTTCCCTCCCTTCCTCCCTCCCTCCCTTTGTCTCATATTATATAATAAGTTTGTTATCATATATTTTTGAATATACATTATTTTATTTGAACATTTATTGTTTATCTATTCCGTGATTCCACCCTGTTTTTTCTTCGTTCATTATAGATGTATGTTTTTTTAAAAATTTTGGATTTGTGAGCACATGTACATGAATACGTTTTTTATGTATTTATTTATAATATTGGTCCAATATCATAGGCAAATATGTTTTTTAATATTTTTAATATATTTATATGTTTTATATGTTGTATGTCATTTAGCTGTGTGCCCCCTGAAGAAGGCTACGGCCGAAACGCGTAGGGGTTAATAAAAATTTGTTTACACCCACCGACGACTCTTGCCCTTTGTTGCATTCCTGTGTTTCCTGCAAGAGCAGCTGTTCCCCCTTGTTTTTTCCCAGACCTACCAGCTATACATGGGCATGTATCTCCGAGACCTGGCTAAAGAGCTAGCCGGCTTCTCCGCTGGTTTGTCCGAGGAACCCTTGCGGAGGTTCCTGGCCTTGTCCACTGGTATTCGGGAATGCTCAAAATTCATATCCCGAGCAGCCTACTATGGCTTTGAAGCGTCGGCTCGAGTGGCCGCAGCCGGCATCGGTGCCCGCCGACAGGCTTGGCTTCAGTCATCTGACCTTGAGCCCTGGGTGCAGGACAAGTTGGTCGATGTCCCCTGCCGAGGCGAAAACCTCTTTGGCAAGCCCATGGCTGAAAAGGCTGCACAAATTGAGACGGAGACTCTCACCAGGACTAGGCTTTCTAGGAAGACCTCCGCCCCTTCCCAGAAAAAGAAGGGCTCGGGAAAGATGTCCTTTTACCCGAGGAAGGCGGCTGCCTACAAACAATACCCCCAATATCAGGCCCCTGCAGCTCCCCAACAGGGCCAGCAGGCTAAGGGACGGGGTAACGGGTCCCGTAGGCAGCAAGCCCCCAAGCCTGCACCACCAGCCCCTGCTCAGCAGGGTGGGGGTTTTTGACTCACTAAGCATAGCCTCTCCCCCCCCGCTGGTTCCTCCCAGCACCGGAGGCAGGCTGGTTCACTTCGCCCACAGGTGGTCCAGCATCACCTCAGATGCCTGGGTGCTTCAAGTCGTGCGAGAAGGCTATCTTCTCCACTTCCACCAGGTCCCTCCCTCCTTTTTTCCGGGAGAACCTCCACGACCCCCTCTGCACAGGGAATTACTCCTTCAGGAGTTAACAGGTCTTCTACAGGATCAGGCGGTGGAACCGGTGCCCCACCACCTGCAAGGTCAAGGTTTTTACTCCAGGTATTTTCTGATACCAAAGAGAACAGGAGGCCTCAGACCCATCCTGGACCTGCGCAACCTCAACAAGTTCCTCGTGCGAGAGAAGTTCAAGATGCTTACCCTTGGAATCCTTCTGCCCTACCTCCAGCAGGGAGATTGGCTATGCTCCTTGGATCTAAAGGATGCCTACACGCACATCCTCATCCACCCAAGCCACCGACAATACCTAAGGTTTGTGGTGGCAGGAAAGCATTACCAGTACAGAGTACTGCCCTTTGGCCTGTCCTCCGCACCGAGAGTCTTCACAAAATGTCTCGCGGTGGTAGCGGCCCATCTCCGGCTTCACGGCCTCTATGTCTTTCCGTACCTCGACGACTGGCTCATCAGAGCAGCGTCCGCTCTGGAGGTCACAAACGCCACGCGCCGCACGGTGACTCTTCTGCAGCACTTGGGCTTTGTTATAAACTTCGCAAAGTCCACTTTGCTCCCCTCACAGGATCTCGAGTTCATCGGCGCAAGGCTGCACACTCCTCAGGCACGAGCGTACCTACCGCTCGACAGGGCTCAGCGGCTCATGGACCTAGCCGACCGTTTTCGCAGCCAGCCCCTGGTCTCCGCCAGGCGCTTCCTGAGACTACTCGGCCATATGGCTTCCACCGTCCATGTGACCCCCAATGCCCGCCTGAATATGCGGCCTGCTCAATGGTGTCTCCGCCAGCACTGGCGACAAGCCACAGGCGGCCTAGCAGACCTAGTGCGCGTCTCCGAGCCGCTGATCTCGTCTCTCCAGTGGTGGCTTCATCGGCCCAACCTGGTGCTCGGCATGCCTTTTCAGTCGCCTCAGCCGGCCCAGGTGCTGACGACAGATGCGTCCCTCCTGGGCTGGGGAGCACATTGCCAAGGGGCACGTACTCAGGGCCTCTGGACCACGTGGGAATCTGCTCAGCAGATCAACTTCCTGGAGCTCAGAGCGATCCGCCTGGCTCTCAAGGCCTTCTCCCACCTGATCTCTCACCAGTCTGTCCTTGTCCGGACGGACAATCAAGTTGCCATGTTCTACGTGAACAAGCAGGGGGGCACGGGCTCCTTCCTCCTCTGCCGGGAGGCGCAGAAGCTCTGCTCTTGGGCCGTCAGTCACGGCATTCTCCTCAAGGCAGTTTATCTCCCAGGCCAAGAGAATTACCTGGCGGACAAACTCAGCAGGATCCTCCAGCCGCACGAGTGGCGTCTGGATCCCTTGGTAGTTCAGAAGCTCTTTCTAAAGTGGGGCCTCCCCACGATGGATCTCTTTGACAGTCCTCACAACCGGCAACTTCCTCGCTTCTGCTCTCGTCAGTCACACCCCCTTCGGGTTGCGGCGGACGCTTTTCTACTCTCATGGTCGGGGAGCTTTCTGTACGCTTTCCCTCCCATGCCGCTAGTCTCTCGGACTCTTTTCAAAGTTCTCCGAGACAAAGCCTTCATGATCCTGGTGGCCCCTCGCTGGCCCAGACAGCCGTGGTTTCCGCTCCTGCTGCAATTGGCGGTGGAGGATCCATTCCCTCTGGGGTTACAACCAGATCTCCTCACTCAGGATCAGGGGTCTCTGCTGCACCCCAACCTCAGGTCTCTCAACCTGATGGCCTGGCTGCTGAGAGGGTAGTCCTCGCTCCCCTTCTCCTGCCGGCGGAAGTGGAGGAGGTCGTCCTAGCTTCTCGGCGACCTTCTACCCGCAAATGCTATGCCCTTAAATGGCGTCTCTTTTCCGTTTGGTGTAGCCAACAGTCTCAGGATCCCTTCTCCTGCCCGGTGTCGGTGATCCTGCAGTACTTGCTCTACCTCTCTAATCTGGGACTTAAGTCCAACTCCGTCAAAGTTCACCTCAGTGCTCTTTCAGCACATCATGTGCCGGTGGACGGCAGACCTCTTTCCAGCGACCCTCTTGTAGCGAGGTTTCTCCGAGGTCTCCTTCTACTTAAACCACCTCTACGCCTGCCAGCGCCTGACTGGGATCTGAATGTGGTTTTACAGCGGATCACCTGTCCGCCTTTTGAACCTATGGCTACCTGTTCTCTTCCGTTTTCCGTTTTCTTTCTTGGAAAACACTGTTCTTGATAGCCCTCACTTCCGCTAGACGCGTAAGTGAATTGCAGGCCCTCGTGTCTGATCCCCCTTACACTCGGTTCTACAAAAATAGGGTAGTCCTACGGACTCACCCAAAATTTCTTCCAAAAGTGGTCTCCCCTTTTCATATCAATCAGGAGGTGGTACTTCCAACCTTCTTTCCCAGACCACACTCCAGCCGAGCTGAAACGGTCCTCCATACCCTGGACTGTAGAAGGGCTTTGAACTTCTACCTTGACCGTACGCGGGAACACCGTAAAGCTGCTCAGCTTTTTGTATCTTTTGACCCCAATAAATTGGGGCTCCCGGTCTCCAAGCGTACGCTGTCCATCTGGGTTGCGGACTGTATCACTTGGGCTTATGGGGCAGCCGGACTCTCCTTGGAAGGTCGAGTCACAGCTCATTGCGTTCGGGCAAAGGCCACGTCAGTGGCTTACCTCCGCTCTGTTCCGCTGGCAGACATCTGCCGGGCCGCTACTTGGTCTTCGAGCCAGACTTTTGCGGTCCATTACTGTCTCGAGAGGGAGTCCCGCAGGGACAGTGCTTTCGGACAGGCAGTCCTCCGTAATCTCTTTGAGGTCTGAGCAACTCCTACCCTCCATCCCGGATGTGGGCTACCGGTGGGTAATACTTCAGCGAAGATCCTTTCCTTCTGTGCTGCTGAGCTAGAGGGAGCTCATTTTCGTGCTTAGGGTCTCCGGTAGCCTTGAGCTTGGGAGTCCCATAAGTGAGGACTGACTTCCTGCTTGGTCCTGGAGAAAGCGTAGTTACTCACCTGTAACAGGTGTTCTCCAGGAGCAGCAGGAATCAGTCCTCACTACCCTCCCTCCTCCCCTTGGAGTTGCAATCGTCTGCTTTACTTTTTTGCAAATTTTTATGCTGTCTTTTTTAGCTATGTCATCTGACTGGCTAAGATGGCACCCTTGGGCGGGAAGAGGACCGCGCATGCGCGCTGCAATTCCCAAAGGCTTTCTTTGAAAGCTGGGGAAAATTGCTCCGCGAGGGCTCCGTCGGCGCCGACGTCACCCATAAGTGAGGACTGATTCCTGCTGCTCCTGGAGAACACCTGTTACAGGTGAGTAACTACGCTTTTTCTGTTTTGAGTTTTTCTTCATATTTGGTGCTTTAGCAGGAGATTGGGCATTGACTGACTCATTTAAGGGTCCTTCACTTTCCATGGATTGGTGATCCTCATTAAGCAAAGTAGAGAAGGCATTATGCAGGGATATCTCTTGATGTATAGGATGTCTCTGTGTTACAGGTCGCAATCAACCCGAGCCCAATTTGTTTCTGGGATGTTTGATTCTTTGTGGTAGCGGTGGTGGACTTTGTTCTGTTTGTATCCTAGAAGAGGTCCGTTTCATTGCAGCTAGTTCTTCCCTTAGTAGAGTCAATTCTACAAGCTCTTAGGTTCCAAAGAATTTGTCTCAGAATAAAAGCACCACAGTTATTGCACTGAATACATGACATGCTGATTAAGCAGTCCTAGAAGGAGAAGAAGAAGAAAAGGTGGGCTTAACACCAAATTAAAAAGGATAGATGGCAACGTATGTGACTACTATATAGGCAATGCAGCCCTGGGGTGAGTGGGGTGAAGGGTAGGGTGGGCAGTAACCTAAGAGTCCCTGGCCAGTAGGCCTTACATGAACAGTGGGCACACTCAGATATCTGATTTAAGGGCTAAACAAGGAATGTAGGCAGTCAGAATATTCCCAAAAAGTAATGTATAACCAACAGTTAAGGTCTATATTAGCAACAGGCAAAAAATGATAGAAAGCTGAAAGCTTAGCTGTGTGGAGTCTCTGGAAGCTGTGAAGCCTGGAGTTGACCAGGTACTTGTGGCAGGCTGTAAGATAATCTAATTAGCCCCTCCTTGGGAGCAGGTTTGCAACAGAAAATTCAAACATAATAGATTAGTAAAAGAAGACCTTCCTTGCCTAAATCCATGTTTGCTTTCTCCCATGAAACCATGACTATCTACATGTTCAGTAATTTTATTCTTTATAATGGTTTCTATCATTTTGCCCAGTACTAATATCGGGCTCACTGGTCTGTAGTTTCTCGAATCACCCCTGGAACCCTGTCTAAAATAGGTGTTACATTGGCCATTCGCCAATCTTCAAGTACAAGGGGGGCCAAAATTTTGTTATTGTAACTTGTAAACTTCTTTTTTTTTTCTATAGTTCTGTAGCCAGAATGTCACAAAACAGCTTTTTATTTTCTTTACAAAGCCAAAGACTTATCAGCCCCCCTCCTCATACTACAGATGATTTTAATGATAGTTCACATGTTTCAGTTCCTTGAATACCCTTGGATGTATATTATCCGGTCTAGGTGATTTATTACTCCTCAGTTTATCAAATAGTTGTAATACATCTTCCCAGTTTATCAATATTTCTTTCAATTCATTTATTTTTATTTTATTTAACTAGGCTTACATATCGCTTTTCTACCAGTCAGTGGTGTACATTCATGTACTGTATATACATTTTCCCCTTGTCCCCAAAGGGCTCACAATCTGTGTTTTTATACCCGAAGCAACTGAGGGTTAAGTGGCTTGTCCAAGGTCACAAAGAGCACCTGTGGGACTAGAAACTCCAGTCCTTCTGGCCCAAGGTTGCTGTCCTCTAGCAGGATTTGAATCCCTGGTCCTCCAGCCTGATGTAACTTGCCCCATCCACTAGGTCACTCCTCCCTATTGCACTACCTTTAAATACCATTTCAGCCATGGGTAACGTGCCTGCATCTTCTTCAATAAAATGCCTAAATATTCTTCAGTAAAGACCAAAGCAAAGAATTTATTCATTCTCTCTGCTGTGGCCTTATCCCCTCTTAGTGCCCCTTTTACTCCTCTATGATCTAATCGTCTAACTGACTCACAAGTTTTTGCTACAAATGTACTTGAAAGTTTTTATTATGTGTTTTTCCTTCCACGGCAATGTTTTTTTTCAAAATCTCTTTGCCTGCCTTTCAATGCCTTGCCTTTTTTTTTTTTTTTATTGAAAGACAGGCGTAAAATACATTAGGAACAGACATGATAGGCATAATACAATATCAAGAGAACAAAGCCAAAGATAACCCCCCCAAAAAGAAAAAAACATCCACCCCCCACCTTCCAACGTCCCCTCCCACCCCCAAGCCCCCCTTCCCGATCTCTCCCGCCTCCCCCCCACGAAACTCCATACCAGCCCATAAAAAGAGAGTACGCCAGTCATGCAGCGAACTGAAAGCAAAAGGCGATGCCGCCGACAAGCCTCCTGCAGCAAAATATGTCACCCACCACTTTCGAGGACGGGCCACGGCCTTAAGCAATCAGGTGCCATAACGAAGGACAAAGGGTTCCCACACCTGCTCAAAGCGCGGCAGACGCATCCTCCCAGCAGCTACCCCACGCTCCATTGTATGTGTCCCACATCCGGTCCAACCAGACAGAAAAAGACGGCAGGAGAGCCTGCTTCCAAACAGACGCTAGCGACATACGAGCCGCATTCAGACCATGGCGAAGCAAAGCCAGTTGGGGGCTGCGCGCCCCGGGCACAGCAATCGCAAATAGAAAGATACCTGGATCCCAGGGAATGCTCACCTCAATAAGCTGCTGTAATCAAGTTTGAATCCCCCTCCAAAAGGCTTGAGCGCGAGGGCAGGACCACCAGATGTGCTGCAGAGCCCCCTTCTGCCCACATCGCCGCCAACACAGATCCGAAACCCCGGGATAAACACGAGCAATCCGCACAGGAGTCATGTACCACCTATATAATAATTTATAGTTAGTTTCATGGACATTAACCGCCACCGAGCTCTTCCACAGTCTACCCTCCACCTGTTCCCACTGTTGCTCAGAGTAAAGAAGACTGAAGTCAGTGTTCCAATTTTCTCTATGCTTGACAAAGCGCGGTTGCTGCGCCTGCAGCTGAGCATACAAGGCAGCTATTAGACCTTTGGTGGTGGTGCACCCCTCGCAAAAACGCTCCAAATCTGTCAGCACTCGGGCCACGTGGGGCTGAACGGCTCTAGCCTGAACCCAATGGGCCACCTGTGTATATTGGAAGAGCTGACTATCGGGAAGGTCAAATTCCTCCCGGAGCATTTGAAACGTTTGCAACTTACCCTCGTCAAACAGTTGTCCTGCACGGCTGAGGCCCTTATGACCCCATATCCGGAACGCCGGATCAACCAATCCCGGGGGAAAGGAAGCATTATCTACTATAGGCGCCAAAGGGGTGAGGTCCGTCCCACGAGGCCGAAAGAATTGGTCCCAACAGCGAAGGGTATGTAAAATGTAGGGATTGCTTAAACGCTGACCGCTTCGCAGCTTGGGACCAAGCCACAGCCGGTCCCCCAATCCCGCTCCCCCTGCGATAGTCATTTCCAGTTGCACCCATCGCTTGGAGCTATCCGTGATCATCCACTCCACTTTGGCGTGACACTGCGCTGCCGCATAGTACCAGTGAAGATTAGGAACCCCCATACCCCCAATGCGCGATCGAGCATAAAGAAGTTGGCGTGGCAAATGCGGCCGACGGTACTGCCAGATAAATTTCATAAGCAAGGTTTGCCAGGTGGCCAATAATCCCCGGGCCAATGAGTTAGGGAGAACCTGAAAGAGGTACAAAAAACGGGGAAGGACCACCATCTTTACCACCGCAATACGCCCAAACCAGGATAACATTAACCTATTCCAGGTCTCCAAATCGCGCCAAACTTGCCGAAGTAGTGTCTCATAATTAGCCTTAAAAAGGGCCGCCCGGTCCACTGTCAAATTCACCCCTAAATATCGCAAAGCACCCAACACCCACCGGAAGGGGTAGGCAGCACGAAGCTCCGCACAGACCGCTTCCGAGACCCCCACATTCAGAATTTCAGCTTTAGCATAATTGATTTTAAACCCAGACACCTGGGAAAAGGTGTCAAAAAGCTGCATAGCGGCAGAAAGAGACGCGGTGGGATTCACCAAAGATAATATGATATCATCCGCGAAGAGCGCGATCCGGTACTCCGCGGAGCCCACGCGAACGCCCCACATGCCTGAATGTTCGCGAAAGCTCTGTGCCAAGGGTTCCATCACTAGTGCGAACAACAGCGGTGACAGAGGACAGCCTTGACGAGTGCCCCGTTCCAGTGAGAAAGTTCTGGATTGACCCCCGTTAGCCCGAACACATGCCTGGGGGTCTTGATATAAGCTATGAACCCAGTGTATGAAATTAGGACCAAAGCCCAACGTATCCAACACACACCAAAGATAACCCCAACTGACACGATCAAAGGCCTTTTCGGCATCAACCCCCATCACCAGGGTCGGCTGGGAATCTTTTTGCGCTACATAGATAATCTGCAGCATTTGCCGAATATTATCTGCTGCCTGGCGCCCCGGTACAAACCCAACCTGGTCAGGATGTACCAAAGTAGGGAGAACCCGGTTCAATCGCGCAGCCAACACAGAAGCAAGTATTTTGACATCCGTATTTAAGAGGGAAATGGGACAATATGAGGCCGCGTCCTGCAGGGGTTTACCTGGCTTAGGGATCATGACTATCAAAGCCTCACGCTGAGATGGAGGCAGAGGCGCCCCCCTCAGGACTTCATTGAAGAGTACTACCAGCGTAGGCGCTAATTCCACACGGAATTTTTTATAGTACTCCGCAGGAAAGCCATCATTACCCGGCGCTCGCCTCGTTTTCAACCGCCAGATTGCAAGCTCCACCTCCTCCACTGTAAGTTCAGAGTCTAAGTGCTCCCGATCAGAGTTAGTCAACTGGGGCAAGGTGATCTTCCGTAAGAAGCCCAGTGCGTGGGCCAAATCAAAAGGTTCGGCTTTATATAACAGTCCCAAAAAAGTAGCAAAGACTTCGCGTATCTCTCGAGAGATCACCATAAGAACATAAGATATGCCATACTGGGTCAGACCAAGGTCCATCAAGCCCAGTATTCTGTTTCCAACAGTGGCCAATCTAGGTCATATGTACCTAGCAGTTTCCCCAAGAGACACAAGTTCCACAATGCTTGTACTGGGTCAAGCATTGATATCTTCGGTCACTTCTTAATAATGGTATATGGACCTTTCCTCCAGGAACTTGTCCAAATCTTTTTTAAACCCAGCTACACTAAAAGCCTTTACTACATCCTCCGGTAACAAATTCCAGAGTTTGATTACACGTTGAGTGAAAAAATATTTTCTTTTATTAGTCTTAAATAGTTTGCCCTGTAGCTTCATTGCATATCCCCTAGTCTTTCTATATTCTGATAAGGTAAACAATCGATCTACGTTTACCCGTTCCACTCCGTTCATTAATTTATAGACTTCTATCATATCTCCCCTCAGCCGTCTCTTTTCCAGGTTAAAGAGCCCTAACCTTTTTAGCCTTTCTTCATAGGAGTATCCTTCCATCCCCTTTACCATTTTGGTGGCTTTTCTCTGTACCTTTTCTAAAATCGCTATATCCTTTTTAAGATACGGCGACCAGAATTGCACACAATATTCAAGGTGCGGTCTCGCCATGGAACGATATAGAGGCATTCTAATATCTTTTGTTTTATTTTCCATTCCTTTCCTTATCATACCTAGCATTCTATTTGCTCTCTTGGCCGCCGCTGCACACTGGGCCGAGGATTTTAACATGTTATCCACAATGACGCCTAAATCTTTTTCCTGGGTGGTGGTTCCTAATGTGGAACCTTGTATCGTGGAACCATAGTTTGTGTTGTTCTTCCCTAGGTGCATAACCTTGCACTTGCCCATTAAATTTCATCTGCCATTTTGATGCCCAGTCTTCCAATTTATCAAGATCCTCTTGCAATTTTTCACAATCCTCTTGGGTTTTAACAACTTTAAATAGTTTTGTGTCATCTGCAAATTTGATAACCTCACTCGTTGTTCCACTTTCCAGGTCATTTATAAATATGTCAAAAAGCAGCGGACCCAGCACAGATCCCTGGGGTACACCACTATTCACCTTCCTCCATTGCGGAAATTGGCCATTTAGCCCTACCCTCTGCTTCCTACCTTTTAACCAGTTCCTGATCCACAATAGTACACTGCCTCCTATCCCATGACTCTTTAGTTTTGCCAAAAGTCTCTGATGAGGGACCTTGTCAAAGGCTTTCTGAAAGTCCAGATACACAATATCAACCGACTCACCTTTGTCCACCTGTTTATTCACTCCTTCAAAAAAAATAACAGATTAGTAAGACAAGATCTTCCTTGTCTAAAGCCATGTTGGCTGTCTCCCATTAGGTTGTGACTATCTACATGCTGAGTAATTTTATTTTTTATGATGGTTTCTACCATTTTTCCCCGGTACTGACGTCAGGCTCACCGGTCTGTAGTTTCCCGGATCACCCCTGGAACCCTTTTTAAAAATTGGTGTTACATTGGTGATCCTCCAATCTTCAGGTATTAGAGATGATTTTAATGATAGTTCACAGATTACTGATAGCAGTTCTGCAATCTCATATTTCAGTTCTTTCAACACCCTTGGATGTATACCATCCGGCCCAGTTTATCTAATAGTTGTAAAACATCTTCCCGATGTATCGATATTTCCTTCAATTCTTCTGCACCTTTAAATACCACTTCAGTCATGGGTAACATCCCTACATCTTCCTCAGTAAAGACCGAAGCAAAGAATTCATTCAGTCTCTCCGTTATCGCCTTGTCGCCTCTTAGTGCTCCTTTAACCCCTTTATCATCTAATGGACCAACTGACTCTCTCACAGGTTTTTTGCTACGAATGTACTTGAAAAGGTCTTTATTTCGCGTTTTTGCTTCCGCAGCAAGCTTCTTCTCAAATTCTCTCTCTTTGCCTACCTTATCAATGCCTTGCATTTGACTTGCCAGTGCTTGTGCTGTTTCCAGGTTTCGTCATTTGGCTCTTTTTTCCATTTCCTGAAAGATGCTTTTTTGGCAACAACAGCCTCTCTGACCTCACCTTTAAACCATGCTGGCAGTTTTTTGGACTTCCTTCCACTTTTCTTAAAGCGTGGAATACAGCTGGTCTGGGCTTCCAAGATAGTATTTTTCAACAACACCCAAGCTTGATGTACGTCTTTAACCTTCGCAACTGCTCTTTTTAGTTTTTTCTTAACTGTTTTCCTCATTTTATCATAGTCTCCCTTTCGAAAGTTAAAAGGTAGTACTGTGGATTTCCTTACTATCCCTCCTCCACTAATTAAATCAAAGGCGATCATGTTATGATCACTATTGCCAAGTGGCCCCAACACTCTTATCTCTTGCACTAGATCTGGTGTTCCACTAAGGACTAGGTCTAATATGGCTTCCCCTCTGGTCTGTTCATGAACCAGCTGCTCCAAGAAGCAGTCATTTATTTCATCTAGGAACTTTATCTCCCTAGCATGTCCTGACGTGACACTGACCCAGTCGATACCGGGGTAATTGAAATCACCCATTATTATTACTGTGCTGTAACTTTTGTTAGCTTCCTTGATTTCTTTGAGCATTTCGTCATCCATTTGGTCATTCCCCCTTTTATATGGAATTTCAATCCATATAGATTCTACAGCAGATTTTGTTTCCTGCAAAACTTTAATCCTTTCTGAGTCAATGCCCTCTCTAACATAGAGTGCAACCCCTCTGCCAATTCGATCAGCTCTATCATTACGATATAGTTTGTACCCAGGTATCACAGTGTCCCACTGGTTGTCCTCCTTCCACCATGTCTCTGATATTCCAATCATATCTAACCTTTCATTTAGTGCTATATATTCTAACTCTCCCATCTTATTCTTTAGACTTCTAGCATTTGCATACAAGCATTTTAGAGAATGTATTTTATTCATGTTAATTTGGCTATTGTTAGACATGGGTAAATTGGGATCTTTAAGCTCTGTCTGCTCCATACTTGAGGGCATTTGGGCTACTTTACTCTTTTGTGGAACCTCTTTGCTTTTGATAGTATCCTTCAAGGATACATTCTTCCGAACCATCCGCTCTTGGGCGACTGTCGGCTTTCCCCTAATATCTAGTTTAAAAGCTGCTCTATCTCCTTTTTAAAGGTTAATGCCAACAGCCTGGTTCCATCCCGGTTAAGGTGAAGCCCATCCCTTCGGAAGAGCCCCTCCTTTCCTCAGAATGTTCCCCAGTTCCTAACAAATCCAAAACCCTCATCTCTGCACCATTGTCTCATCCACGCATTGAGACTCCGGAGCTCTGCCTGCCTTTTGGGTCCTGCACGTGGAACAGGAAGCATTTCGGAGAATGCTATCCTGGAAGTTCTGGATTTGAACTTCCTACCTAAAAGCCTAAATTTTGCCTCCAGAACCTTCCTACCACATTTTCCTATGTCATTGGTACCGACATGTACCAAGACAGCAGACTCCTCCCCAGCACTATCTAAGACCTTATCTAGGTGGCGCGTGAGGTCCGCTACCTTCGCACCAGGCAGGCATGTTACCAGGCGATCCTCACGTCCACCAGCCACCCAGCTATCTACATGCCTAATGATCGAATCACCAACTATAACAGCTGTCCTAACCCTTCCCTCATGGGCACATGGCCCTGGAGAAACTTCCTCGGTGTGAGAGGGTTTTACATCACCTGGAGGAGAGGTCCTAGTTACAGGATCTCTTCCTGCCACACCAGGGTGATGCTCTCCTGTCACGTGACCACTCTTCTCCATGGCAACAGGGGTGCTGCCAGACTGGAGGTGGGATTTCAGGACTATATCCCTGTAGGTCTCGTCTATGTACCTCTCTGTCTGTCTTATGTTTTCCAAGTCTGCTACTTTAGCCTCTAGAGAACGGACTTGTTCCCTGAGAGCAAAGAGCTCCTTGCACCTAGTGCACACGTAAGACCTCTCACCAACTGGGAGAAAATCATACATGTGACACTCAATGCAAAAGACTGGAAAGCCCCCATCCCGCTGCTGGACTGCTGTCTGCATCTTAGTTTTAAGTTTGTGTCTAGATCTTTAAGTTCTTACTTACTAGGGGTTGCTATGGGTATTTATACCAATAAAACTGTATCTAATACGTTTAATATATCTTGTTCACCTGAAGCTTAATTAATCTCAGGTCCTTAGTGTATGACTGATTTGGGTAATGAGCTTCACCTGAAAGCACCTCCTGTCTTTTAAGATGTGTAAGTACCTATAAAGCTATGATTATCCCAGGGGTGGGAGGGAAATAACACTTATTAAAAGAGGGCTGCTACACAGTACCCTGTCTTGTGCTGCTGAAGTAAGCTAATTTCTGATTTGACTTAAATTATAGCTCTTAGCTGCTGCTAGGCTCTAACTTCTTATGAAATTTAAACTACAAGCTCTCTGCTGGGTATGAAATGTAACCAGAAAGCTCTCCTCTGTGTTTTAAATTCAAACTTTAATTGCTGCTACTAGGCCCTAACTGATCCAACAAAAAACAGTGGGTTCACAGATTAAGTAGCTTTAATACAAAGAATTCTTTTTAGAAAATTACCAGAAGTATATACTCACAGTTGCAGATTTCTCTCCAGAAGTAGCAGTCCCCCTTTCTAGTCCCCCTTTCTAGTTCCCCTTTCTAGTCCTTCAAGACCTTCTTCTGCCCCCCAGAGTCGTGAAGCTTGCAGACCACCCGCCCCGATTGCTGCTGCCGAAGCTGCAAGGCTAAGTAGCGACCTGTCTTGTTCCCCTGCTCGTAGAATGTTTGGCGCAATTTCCGGCGCTTATTGTCTAGCTCTCTTTGTGAACATGCATCTAGGTTAGCCTGGACAGCCCGCCATTGACGTAAGACCCGCTTCGATCCAGTCTGGGCGTGCTCTAAGTGCAGCCTGGAAGATTCTCCCACTAATTGACAATATTCCCGTCTCCAGGCCCTCCGCGTGTGAGCCATTTCTGCCATAAGTTGGCCCCGAGCCGTGGCCTTGAAAGCGTCCCAAATGATGGGAAGCGGCACCTCCCCAGAGTCGTTTAGCTCAAAAAAGTCAGTTATAAAACGGTCGTGGTCCTGCACAGCGCACTGCCGCCGAAGGAATCGCACATCAAGCCTCCAGAGCCATTGGCGGTCACTGTACACATCCGCCAGGAGGGAGAGCCAGCACGGGGCATGATCCGACCAGGACAATGCTCCGTGACCAGCCTCCATCCTCCCATCCATCAGGCGCTGATCCAACAAAAAATAATCTATGCGGGTGTGTACCTGATGGACAGGAGAAAAATAGGTGTAGCTTCTCTCCCCCTCATGGGTATCTCTCCACACATCGCGCAAGCCCAGCTCTTTCAAAAGGTTTTGCAAGGCCTTACCGGGCCCGTTCAGCCCCCTCCCACCACTACTCGTAGAATCCAAATGGGGCACCAGATGGGCATTACAATCCCCACCGAGTATAATGGGGCCTTTTGCAAATTCAGCCAGCAAGGCCTTCAACCGTGTAAAGAAAGATCCCTGCCCCTCATTTGGTGCATATATGTTAGTTAAGGTTAACATGTGACCTTCCAAGCGTATATTCGCAAAAAGCCACCGTCCCAGGGTATCTCTCTTAACCTCTTCCACCTGTAGGGACAAGCTGTGATGAAATAAGAAGGCCACCCCACGTTTCTTCTTTCGCCCATGCACATCCGAAGCAACCCACACCTCAGTATAAGGATTACGCTTTAACCACCCCTGTTTGCTAGCTCGGAGATGGGTCTCCTGCAAAAAGACAATGTCCCCCTTCAGGGTCCGTAGCTCCGAGAACAGCAAAGATCGCTTTCGAGGGGAGTTAAGACCCTTAACATTCAGGGAAATCAAGCGCACCATTGTTGTTCAACCACCACACCCCCCCCCCCCGCCCTTTGCTTCCCCTCTGGCCCACAACATGTTTCCCCCACGACTCTTGTAAGAGTTGCACTGCTCTCCAGCATAAAATGCCATCATGAAACCACCAGGCTAGCTGTAGAGATTCACCTCCCCCACCTTCGTGCTCCGTATCCCGAAAAAAAAATACTAAAGCGCCCCCCCTCCCAACTTCCCGCCCTCCTCTAGCAGTAAAGACCTTCCTCCCCCCCGCCCACCCCCCTCCAGTCAGTACCTCCCACCTGTTAAAGAAAAAACAGGACATGGTAAACTGACGCCAAACTAAACTCTGCCCGGGCCCCCACATAGCCAAACTACAAGCATTGCATATCAGATCATTTCCCCCATACATAGCCCATCAACAGAGTGTCTAGCCCGAATTACCCCTTTAACAGAATTCACACAGCATCAACATACCCCCCACTACCCGCATCGGGCAGTAGGTATATACCCAGGTCCCTCGCAGACTTAGAGCCGGCAGCCCAACAGGAGCAGACCGGGAGAACAGCAAAACTCTCAAAACTGGCCATTCAAGTGTGGTCATGAAAGCACAGAATCCCTGAGCAAAGTTTCTCAATCAGAAAAATAGGCACTTCAACTCCGGGGAATGTCAAGTAAGCTTTCCCACCCGGGTCCACTTCAAGTGTTGAGGCTTAGGGGTCGGGAGTTGAGGCAGCGCATTATCTTCGACCAGACCCGCCTGGCGGAGAGCTCTCCAGGCCTCTGTATGGTCTTTTGCGGAGATCTTTTTATTGCCCAGGAGGAAATTTATCCGAAACGGGAAGGCCCAGGAGTAGCGAATCCCTTTGTTGTTCAGGACCATCGTTACTGGTTTCATCTCCCTCCGATGGGCCAGTGTAAACGTCGAGAGGTCTTGATATACAGTTACTGTTGCTTCTTGAAACCGGATTGCTTTTTTCTCCCGGCCCCGGCGTATAAGAAGTTCAGCATCAGTATAGCGCAAGAATCGCGCAATGACATCCCGGGGCTGGTTATTAGGAGGCTTTCCCAAAGCCCGATGCACTCGCTCCACTTCCATTTCAGACCCATGGGCTGCCAGCTCCTCCCCCGGGAGCAATTCAGCAATCAAATTTTTGAGGACTACCGGGAGGTCTTCACCACCCCCCGCCGGTTCCGGGATTCCCCGGAAACGCACATTGTTGCGACGGGAGCGGTTTTCAATGTCATCAATTTTATAAGTGAGCTCCATGGTTTGCGCCCGCTGCCTGTCGAGCACATTGTAAATCCACCATGGCACTATCGTGATCCGCAACTTTTGTCTCAACCTCCTCCACTCGCGCACCGAGATCTTTCATTACACCCTGGAGTTCCGCAATGGTGCTCATCACCTCTTCGCCTGCCAAATCCGCAAAGCCCCGACGAAGTTCACGCTGGAGCAGGGCATGCGAGGACAGCATGGTAGGTTCCAATTCATTTTCACTCACAGTCTCATCATCAGAACCCTCTGAGAGGTGTTTACTGGTTGGACTAGTCGGGACACCACTTTTGCCCTGCAGCCGTTGGGATGAGCGTATGCCCTCTCGGGCTTCAGAGTTTTTAGCCTTAGCAGCCATGGGATAGATAGCGGTCCAGCAATCCAAGGATAGGCAGTGAGCAGTTACGTAAAAAGCAGGCAGATGCTGTAAGCAAGCTGAAAAGTCTAAACAATCCCACTCGTGGTCAGAAGGGGGAGCTCCAGCCTCACACAATATACCAAGGTGCAGGAATTATAGATATCCGGGGTTTTCTTTTACAATTCTGGAAGAGAGTAGGTGATTCGCTGAGCAGTGCCCACGTGACCGCTTTGACTTGCTGCACTAGGTGGAACGCAAAGAACCCTGTGCGTTCCAACACCACGTGGCTATGGCTGTCACTTTAATCCAGGCCCCCGCAGCTCCCGGCAAGCTCTATCTTGCGGGGCCCCAAGCACTCTCACCTCTTCTGCAGCCCTGAGGCAGCACAATCGCCAGGGAGAAGCAGCAACTCACAAGGCAGCGGCAGCAGCAGCACCGGAGCACCAATTCCCTCTCCACTGCAGTGCTCAGCGACGGGACACACACGCGGTCTCCAGGTAGCTCCGTTCCTCGATACACTGCCAGGTTATAACAACGCATTGCTATGTGATGGGCAGAAAGCCCTTCAGTCCGGTCCCGGTGCGTAGGGATCACACCGGGGCACCGGCAGCAGTCAGGAGCAGGACAGCAGAGCCGGGTATAGCAAAGACTGGCTCCTGGCAGTCTACCTTGCCGCTGCAATCCGAGCCGCGTCGGAGGGTGCAATTAGAATTGCCCGATTCTCCAGGGGTCAATTCTGAAGGCTCGGGGGACCAATGCCATGGATATGCAGGTGTTAGCAGAAGAATTGGGGGAGCCCGGGACGGAGCTCTACACTAGGGAGCAGCCATTTAGCAGCAGGCTCACTAGCGCCCCCCAATGCCTTGCCTTTTACTTGCAGTGCTTATGTTTCCTGTTTGTCATTTGGCTCCTTTTTCCATTTCTTGAAATATGCTCTTCTGGCTACAACAGCCTCTCTGACCTCACCTTTAAACCATGCTGGTAGTTTTTGGACTTCCTTCCACTTTACTTAAAGCGTGGAATACAGCTGGTCTGGGCTTCCAAGATAGTACTTTTAAACAACACCAATGCTTTATGTAAATCTTTAATCTTTGCAGTTGTTCCTTTTTAGCTTTTACCTGTTTTCCTCATTTTTTCATAGTCTCACTTTTGAAAGTTAAAAAGTAGGAGTAAGTGATGTCAGGCCATCATATGAACAGATGATCCGAGTGCTTTGCTAGACTAACTGCTCCAAAGGGGGTTAATTTTGCCTTCCCATACCCAATTGATGACCAAGACCTGGCGAAAAGTTGCCGACTTAAAAGTATTCTCTTATTAGAGCTACGAAGACACCACTTCCAAATGGTGCCGGCAGAGGGAGAGAATGCTGAGGAGGAGAGAAACACGCTGACAGATGATGCAGCAGGCACAATGGTACATGTTAGCAAGTAGGAGATGCAGCAGTGGTTTAGCGAGCTTAAACAACAGATTGGAGCAGTAAGGACTGAGCTTGGCTGCATGGTGGAGAACTTAAGAGCTGATATACATGAACTGGGCAAAAGCTTAGAGGAGGTTGAAGAGAAAGTGGATGACTGCCAAGCAGAACAGGAGCATATGCAAGAAAGTATCTGCAAGGTGGAAGAGACAACACAGCAAATGCAGTTAAAATTAGATGACTAGAAGAACCGCAGCAGATGAAATAATCTGTGAATTAAAGGAGTTCCTGAGGGGTCAGACTTCCAGGACTGTATAGCAATAGCGGTTTCAGGTTTTCAAGCTTTTCTAGAAGGAGAAGAGGAGATGGCAGTGCTGGAGCTATAGTTGGATTGGGTACATTGGGCGCTTGGCCCGAGCAGAGTGTGCACCCCAGAGACAGTGTAAACTGCTTTCATAATTATACCATTAAAGAAAGAGTGGCTGCAAAAATGAGGCAAATGGGCAAGTTTCAGGGGCAGGGCCACCTGGTAGCAGTGTTTACAGATTAATCCACGGGAACTTTAGTGCCAGAAGAGCTTTGGCCCCATCACATAAAGGTTACGCAAGGAACAAATTAAATATAAGTGGATTTACCCTATAGAACTATCCTTTACAAAAAATGAAACAACATTGCGTGACGACTGTGGAGGAGGCTGTTAAGGCCAAGGAAGCGTCAGGACTCTCTGATGTGGGCAGTACACTGCCCAGAAAACCAGTGGGAAAAATCGTGGAACAAACGATGGACAGTGGTAGAAAAGAGTGAGAAATGAAGAAAGAAGACAACAGGGAGAGAAACTCTGACTTGATTGTGCTTGATGATATGGGAGAGGATTGCAAGCTGGTTTATCTCTGAGGCTGAGAGATGGTTAGTTTGTTCAAAAAGTATTTGCTGAACTTACATTGCAGGATTTTATAAGAATTATGGTTGGGTATATCTAGATGGGAGGAGGGAGAGTGCTGGGCAATAACTTTTAAGGGGGATCTGTGTTGGGTGTAGTGAATGGATACAAGTAAGGGGAAAGGAGGAAGAGGTCTGTTTTCTAACGGGGATAGTGTGGGTGCAGGAATGGAAAGCGGAAAGGAAATAGGGAGCTAAGGTGGAGATGTGGGTTAAAGGATAAGGGGGGAACAGGGAGAATTGAAGGAGGGAATGATGGAGGGAGGAGGGTCAGGCAAGCAGAGGCAGGGTCACTACTCCACTATATAGCTGGCTAAGTGGGAGAGCCATTTGGAAAGGGGGTGGGGGCTGGCTATAATCTATTCAGAAGAGACAGAGAAAATGGAAAAGGAGAAGTAGCCTTATATGTCAAAAGCAATATTAAAGCTACTGAAATGCAGGGGACATGGGGAAAAGAAGAAGCGCTCTGGATTGCGTTGGAAAGAGGAGATGGCACTTTCATCCATATTGCTGTAGTCTACAGACCCCCGACTCAAATTGAAGAGAGAGATAACGAATTGATTAAAGATATTGCCAAGATAGCAACAAAGGGGGAAGCGATCATATTGGGTGATTTTAATCTACCTGATGTGGATTGGATTACTCCTTCTGCACATCTGGAAAGAAGCAAAAATTGTGGATGCTCTCCAAGACGCATTATTTAGACAAATGGTGATGGAACCAACCAGGGAAAGCTCAACGCTGGATGTAGTGCTCACCAACGGTGTAAGTGTGTCGAATGTCTGCGTGAGTGCCCCTGTGAGCAACAGCGACCATCACACGGTGTGGTTTGAGATAAAAGCCATGGTACAGGTCAATCATAGCAAGCTCAAAGTCCTAAACTTCAAATACACTGACTTCAATAAAATGGCAGAGTACTTAAAGGAGGAGATGACGGGGTGGAAGGAGATAAAGGAAGTGGAATTTCAATGGGCTAAACTAAAGAAGGCAATAGAAGGGGCAACAGATAAATATGTAAGAAAAGTAAATAAAAACAAGAGAAGGAAACCTATTTGGTTTTCCAAAGAGGTGGCTGCTCAAATAAAGGCAAAAAACACAACTTTCGCAAAATTCAAAAGCTTGCAAACAGAAGAACACAGAAATGAATACAGGGTCCAACTCAAAGAGTCTAAAAGAGTAATAAGGATAGCAAAATAAAAGGCAGAGGAAAGGATGGCTAAAGATGTTAAGGGTAGCAACAAAACTTTCTTCAGGTATATTCGGGAAAGGAAGAAGATCAGAGTTGGAATTGCAGGACTCAAAAGTGCTGCGAAAGGACTTGTGGAAAGTGACACTGAAAAAGCAAAATTGCTAAACAAATACTTCTGCTCTGTTTTTACTAAAGAAGATCCTGGAGATGGACCAGCTGTGACTCCCAAATATAAAAATTGGAATGAAGTAGATACCACACCATTCACATAAGACGAGGTGTTAGAACAACTTCCTAAACTGAAAGTGGACAAAGCCTTGGGACCGGATGGGATACATCCCAGGATACTGAAAGAGCTCAGAGAGGTTCTTGCAGGACCGGTAAAGGATGTCTTCAACAGATCCTTGGAAACAGGAGAGGTTCCTCAGGACTGGAGAATGGCTGATGTCGTACCTCTACACAAAAGTGGTGACAGGGAAGAAGTGTCAAACTACAGGCCCGTGAGCCTTACCTCGGTGGCGGGAAAAGTAATGGAGGTGCTCCTGAAAGAGCGAATAGTGAACTTTCTCAAAACCAACAGGATGCAAGATCCGAGGCAACATGGTTTTACCGAAGGACGGTCTTGCCAAACAAATCTGATTGAGTCTTTTGATTGGGTGACCAAGGAACTAGATCAGGGGCATGCAATGGATGTCATCTACCTGGATTTCAACAAAGCCTTTGATACTGTTCCTCATAGGAGGCTTGTCAGAAAACTCAGTAGCTTGGGGATGGGCCCCAAGATGGTAAACTGGATTAGAAATTGGTTGACTGACAGACGACAGAAGGTGATTGTACATGGAGCTCACTCAGATGAGAGGAAGGTGATTAGCGGGGTGCCCCAGGGTTCGGTCCTGGGTCCGGCACTCTTCAATCTATTTGTGAGTGATATTGCTGAAGGACTGAATGGAAAAGTCTGTCTTTTTGCAGACGACCCAAAAATTTGCAACAGAGTGGACTCCCCCGAGGGAGTGATTAACATGAGGAAAGATCTACAAAAGCTGGAAGACTGGTCTAATGCTTGGCAACTACGATTTAATGCGAAAAAGTGCAGTGTCATGCAGAAATCCAAGGGAAATGTACGCGATAGGGGGCAAGAGGTTGGTATGCGTGATTCAAGAGAAAGACCTTGGTGTGATTATCTCTGATGATCTCAAGGTGGCAAAACAGTGCGACAAGGCGGCGGCAAAAGCCAGGAGGATGTTGGGCTGCATATAAGAGGGATTACTAGCAGAAAGGAAGAGGTACTTATGCCACTGTATAAGTCACTGGTGAGGCCTCACTTGGAATACTGTGTTCAGTTTTGGAGACCGTATCTTGCAAAAGATGTAAAAAGACTGGAAACGGTTCAGAGGAAAGCGACCAAAATGATTTGGAGCCTGCGTCAGGAGCCTTATGAGAAGAGACTTGAAGACCTAAATATGTACACTTTGGAGGAGAGGAGAGACAGGGGAGATATGATTCAGACCTTTAAATACTTAAAGAGAAATGATGAACAAACAAACCTCTTCCAAAGACAGGGAAGCTGTAAAACTAGAGGGCATAACATGAAGCTTCAAGGTGGTAAACTGAAAGGCAGTGTCATGAAATATTTTTTTCACTGAAAGGGTGGTGGATGCTTGGAATGCCCTCCCAATGGAAGTGGTGGTGGCAAACACGGTGACAGAATTCAAGAAGGCATGGGACAAACACAGTGGATCCCTTTACAGCAATAGGATAAAAATAAGATAAACGGTACAATCTAACTTCTGAACCATATAACATATCAACAAATAGGGGTGTCCTACATGGAGTGGTGGGTTTACCCCTAAACAAAGACATGGGGGAGGGGTGGCCTGCACAGAGAGACAGGTGCACCTACTCTTGCCATCTTGCTGAGCAGACTAGATAGACCATGCTGGTCTTTATCTGCTGTCATTTTACTCTGTTACTATGTTTCTATGAGTGACTGGGGACAGGAGGATGATTGAGAATAGCTGTGAAACCTGATGGAGAGATTGTGGTGGTGACTTTGAATGTGCATGGGCTGAATTCGTGGCAAAAGCGGTCGTTGATGTTGAGGGAAGGTGACTGCTTACAAGAAGATATATTTATGATTCAGGAGACTCACCTAAAGAGATTCTTTGAGGAAGCACTGAGGAATAAAACATTTCCCCAGGCCTTCCAGCCTCTAGCGCTTCCTGCCCAAAAAAGGGAGGGGTGGTCATTTTATTCTCTGTAGATTGGGAGCAGTTGTTAATACGATTAATAGGGATATGCAGGTGAGGTATCTGGTGGTACAAGCTGCTATAGGGGAGACTCCTTAATACTTTGTTGATATATATGCACCCAATCAGGACCAAGGGGAATTTTATGAGAGATTAGGAAGGGTTCTGGAGACCTTGGGTGAGAGCCATTGTGTGCTAGGAGGGGATTTTAACCTGACAGTTAATACTAGCCACACCTGCCCTCCCCAGTAAGCCACATTCAAATCCATATTTCTGGGTGCAAATTCAAAAGCATATAATGTGGGAAGGGTTGGATTGTCACTCACTAATGCTTAAAGAGGTCCACTGCCCCAGGTCCACACCTTTGCCACTTTCACACAGCTCCACCATAGATGGAAAAAGTCCTCCTCCATCCCACATGATCACATTTGATTTAATTAATGGAGGAAGGGCAGCAAGGAAATCCACAGTACTACCTTTTATTTTTTTTTAATTTATATTGTACAGCAACAAATATCAATGAGTAATAGCATACAGGAAACTCAATACAAAACAGCAAAGTCAATAAACTTTGCTACTATTACCATATTCAATTATGTTGCATTATTTTCCATAAAGTTTTTCTCTCTCTTCTCTCATCCACCTTCCCTATCCCCGCCCCCCCCCCAGGTGTGTGCAGATCCCTCAATTCTCTACATGTCAAAGTTAAATCTAGCTGTGAACCCTTAATTCTCATCCACTGGACTGATGGGTGTACTCTTTTAAGTTTAGGTGCTTCATACCTGGGAGACTTCCATCTATCCCCTACTCTTAGTCAAGGACATAGAGATCTCACCCCCTTATTGATGACCCATTTATTTATTTATTTGGAAACTTTTATATACCTCCCCTTCCCAAGATCAGGGGCGGTTTTACATGAAACAAAGGAAACATACATACAGCAGTTCGGAATTACCCCCCTCAGCGCCAAAGCCGGGAAGGAAAGCTGAGCGTGCGGGGTAGAAAAGTCACGCAGCAAAGAGGCTCCAAGGTAAGTGTGGCAGGTGGGGGGCAGGACAGCAGGAACCCCCAGCAACTGCCGAAAACATGAGGAGACAGAGGGCCGCCTGCAACCATGTGTTTGGGAGCCTTCAGTGGTTAGGGACACTCCCCCCCCACCCCCCCACTGTGTTTAGGCGTGATTTCTTCTTCTTCAGGCCTGTGTGCATTTTAACCCCCTGCTGTGTTTTGGGCACCTGTGAGAGGTAGCCACCACAGAATAAAGCAGGACAGAGCAGCTTCTTCCTAGGGGGCCATTTTCATCTTCAAAGTCTCGATTGGGTGGTCAGTCTGGCCAGAGTCAGTTACGGCCTGCCCAGGAGCTAGAGTATTTGGGAGCGAGCTTCGATACCTGCTTTGGCAGGTTTTTCCTGCCAGATTTTCCGAAAGCAGAAGCTACGGCAGTTGATATGGCAGTCCCTGAAGATGGCAAGACAGTCAGCATGGCATTATCTGCATGTTCTGGGGACCATGGCGACCACTCTCGACTAGTCCCATAGGCAAGGGCGCACATGCAACTGCTACAGAGGGCTCTGCCCTGGCGGTGGTCCCATTAAAATCAACCCCTGTCCCAAGTACTCCCCTGCCCGCGGAGTACCAGGAGAGTCCTCAAGTGGTGGTTGCATCCAGGGAGCCTGGAAAGGGGCATGCCACTCGAGTCCGCTGTGTGGGTTCCGCTGATGACCGATGCCAGAATGTCAGGTTGGGAAAGCTTTTGCGAAGGACACTTTGTTCAGGGACAGTGGAGTCTATAGAAGACCCTATGGTCAATCAACAGGCGAGAGATGCAAGCAGTGACTTTGGTGCTAAAAGGTTCCGAGCCATGGTTGCAGGAGAAGGCAGTCTGAGTCCTCTTGAACAATGCAACCACAGTGCTTTACATCAACTGGCAAGGAGGTACGGGCAGTATAGCCCTGGAGGAGGAGGCTGGAAGGCTGTTCGGATGGGCAGAGACTCATCTCCAGGCGTTATCAGTGGTGCACATACGACAATGTGATGGCAGACTACCTCAGTCTAGATGCTCATGGACTCAGGAGAATGACAGCTCAACCAAAGGGTGTTCAAGCAGGTGGTCGGCCGATGGGGCACACTGGTCATGGAGCTAATGGCAACGTTCAAATTGGCTAAGGCCTGCCAGTTTTTCAGCAGAAGTTGAGAAAGGATGTCTGAGGACCCAAAGAGGGTCTTCTCTATGTTTCCCCCCCCCCCCCCCCCGTGGGCGTTCATAGGCTGGGTACTGCAACAGATTTAATTTAATTTAATTTTAATTTAATTAATTAATTTAATTTTAATTTAATTAACAGTCGCTTATATACCGCACCTTCCAGAGATCAGATGTGGTTTACATTTAACAACAATATAACAGGCTGTTGTCTGTTTTACAATGAACATCTGAAACAGTGTAACCATTATACAACAAAACAGTCAGTAATCCTTTACAAGGAACGTCTTAAAAGGAAAGCTGTGAAATTACAAACAACATCTTGAGAACTATATACAAAATTGGGATATGAGTGCCTTACATACAGATAGAGGCACACTAGACTGGCCGAGGCACCCATGGTATGCCTACCTGTTTCGGATACTGGTGGATCAACTATGGTGGCTTCCAGTTTGGAAGGACCCATTGACACAGGGGCTACTTCACATGCCCCAGGTGGATCCATTCTCGCTTAAGGCATGGCTCTGGAAAGAGCAAGGATGAAGAAGATAGGATATTTAGGCTCAGTGATAGAGACCTTGTTACAGGCCTGGAGGAGATCTACGAACCTGGCATACATCTGCGTGTTGGCGCATCTTTGGATCATGGTGCAGAAAAAGGCAGGCACGCTCTTTCACTGCCTCCATCCCAGACACCTTGGCATTCTTGCAGTCCAGTTTTGATAAGGGCCTAGCCGTAAGTTCCTTGAAAGGTGCAACTGGCAGCGATTTCCTGTTATTGTGGGAAAGTCCACGGGGTGCTGTTGGTTACACACCCAAATGTGCTGATATTTCTAAGGGCAGTAACCCACCTCTGTCCACCGAGGAGGGTGGTGGTACCGCCCTGGGATCTCAGTCTTATGCTGACGGCGCTGTCTGAGGAACTCTTGAGCCATTGAGTCAAGCTTCCCTGAAGGATTTGACTTTGAAAACAGTACTCCTGGTGGCGTTTTGCTCAGCATGGTGGATTTTGGAGCTTCAGGCCCTGTCGTGCCATGAGCCATTGCTTTCCTTCTTCAAGGTGAAAGTAGTCCTGTACCTGGTACCTTGATTTTTGCCCAAGGTGGTGTCAGCATTTCATGTAAATCAGGCCGTTTCCTTACCAGCTCTGGCGAGTGCAGATGTGGGCCCTGCCACTCTGCAGCTGCGCAGCCTAGATGTTAAAAGAGCCCTGCGAAGGTATGTGAAAAGAACATCGTCCTTTTGGAGATCAGACCATCTGTTTGTTCTGTTTGGTGGGCCACACAAAGGTGAGGCGGCAGGTAAGGCCTCCTTTTCCAGATGGATCTGGGAGGCAATCGTGTCGGCATATATCTTGAGGAGTAAAGCAATGCTGGTGGGGTTGCAGGCGCATTCCTTGAGGGCTCAGGCAGCCTCGTGGGCAGAGTATAGTTTAGTTTCCGCCATTGGAAATCTGTAGGGCGGCAACATGGTCATTGCAGCTCACTTTCTCTAAGCATTATCGTCTGGATGTCCAGGCGGCGGGGTATGCTCGTTTCATATCGTCAGTTTCTTCAGGCTGGTTGTGCGGGTTCCTCCCATTAGTTTAACTGCTCTGAGACATCCCAGAAGTGTGGGACTTGACTGGAGTGATAAGGAAAGAAAAAAATAGACTTACCTGCTAATTGTTGTTCCTTGAACTCCAGTCCAGTCCCGGAACCCTCCCTGAGTGCTTTCTGTGATAGTCTTTACATACCTGGTCCTGAGGCTGGTTCCCTTGGTGAAGGAAGTGGCCAAGTGGAGCCAAAGAGTGGGGTGTAATCGGGGGGGGGGGGGGGGGAGGGGTAGACATGTTGGTTGCATGTTTAACTACTTATTTGTTGCTCCTGTGAGTCTGCTTTGTCAATAGGTCCTGCGGCTGGTAGACGGTGCCAGCTGCATGAGTACACTGGTGTCATCAAAAAGATGACATGCTTAGTATCCAAGCTTCTGGAAGAGGTTCACCAAAGGTGCGGGACTGGACTGGAGTTCCTCAGGAACAAGAATTAGCAGGTAAGTCTAATTTCTCTTTTCCAGGTCATTTATGAATATGTTAAAATGCAGCGGGCCCTGCGCAGATCTCTGGGGTACCCCACTCTTCACCTTTCTCCATTGAGAAAATTGGCCATTTCCTTATTGCCCCTCCAGTCCTGTCCAGACCAGACATGTGGATAATCTCGCTTCACCAGCAGCTTGGAGACTGAACATGCCAGGCCTTGATGTTGTCACCCTAGATAGGCAGCTGTCACCGCCCATCAAGCTCAGTATTCTCAGTCTCCAAACAGCTGGAGAGCATGTCTTTCCCATTGTTTGGACTCAATTAGAGAGCTTCAAATAAGAATCAGAGCGAAAAAAAAAAAGACGGGTTACGAATGGGAAATAATTAGGAGTTTCTGGCATTCCCTTTGATTTTGAGTTCTGTATCTTTTAAAAAAGAAAAAAAATCAAGAGCAGTCTGTTACTTGATACTGTCCCGAAGTACAGGTCAGCTTTTACAGGCAGCTCACCAATCCCTTCACTGAAAGGTGTAGCTGGCTTGCTTGGTGGCGAAAAAGCAGTTTTCTTCTGGCTCAGCGCGACTTCAGCTCATCAGACAGGGCTGTTGATTTCGGTCTGGCTGAGCTCAGGGCTCTACTGGCAGGTTGCTAGTCCCTCCCCTCTAATTCCCGCCACTGTTCTTCGCTCTGCAGGATCTCCAGAGGAGCAGTGAGTGCAGCCAGTGGGGGTTTTTTTTCCAGCTTTTCGCGAGGCCCTCGGAATTCCTCTCATCTAATGTGTGGCGGGGTGGAGAGTGCTGGGGTCTGTCAAGCTTGTTGTCAGCACCATTTTATTTTGGCGTGTTTCTTGTTTTTGTGGCTCCGTTATTTTGACTTCTTTTCCTTTGGGGGCTTTTTGAGTAATGGAGTTTTTTCTGAGGATTTACTTTTGCTTTTGTTTTGCGGCTTAGTTGAGGCTTTCATGCCATCACAGAAGCAAGCTTGTAGAGCCTGCGGTTCCCGCAGAGGCTCCTTGTGCCTCTTGGGTTGTTGCCACAAGTGTGAAGCTGAATCCATATCCGTAGAAGAGAATCCTGTCAGCCAGTATGAGCAGGAGAGAGGGTGCTGGTGAAGCACAGTCTCAGGCCAGGCAGTCCTTTCCTGCGGTTGCTCCTGCCACAGTTTTTGCAGGAACAGTGGCCATTTCAGAGGAGCTTGTTCCCATGGCTTTTCTAATGGCTGCCCAGCAGAACAACTTGGAGTCATCCATTCCAGCTTCTGTCAGCAGTCTTTTGTCATCAATTTCATCCTCTGGATTGTTTTCACTGGATTTTGTACTGAATATTATGGTGAACAGCGCCCTCCTGAGCCTATGAAGACGGATGAAAATCCTGAGGTTCAGCAGGATTTATGCCTATTTGAGAAACCAAGGAAGAAAGAGAGACCTCTATTCCACTGAGCTGAGCATGGAGACCAGCCCAGGGGAGGAGTCCTGCAGTCCTGATTGGGCACACCCTGCCCTTGGAAGGGGCTGTCCAGGAGAGAACGTGGTTTTAAACCAGAGCATGGCTATGCTAGTCAGAATGATGGGAGGAGGATTAAGAAGGAGAGAACGGATAAAGAAGAAGCAGGAGAATGATTGGAAGTCCAGAAGACAGTATGCTGATACTGGGGAACCTGGCATTTGGAAGGAGACCTGCAAAGTTCTATCCAGAGGCAGTGAGTAGAAGTCCCAAGGAAAAGAGGACCTAGCCCTGAGATAGACAACCGTTGGAAGGTACAGCCCTGGAAAGGAAGCCTTCAAGGCAGGCACAAGCAAGAAACAATCATTCTGTGAAGTACCGTTTGAGCCAGAGAGCAACAAACATTTGAACAGCTGGAGAACGTTGGAGCCATCTGAAGTCAGAACGGCATGGCAACAAGTAAGTGAATTGCCACAAAGTTTCCAGGCTGAACGTAAAGCTAACTCTCCTGTGTGTGAAGCATTAGCAAAAGAGACTAGCAGTTACTCTGATACAATTAACTTAAGAGAGGAGAAAGTAAAGAGCCTTAAGCCAGAGGGAACTTGTATAGCTGATAGCAATTCCCTATCTCACAAACAGCAGGCTGAATTGCTCCTACAGAGTTTTAAGCAGTTTTTAGAGTTGCAAGCTAAAAGACAGCCAGTGTTATCAGAAGCCAGTAATTCCATACAGCTTGAAGAATTAACACAGGATAATACAGACTTACCAGATTGTGAGAGCATGGATTGCACGGTTTGCTGTGTAGAGATGCCAAGCTGAAGGAAACTGCTTTTACCGTATGAGAATTGAATACTACTTAGCTGTTGTATTGCCTTGCTGAGAAAGCTCTAATTATGTGCACCTGATTCCCCAGCACTGTGAAGGTAACAGTGGCTGAAAAAGGCTGCAGTGAAACTAACTGACCTCTTGGGGCAAAGTGAGTAATTTGCTTAGAAGTGAAAAGCAGCAGTTACACTTTAAGTTGCCTTTATCCTAAGTTTTCCTGTTAGCATTTGAAGCACCTATTTGTTTGCATTTATTTGCCATGTGATGGAACAATATCCTTTACTATAATAAATATACTGGAAACCCCATGACTACAACTCTTTATTTCGGAGCGAGAGGAGCAGGAACTACAATACCCAGCATTCCAGGGATACAGGTTACTCTCCTTCCTCACGAAGCATCAGACCGCCGCTCCTGTCTTTAGCCCCAAGGCTGACTATCGCTTTGCATGGCACCGGGAAAGATTGTGGTGGTCTAAGATATTTGGTTGCGGCTCCAACAGCCGGGGCAGTAGTGGAGGTTCTGCACGCCCAGTTACGGTGCAGTCGATACTCCATTTATTTCATGGTACTCAAAAAAGAGGGTACCTTCCATCCCATCTTGGACCTCAAGCATGTAAACCAAGCATTGCGGGTGCCATGGTTCTATATGGAAACACTTTGCTCCATGGTGGTGGCGGTAAGATAAGGCAAGTTCCTCACCGCTTCAAATACCCATTCGACTGGAGCATCAGTGCTTTCTATGGTTTGCAGTGCCAATGGGGTACTTCCAGTTCTGAGCACTGCCATTCGATTTGGCTACAGCTCCTCACACCTTCACCAAGGTTAAGGTAGTGGTGGCAGCAGCTCTCCATCAAGAGGGCATTCTAGTTCATCGTTTTCTGGACATTTGGGTGATATGAGCAAAGTTACTTCAGGAATGCAATGTGTCGACTGTTTAAGTTTCTTCAGACTCTTGGCTGGCTAGTTAACTACGCCAAGAGAACATTACAGCCCTCACAGAACATCATCTATTTGGGGGCCAGTTTTCAGACAAATGTTAGCAGGGTGTCCCTGCCAAGCGATCAGGTACAAAAGCTGACAAACCAAGTTTCACAGTTTCTGCAAATGGCTACTCCGATTGGCATGGCACTACCATCAGCTATTGGGCTCGATGGTGGCATCAGTCAAGCTGGTTCACTGGATGCATGCCCATAAATCCCTTGCAGAGGGCCCTCCTCCACAGGTGATTGCTGCAGGTGCACCTGTTATCAATAGCTGATTTGCCCATTGGTTCACCTTGGATGGTGCTCCAAATGGTGGCTCAGTTCACTACATCTGGCTGGTGAGCATTCCATTGGAGTCCCCGAGTGGATTCCATTGACAACAGATGCCAGTCTCACTGGTTAGGGAGCGCATTGCGAACGCCAGATAATGCATGTTGGACCCCAGAAGAGGCCTCCTGGTTGATCAATAGGCTAGAGATGAGAGTGGTATTTCTAGCTCTCAGGTTTTTCTGGTCACTCCTGTACGGAAAGGTAGTCAGGATGTTCTCGGACAACGCCACCATCGTGGCCTACGTTAATTGCCAGAGCAGAACGGGAGGATTGCTGCTTGTGGATGAGATTTCTGCTTCTCCCTCATTTTGGTGGAGGTGAATCTCTAGGCCATCTGTGCTGACCAAGTGGCAGGAAGAAACAACATGGAGGTGGACTTCCTCAGCCACAATCGCATAGACCAGGGCGAGTGGTCTCTTGAAGGCGTGGTTTTTGCCATTCCTCATATGGTGGTGGGGCGAACCTAACAATCTGATGGCAACCTACAAGAACGCAAAAGCTTCCAGGTTCTTTCTTCAGCAGACGGAGGCAAAGGATGTCAGAGGGCTGGATACATTAGTCCAGAGGTGGCCAATGGAGGGCCCTCTTCTACATGTTCCCCCCACCCATCTTTTTGTGGGCTCTCATAGGGCCTTTGCTTGCCGAGGATAGAAGCTCATTTTATTTCATTTTATTAAAACTTGATACACCACCCTTAGTGGAGACCAACAGGATGGTTTATAATTAAAACAAGCAATTTAAAAACCAGAAAGGAATTCCACTGAATAAAGAGAAAAGAGAGAGAGACAGGACAGAGACAAAAAGCAAGGATGCAAGAGGACACATCAGGGCCAATAGAATTCACAGGGTGTGGGCTGGGAAGGCATAGCTAATCAGTGGGAATCAATTGGGAGGTTGAAAGCTACACGGAACAGATGAGTTTTGAGCAAGGTTTTAAATTTAGCATAACTAAGTTCTAGTCGGATTGCAGGGGGTAGGTTGTTCCAAAGGAAGCTCACCCAGGCTTAGTGATCCTGATCGCAGCATACTGGCCTTGGAGGTGATATGAGGATCTTCTCTGTTTGCAGATGGGCCCTTCTTGCACCCTGCCATGTCCACATCTGCTTTCCTAAGGACCCATTCTCATGCCTCAGGTGGCTTGATTCTCGCTGACAGCCTGGTTCTTGAGAGGGCTCAGTTTGAGGAAGAGAGGAATATTCTGCTCCAATGATTAATGACATTGTTGAAAGCACGCAAGCAAGCTACATCCTTGTCATATGTGCAGTTTGGAGAGTCTTTGAATCGTGGTGCACAAGAACAGACACTGCAGCTTTTGCCAGCCTCTCTACCGGATATTCTGACTTTCTTACAGGCAGGTCCTGGAGAAGGGCCTGGCCTGCAAGTAGCTGTGCTAACGTGTTAATAGGGGGCACGTTTCAGGGGATTTCCTTGTGGCCCTCCTGGATGTAGTGTGTTTTTCTTCAGATGGTGAACATTTCCAACCACCAGTGTGTGTTCTAGTTCCACCTTGGGATCTGAATTTGGTCCTGTTGGCATTGACAGAGGCTCCCTTTGAGCCTTTGGCAAGTTCCACCCTAAAGAACTTGAAATTGAAGATGGTCTTTTTGGTGGCCATCTGCTCGGCGCAACATATCTGAGCTTCAAACGTTGTCCTGCAGGGAGCGATTTCTATTGATCTTGAAAGAGAAAGTGGTGCTGCATCCTGCTCCATTGTTTCTTCCTAAGGTGGTATCTTTCACCTCAACCAACTCCAGAGGAGTGTCAGCTGCATTTGCTGGATGTATGCAGAGTGCTTCACCTCAAGACAATGGAGTCGTTCCGCAAATCTGGTCAGTAGTTTTATCCTGTTTGGTGGTGAGCGAAGAAGGGACGTGGTCTCTAAGGCCTCTGTTGCTCATTGCATCTGAGAGGCCATTGCCTCAGCATACCTTCTGCGATGTAGGGAGTTACCTAAGGGGCTCCATGTGCATTCAACCAAGCCGCAAGCAACATCTTGGGTGAAAGCAAGGCTGGGCATCTGTAAAGCGGCAACATGCATATTTTCGTCCATCATTACCGGTTGCAGGGAATACACTTTTTGGTTCAGCAGTGCATCAGGCTGGACTTGCAGGTTCTTCCCAAGGTTAGTGTTGCTATGGACCGGAATGGAGGGATGATAAAGAAGGTGAAATTAGGTCTTGGTTTTGGTTTGGTTTTACCTGGTCTTAAATGATAATTTGCTTTCCTTGAGTCTTTCCAGTCCAGTCCCAGGGCCCTCCCTAGTATTGCTATTGTTCCAGTGTATGTTGCCGATCTTGGGTGGCACAAATTCCATCACACACCTTTTTTTCTTAGGGAACAAGCAGGCAGTCAGCCCTCACATATGGGTGATGTCGGCACCAACGGAGTCCCTCAGAGAGCATCTCCCCAGCTTTCAAAGAAAGCCTTTGAGAAATGCCACCATGCATGCAAGGACCCCTTCCCGCCCAAGAGTGCCAACTTGCTCAGTCTCCTTTTTTCTGTGGAGCCCTTCAGAAGTTGTCTCGTTTGTCCCCGGAAAAAGTTGATTATTTTGTTCCCGAGTTTCCAACTCGCATCTGATATTGCACGTTACTCTTCCCGCCTACTGACCTCGGTGCTTTGGTGTCTGGTTCGGTTTAAAGTTTTGTAGTTTTGCTTCTTTTCTTTTTCTGGTGCCTTCTCATCCTTTTTTTTCCCTATGGCAGCCCGCAGGGTTTTCGACCTCAACAGGGGTACTTTTTTCATCCAAGGCTAACAGTGGTTTCAAAAAGTGTGATTGGTGCTTTAAAATCATGTCTTTGACTGACACACACGAATGCTGCCGTTCACTGCCTCGGGCCAGAACATGACCCAGCAGCCTGCGGTCTCTGCATGAGGATGTCCAGCAAGGCCTTCAAGAGCCACCAGCAGCAGCATGATAAGTTTTTTCCCAAGTCCCTGATGCCTCCGAAGGCCAGGGCCTCCTCTGAAGCTCCTACATCTTGTGTGGAACTCTCCGAACCCGAGCATCGTCGTGGGTCCTGAGAAAGGGGGTCTCCTTCGAGGGAACCCAGAAAGAAGACTAAAACCATGAAGATAGCATGCTTGGATGGTTCTGACAGGCTGGGAGCTACCAGGGCCCGGTCTCACAGTCCCAAAACCTTGTCTGAGTCGTTGGAGAAAGAACGACCTACAAAAGGTACTAGAGAAGCTCTGGCCACGGACCGGCCTCGGTCACCAGATACCATCCTCGTTGAGGATTCCCCTTCGGGGAGCCGGAGTCAGGTCCGAGCCCCTCGGTGCCCGTGCCAAAGGCTGCAGAGCCTTCTGGCCTGGAGTCCAGAATGGCGGCTCTGGAACGCAGTTTGTGTACCTTCGTGGACCAGCAGTGGGTGCTGTTGTCCAGCACTACTGGTTCATCCACCCCGATCACTGGACCATTGATGTCTAAGACGTCCCCAGAGGATGAGCCGATCCTCGAGGTCCTTCAGCCTCGCGTCGATCCTTGGCCGAGGTGTGTGCTCTGCGTCCCACTCAATGGGACTGCGGTTATCCCCGGCAAGTCCTATCTTGGAACCTTGGCGGCGGTCACTGCCCGAGGACATGGGCTTCATGGACTTTGTCAAGGACATGCCTAAGGCCTAGGAGTTCCTGACCGAGTCAAAGGAGGACTCTCATGCGGATCAGCTGGAGATCCTCCAGTATGAGGCCCCTCCGTGGGAATCGCTCATGGTGCCAATTCTTCCCATCCTGGAATGGCTCATGCTCTGCATGTGGGAGACACCGGTGTCGGTGCCTGTGGTGAACAGATCAAAAACAGATCAGTAACAGAGCTTATAATGAGAGTTCATACAAAAAAAGAAAACAGCTCTACTTTTTAACCATGCAGTAGCTTAAAATAACTTAGCAATGAAAAGAGGAAAGAACGGGAGCTATGACCTCAGTACGCCAATAAACCCAGTGGCCAGAAATCTGGCTAAAAAGGTTAAACTTTAAGCACAATTGCATCACAAGTCTAGCATCCCACCTCCCTCCATTAACAGATCATTTAGCTTAAGAGCTAGCAACAAACAACATTCCATATAATATAATTGAGAAAAAACAGTCCCACCATATCCATATCACAATGATTATTACAGCATAATTCATACAAGCATGGTGGTGTGACATCACAAGCCGTTAACCTTCTCTCAAACCCCACCATACTCTCAAGCCAAACTTTCCAGCTTCAACGAAACTCCCAAACCCCGACGCCTCCACAGACTTCTCTTTGAGCGTTTCGCAATCGCTACTTCAGGGGAGTAAACTACAAATAAACAAAACAAAATCCATCTTGATATATTTCATTATGTAAATAGTTACCCATGTTCTCAAAGTTCTATTCCCTGTTAAAATGTAAACCCAATCAGTCTTCTCTGATCTGAGTATTCTTTGTTAAATGTACACTGCACTGATAACAAATAGTGCGGTATATAAGAATTTGTTAAATAAATAAATTAATTCAAACTTGCTACCCTATCAAGCTTAAAAACAAAAACCCCACCACTCATCAAGATTTATAACCCCAGAAACCTCTTCCCACATTAGCAAAGAAGCCTCAAATGTTCAACACCATATAGTTGAATTCCAAAGGTCAGCAACCTCCTCCAACCAGTTGGAACTCTCAGAACTGAAATTACATCGTACTTTAAAGATCCCCGGCGTCTGAAGGTCATCACCATAATACTCCACCCCATATACAAACAACCCACTCACCTAACTTACTGCAAATCAGACACCATAACGCTTTTTTTTTTTCCACTACAATGCTAAAAATTTAGCCCTCCAGGAATAACCGTACCAAGCGAAAATATCCACCATTGCTCACGGTAAACTAAAAATTGGTCCACGTGTCATTACCGCGAGAACCTGTAGTAATCCGTTCAATACCAAAACAAACGGAACTCCAACTAAACTGATGACCAAATTGCAAGACAGTGACCCACCAAAGGGGCCTCCCGTCTTTTACAACGTATCCGACCTTTATGCTCGCCCAATCTGATCCGCAAAGACCGACTAGTTTTCCCTACATAGAGCAGCGAGCACACGGACCAGAAAATACCGTACACGACAAAGTCTGATTCAACAGGACATGCTCGATGTCAAACATATGTTCTTTTCCCTTATACACAAACCGATCACATTCGAAACCAACAGCACACCTGGCACACTGCCCACAACAAACATACCCAACAATCTGCACAGGCATCCCTTAACCCTTGCTGTTAAACCTAGAAGGCTGTAAAATCTCCTTTAAGTTCCGAATTCCATTGGCCAAATACATCTTGGACTCCGGGCCTCCAACCCCCGGAACCGTAACGCAAACCCATTGCTATGTGCTTTTAAATAATTTTTTGGGAAATCCTCGCGACTTAATAGGGGGAATATCGAGAAAACCAAAATTGACAATACGTATCATCCTTACCCGTTCTACTCTGCGGCGACAATAACCAAGTCCTGTCATTATACAAGGGCCCGCTTATAAGAACACATTCCCACAACTTTAGCAGGATACCCCCTTTTCCCAAGAAATCATTTGGCAAACGAAAAACCGCTTGAACTTTAAAGTCACGTACAGTCGGAGCAATTCCGGCAGGAACCGAATGAACTGTGAAAACGGTAAACCCCTAACCAAACTTTGCGGAGTGGGCACTTGTATCATGCAAGAAGATATTCTTATCCGGTTACTTTCTTATGGACAAGCATGCCTCAACCATTGGTCTGCCGCCAAAACTTGCACATCCAAAAAACATTCCGTGGTGAACAGATGGCTCGGACTCGATGTATCAGGTCTTGCCGTAAAACCCGGCCTCTCCGAAGTCAAACTGTCGCAGAATTTCATGGTAGTGGAGTCGGCCATGCGTCCGCCTAAAAAAGCCAGAAGACACACTCCTTGGTGCCCCCCCCCCCCCCCCAATCAGGGAGGCTCACACCTTGGTTTGCCCTCTGTAGAAAGTGCTATCATGTCTCAATGATCCATCTTCCTGCATCAAGGCCTACCAGCTTGTAACATGGACATGTACTTGAGATGACCTGGTGAAGGAACTCCCAACCGGATTCTTCAGTTGGTCTTCTCCCGAGGATATATTGGCAGCAGTCAAGAGCCCTGGCCAAGGACCATCCGTGAATTCTCACAAATTCATGTCTCGAGCAGCCTATGATGGGTTGGAGCCAGCGGCCCAGAATGGGTCGGCGCGGTGCGGCATCGGTGCACTGCCGCCAAACTTGGATTCATGTGGGTTTCGCGGTTCATACCTGGACCTGCAAAACTTAAACAAGTTTCTGGTGTAGAGGAGAAGTTCAAGATGCTTTCCCTTGGAACACTGCCTGCCCTTACCTCCGCCAGGGAGACTGGGTCTGGCTCCCTAGATCCTAAAGCATGCCTACAACACACATCCTAATCCACCCCTCCAACAGGCAGTAACTAACGTTCGTGGTAGGGGGAGGACAACTACCAGGAGAGGGTTCACCCTTTGGCCCTGGCCGCCTCTCTAACGGGTCTTCACAAAATGCCTACCAGTGGTCCGTCTGCCCAACCTACTACTTTGCAAACGGCTTGTGTCTTCCCCTTCCTAGATGAATGGCTCATCAGAGGCACGCACGGTCATAGAGGCCAATCAGGCCACAGGGCGAACGCAACCCTCCTGCACTGCAGCACCTCGGGTTTGTCATCAGCTATCCCAAAATCTCAACGCTCTTCAGCCCAGAGCCCCTTGAATTCATTGGTGCTCAGGCCTTTTCCTCCCTAGCGAAAGGGCAGAAGAAACGCCTCAGTAGAGCTGGCTGCCAGAAGCTGCAGCACCATACGTTGGTTGCCAGCTTCCTCCTCTCCTCACTACATGTCTAGGCCGACATGGCCTCCACGGTTAATGTGACCCTGCTAGCCTACTTTATACATACGAACAGCTCAGTGGGTGCCTTTGCTCCCAATGGACGTAAGCCATGGACAGATTGCAGGACAGGATCAGGGTGACCTGCCAAGCTGGCAAGAGTCCCTCGGCTAGTGGCAACTTCTTCATGCCACCTCCAAACTGGGATACCTTTTCAAGCACACCCCACCTCAGTGGGTCTTCAACCATGGCCACCTTCCTCCTTGGTTGGGGGGCTCATTGCGAGGAACTGCGGATGCAAGGGCCACTGGTTCCAGGCAGAATCCTCTGCTGCAGATTGATCTCCTGGGAACTGGGCTATCTTCGCTGGCTCTAGAACGTTCGGCCACTGCTCGCAATACATGGTTGCCATGGTCTGCATCAACAAGCAGGGGTGCACAGGGTCATACTCGACTCTGCCAGAAGGTAGTGGCATTCCTTTCCGTGCAGCTTTGCAAGAACATTGCTTTTGCAAGTGGGTTACCTCCCCGCCCAGGGCAACCTCCTGCGCAGACACAATGAGCAGGGTGCTCCAGCCACCTGAGTGGCGCTATGAACCCCAGGGTGGCTTCACAGCTCTTATAACCTCTGGGAGACACCCATGATGGAATCTTTGCCATCCTGCGACAAGGCAGCTATCCCAATTTTGCTCGCGGCAGCAGCAACCAGCGAGGGTGGCAGGGGATGACTTCCTGATCCCGTGGACGGAAGGCCTCCTCTATACCTTTACGGCGGGCCCTCTGGTCGCCTGGACCCTCTTCAAGATCCAAAGTGAGGGGCAACTCTGCTACTAATTGCCCACAGGTAGCCTAGACAGCCCTGGTTCCCTATACTGATTTCCCTGGTGGAAACACTCTCGGTAAGGCTGGGCCGTGCCACAGACATATCTGTCTCAAGAAGGAGAACTCCCCCTTGCACCCCAATCTCTACTGCAAACAGTGTGGCTGCTGAAAGAGTAGCTTTGGTCACTTTCAACTTCTCACGTAAGATCAAGGAGGCACATATTAGCCTCCGTGCACGCCCTCCACAAGGCGAGCTAACTGCCGTAAATGGCAAAGATTCTCAATATGGTGTGCGGAGATGCGGGAGAATCTGTTTTCCTGCTCTGGTGAATCTAGGGCTCCAGCACCCACAGCATCTGTCGCACACTGGGCTAAAGTCCAAAAATTTCAGTGAAGGGGCACCTGCGTGTGATCGCTGCATACCACTACCCTATTGAGAGGAAGACCTCTCAGGCCAGCCCCTAGTCTCACGGTTCCTCCGGGGCCTTCTCTAGTCTAAGCCCCCTTTCCATCCCCCGGCAGAAGAAATGGGATCTCAGCGTGGGGCTCTCTCAGCTTAACAGGAATCCTTTCGCGCCTCTGCGCTATGTGCCATATGCACCATCTTTCAAGGAAGGTGGCCTTCCTGGTGACGATCGCAAATCTGCTCGCAGAGTAAGCAAGGTTCAGGCCTGGTGGCAAAGCAAACCTATACGAAATTCTTACAAAGAACAGGGTTCTGATCCGCACGCACACAAAAATCCTCCCAAAGATGGTAGCTCCTTTCAACCTCATCAGGAGGTGGTCCTGCCCACATTTTTCCCACGCGCTCACATCGGTTGGGAGGAAATTATAAATCCATAACACTGGATTGTAAATGGGCCCTGTCCTTCTACCGACAGCCAGACTCGGGGCCATCAGCAAAAGCTCCTCAGTTTTTTGTTTCTTACGACCCCAGCAGATCTGGGGCTTCCTGTGACTAAAACGAACTGGGTCCGCTTGGGTGGCAGACTGTATGTGCCCTCGCCTATGAAGCAAGCTGGTTTCCTCCCTGGAACAACGGATCATTGCATGAGCAGCGCATGGCCACCATCGGTTGCGAAACTGTTGCTCAGTGGCCCATGGTCTTCTGTTCACACATTCACAGCTCACTACTGTCTGGGAAAAAGCAAGTCCCATTGGGACAAGTGCAATCAGCTCAGGCAGTACTCTGTAATCTTTTCAGGGTGTAGGCAACTCCTGCCATCTGAACTTGCTATGTTAGGGCTTCAAGAGTGACAGTCCGCTGGACACTAGGGTCTTGCAGAGTGTCTCAGTTCGGGGACTCAGCTTCTGCAACTCATGCCTACCTGGTTTAGTTGATGTTGGTGCTGTCATAGTTCAGGTCCTTGGCAGCCATGGAGCTATATGGGGAGTACTGACTTCCTGCTTACTTTTTTACATGCAACAGGTATTCTCCAGGGGACAGCAGGAATCAGTCATCACAACCCTCCCTCATTCCCCTGGGAATAGATTCTCTACCTTCGCTTTGTTTTCAGTACATCCTAGCTATGTCAATCTGACTGATTACAAAAAATACTGGGCTCCAAACACACCTTACTATCCGAATGGAAACTTCTCGTTCTGGGATTTTTTATGTGTACAAAAAGTTTAACACCATTCCTCCACCATCGTATTATATCCTGGTGGCGCGGCTTTTTTCGAGGTGGGATTTGAGAGGGGGGATGAATCCCATGTCTTAACGCGGACAGCAAGAGTAACAATCCTCATGAAGAAAACTCCTGTTTTGGAGTGAAATGCAAATAATGGTGCCTGAAGAGAGGGCGTTGAGGAGCATAAGAAGATCAAATAAGATAAGGACAACATGATATGTCCATTATATGATATATACGATGGTGGAGGAATGGTGTTAAAAGTTTTGTACACATACACAAATCACAGAACGGGTCATTGATTGTAAAATAGCGCATTGGGGTGAAGAGGTAGAAAAAAATCCTCTGCATAGCGGCTTACTGGTATGAGACATTCTGGGCACCTTAGTAATATAGTACCTCACGTGTGGAACGAGACGTTTCCATACAGATAGCTAGTTGTGTTTGGAAGCCAGTATTTTTTGTAATGAGACTTGATTCAGACCTGTAAAGACCTAGACAAGTTTACTGTCATCTGACTGAGCAAGATGGCACCCTTGGGTGGGAAGGGGACCATGAATGTGTGGTGGCATCTACCAACGGCTTTCTTTGAAAGCTGGGGCGTCCATGATGGACTCAGTCCAGCCCCAATATTCACTCAGATGTGTGGGCTGATTCCTGCTGTCCCTGGAGAAAACCTGTTACAGGTGAGTAATTACACTTTCTTCAGAGGCAATGGAGGGTTAAGTGACTTGCCCTAGGTCAAAAGGAGTCATCAGGGAGGGAATCAAATCCTGGTTCTCTTGGCTACTCCTACACTCATGCGAGCTGTTATATAGTTAGATTGGTAAATTAAATAATATTCAATTTTTGGGATAACGGATGGGCTAAGTGATCTACGGATAGCTGAAAGAAATAATATAGTTTCCTCTAGACCTTACCCCCTACCCCCTCAGACTTAAATAACTACTTCCCTACCCTTACAGCAGCCTGGTACCATGGTCTTTTACATTGAAATTTATTAGTTCCACACTAAAGGCCTTCTAGCCCGCAATCAGCCCAATATTCAAAACCGTAACTGGCCACAGATAGTTCCATTTGAAATATTTATTTATTTAGATTTAGTTATTTAACAGCTTTTATATACCGCACTCTTGACATCAGCGGGGTTTACATTTTAACTTCAAATTTTGTAACTAAACATAAAACAAATGTTAAGTTGACAGAGAACAAGGATAAAAAACAAGGAGTAACAGGGATTAACAATAACAGATATTTCAATTATTTACAATAGGTTTATTAAATGCTCAATTTTTATAGGTAGGATTGTGAGGCTTGGGTCTAGATCGAGTA